>NW_021027273.1:252209-290816 GCF_004153795.1 Camellia sinensis | reverse complement strand
AGCCCTCTACTAGTCCAAAACAGTGGCCAACATGCTCAATAATGGAAGCCAAAACACATACAAATAGGCATGCATGCAAGGTCCAACAACTTAAGGCAACATAGAGACATTTTTAAGCACACATTTTCTTTTTTTTTTTTTTTTTTTTTTTTAATTTTTTTTTTTTTTTTTTTTTTTACTTTTTTTTTTTTTTTCATTTTTTTTTTCTTTTTTTTAAATTTTTTTTTCTTTTTTTTTTTTTTTTTTTTTTTTTTTTTTTTTTTTTTTTTTTTTTTTTTTTTTTTTTTTTTTTTTATTTTTTTTTTTTTTTTTTTTTTTTTTTAAAAGAGGAACAACATGGGCATATGCATGCAATTAGCTCTGAAAATCATGTTAATGATGGTGCCAAAACAAGCAACAAGACAAGCATAGCATACAACAAATACCTAAAGCCTAAGGCTCACAAAGAAGCATTGAACTACACTTAGTGCAACCACACATGGCATGAATTAAGTGAGTGAAAACAGAGATGTGACATGCTAAATGAGCCTCAAAACCCACCTAAATGGCATCTAAATGGCTTAAGTATGGAAGCATGCACAAGGCCAAACAAGAAGCATAAGACAACAACCTTTTAACATTAAAGGGATATCAAATGCAAGCCATATAGGCATGCCACAAGGACTGAAATAACATGACAAGTGGTTCCAAACCACTGAAATGATCAAGGATGGCATGCTAGAGGGGTCAATGCTCAAGGCATACAAAAGAGTTTGCATGGTAGCTATACAAAGCAAAGCATGGATGACTCAAATGACCAAAAACAGTCCCTTATCATACTAAAACAAGTATAAAAGCTTCACAAAGCTAGGCCAAAACACCATGAGCATGGTAGTCTAAATGCTAGGCAACACGTTTAAGGCAAATCATGGCATACAGTACATGTATACAAGATAGCATGGTGTGTCCCTATAACAAAGTAAAAATAAAGTGCTATATCATGGCAAAATGCACAAATAGCACTTAAGACATGGCCAAACAATGAACTTAAAAATGGTGCTCACACATGAGGGCTAAAATGACACTTTTTTGAAGACAACAAGGAGAGGGGGTGGCCCTCTCCTCTTAGGACCTTAAGACACCATTCCTCACACACTGAAATCCCTCAAGATTTCAAGTGGTGAGGAGGCCAAACAAGGTGGTCCGAGCTCACGAAAAAATAGCAAATAAAAATGGGGCCAAACAAGGCCTAAGAGGGGGTAAACGAACCCCAAACACAACTTGATCTTAAACAAACTTCAAAGGAGCTCAAAATAAGACTTTTTTCAGTTATGACAAAGCCCAAATATCTTGCAAGTAGAGCTTAAAGTTTGCAAAAATGGGAAACAAAGAGGGAAATGAGTTACTTGTAACCAAAAGGGGCAGCGTCTCTTGGTCAAAAACAGTCCTTTAGCCTCTAAAAATGGCCTCCAAGCTCCTTGGTTGATGATGGAGGTTGTGTGCTAGGAGGTGAGTTCAAAATGGCCAAGAACTAGACTCTTTTGTACCTTCTAACCCACAAATATGTAGAGAGAGAGGATATAAGAAGAGAGAGTGATATATATATGATATATAATTAGAATTTCTTAACCCTTGAAAGTGGAGAGATGCCCTTTTTTTTATAGAGAACCAATGAGGCAGAAAAGCCGCGGAAGTCTTAACAATCTTAAGCAGAACAAGCTATAGGTAGTGCTAAAAGGGCCAAGTTTCCATTGGAGAAACTTAGGCAGGGGTCAGAGGTTCAACTTTTCTCCCGAAGAAGCTAAAAAAGGAATCTAAGTCTTCTTGGAGTAGCTAAAAAGGGTCAATAAGGTTCAATGCTTAAATTGGAGAAGCTTAAAAAGATCAAGCTTCTATGAGAAGCTAAAAATATAGGTCGAAGGCTTCTTGAGAAGAGCTAGAACAGGGTCGATTAAAGTATCAAGCTTTCTTACAATGAAGTCCATAAAGGTTCAAGGGAGTGTCAAGGCTTCCTCGAAGCTAAAATAGGGGGTTTCAAAAGGTTCAAACCCTCCTCAAGAAAAGGGCTCGGCAGAAAAAGTGGGCTGATTGACCAAAATCAGTGGCTGGCCGCTAAAACAGTAGTGCCGACGCGGGCTAAACATTTTGTGCGATGGCAACAAAACACAGCTGGTGGCCCTCAAGACATGACCGGTGATGTGTGGGGATGCCATCAAGCCCCACTCCCTGCCCCTCAAAGGCAAAACACAAGTTTAGTGCAAAACAAACACAAAACAGTCGAGTCGAGGGATCTGAGGTAAGGCACGTAGCCGAGTTATCTCTCCGGAAAATCAAGGCGAACACAACAAGGATGATCACTGAGTGTTTCAAACGGTGACGCCCTAGTCTTGAGGACGGTCAAAAATTTTGGGTGTCTATAATATCCATTTAATAAAAAATGTGTGCAACCCTTATCTTCTCATCTTTCCAACTCCAAACTTACCAGAATACCACCTTGCCGGCGACAACATGATGAAAGATAAAATAGATGTATGCTTCGAGTGGTTATTGGTATGACAGTGATCTAGTTCGTAAACCTATTAAGCTTTGGGCTCATTACGAGTGCAATTACGAAGATTCTAGCTTTGTGTTTATTACATATGTACGTCAAAATAATATTGTGAAGAAGAATATACCAGATAACTATGTGTAAATTTAACTAATTTCGACAATATAATAGTGATAATGCACTCAATTAAGCTAGAATTCATTTTTGCCTCAGCAAGCCAGCATCACACCATTCTATATGTATTTTTTTTCTTAAATTGTCCCATAAACATTATGTTACATACAAACAGTTATTTATCATATTGGTTCTTAAGAAAGGCCAGTTTGGGAAGCTTATTCTAAATTTATTCACGATGATTGTTGATTCTTTTTTGCTTTATATTTTGGAGGAATACTATAATTAAATGAGTAAATTGATATAATAGGGATGAGAGATATATGAGGAGTGTAAAGACATTCAAATATTGAACTTTTTATGAAAAATATGAGTTTGAGATAATATATTTGTAGATAGATGAAAAAAGACAAAATTATTATGTAATTGCGCATTAGTTGCGTCACAAACTCTGAAACTTTATCCTGAGAGATGAGTTGTTTGAGCGAAGTGTATTTACCATAATTTGATTAAATCAGGAGTTCAAACAGCCAAAAATAGTAGAGGTTGTTATAGATCAATCCAGTGAGAGCGAGTCAGTATTCAATAAAGAGTTCAAGTGGAACAGTTATATTCAAATTATGTAATGCAGGTAAGTTGGATTAGATATGTTTTCTCAAAACGATTTGCCGGATTTGGACTCTTTGGTTCAGATTTAGAACCGTGACAATTTGAGAGTCCGAACTGTAGTGAACCCAATATGAACAGAATGGGACCCATAACAAATGATCTAAAGCCTAAGGCTCACCAAAGAAGCATTGAACTACACTTAGTGCAACCACACATGGCATGAATTAAGTGACTGAAAACAGAGATGTGACATGCTAAAATGAGCCTCAAAACCCACCTAAATGGCATCTAAATGGCTTAAATATGGAAGCATGCACAAGGGCCCAAACAACAAGCATAAGACAACAACCTTTTAACACATTAAAGGGATATCAAATGCAAGCATATAGGCATGCCACAAGGACTGAAATAACATGACAAGTGGTTCCAAACCACTGAAATGATGCAAGGATGGCATGCTAGAGGGGTCAATGCTCAAGGCATACAAGAGAGTTTGCATGGTAGCTATACAAAGCAAAGCATGGATGACTCAAATGACCAAAAACAGTCCCTTATCATACTAAAACAAGTATAAAAGCTTCACAAAGCTAGGCCAAAACACATGAGCATGGTAGTCTAAATGCTAGGCACACGTTAAGGCAAATCATGGCATTACAAGACATGTATACAAGCTAAGCATGGTGTGTCTAAACAAAGTAAAAATAGTGCTATATCATGGCAAAATAAGTACAAATAGCACTTAAGACATGGCCAACATGAACTTAAAAATGGTGCACACACATGAGGCTAAAATGACACTTTTTGAAGACAACAAGGAGAGGGGGTGACCCTCTCCTTCTTAGGACCTTAAGACACCATCCTCACCACTGAAATCCCTCAAGATTTCAGTGGTGAGGAGGCCCAAACAAGGTGGTCCTGAAGCTCACCAAAAATAGCATAAAATGGGGCCAAACAAGGCCTAAGAGGGGGTAAACGACCCCAAACACAAAATTAATCTTAAACAAACTTCAAAAGGAGCTCAAAATAAGACTTTTTTCAGTTTATGACAAAGCCCAAATATGCTTGCAAGTAAGGCTAAAAGTGTGTGTAAAAACGGGAAACAAAGAGGGAAAAAGAGTTACCTTTGTAGCCAAAAGGGGACAGCAGTCTCTTGGTCCAAAAAAACAGTCCTTTAGCCTCTAAAAATGGCCTCCAAGCTCCTTAGGTTGATGTTGGAGGTGTTGTGCTAGGAGGTGTAGTTCAAATGGCCAAGAACTAGACCCTTTTGTACCTTCTAACCCACACAAATGTAGAGAGAGAGATATATAGAGAGAGAGTGATATATATATGATATATATTAGATTTTCTAACCCTTGAAAGTGGAGGAGAGGCCCTTTTTTTATAGAGAAACCAAGGAGGCAAAGCTTCTCTTAGAAGCTTGGAGCAAAAGGGCCAAGCTTCTTGGAGAAGCTAGGCAAAGGGGTCAAAAGGTTCAAACTTTTTTAAGAAGCTTAAAAAGGATCAAGCTTCTTGGAGAAGCTAAAAAAGGGTCAAAAGGTTCAAGCTTCTTGGAGAAGCTAAAAAAGGGTCAAGCTTCTTGGAGTCCCTTTAAAATTAATGCTTTGATAGTAGTATGTTAAATTAATTAGATTTGTTCGAAATTGTAATAGCTAGTTAAATTTAGTTATTTGTAATAGCTAGTTAAATTAGTTAATTTGGTATTGTAATAATTAGTTTAAATTCGGACATTCGGACCCTCTTGTATGAGGGCAAACTTGTAATATTGTATATGTCTTCCAACCCCTATTTCTTTCTCCCTTTTATTTATATGCTTATAATGGTAGCATCATGTTTTACATTTTCATATCATTGCCATGCCTTGTATACATTTTTGCATGCATTGGGTTCGATTCATCATTTTAAACTTATTGTTATTTCCTACTTAATTGAATACGTGCGCTAAACACATGCTTTAAGTTAAGCCATATGTCACTTTAAGAAACCGAACCTAGTAGTTGCATTAGTCACTTGCATATTAGAACATGCATTTTTCTAATTGTTTTATTTCCTTTGGCTTGCCTCGGAGTACTAAGTGAACATTTCTTGCTTTAGTGCATGTTTATGTTGTCATATCAAGCATATCACTATGAGGCTACGTGCTTATTTGATATATCTCTTGAATGCTTATGGATGAAGGCTATTTGCTTAAATTGGGATGCTTTGATTAACGTATATATGAGCTTGCTTTTTCAAGTAGCACATATCTAAAACTCTTTTTAAATAAGCATGAAATCAAAACATTCTAAAGTAAGCAGAATAGTCTATACTTGTGTGCCTCATATAGTAAAGTTAGCCTAATAAATCGGAATAAGAGCATATAATGTACATACAAATCATATCATGATTAGTAGAAGCCAATCTTTGATTGGGTGAGTGGGGTGCTCAATTCATGACCTTCATCTCTCATACCTAAGTTCCCGAGCCGAGACACTTTGGTGATAACGGACAAGTGGCCTTTGGCATGAGTCATGGGTTTCCTAAATTTTTCAAAAACATTTAGATGACGACTTTGAAATCTGGCAATGTAGTCCATTTTCGGCATCTCCGATGATAAATGAATTTTCTAAAGATTTGTTGAATTTAATGAATTTTCTAAAGATTTGTTGAATTTGGACTCATTTGTGTTCTTTCTGTTTCACATTGCACTTGTGAAACCAGATTCAGGATCACAGGAGTCCGAACTGCAGGGCTATCGTATCCGAGGAGACTAAACCCCTCCGAGGAGCACGAAAAACAAGTTATAAGTTGACACATATGATTCACATCATTGTAGATATAATTGTGGGTTTTTTTTTGTGGGTCTCAAATATTTTTCTTTTTATTCATTTAGTCTTTTTAAGCACTTGCGAAACATGGTGGACCCTGTCAAATTTTTGTTTTTAATCTTAGTTGTCAATTAAACAAACAAAAATAAAAAATGAATTTTTTTTGCTCAAATTGCTAAAAAGCGAGTTTTGCTAAAACAAATAGAAATAAATATTCTTTTTCTAATAAAAGTGATGGTTTGTAAAATATCTTTTTTTCATTTAAAAAAAATGAGGGTTATAGGTGATAATTTATTGGTCATTTATAATTATTTTCAAATCATATGAGAATACTATTTTAAATTTTCTTCTTACCTTTTTTTTATACAAATATTTTTATTTTTTAGAAATTTAATTTTATTGTAATTTTTAAATTAAAAATAATTTTTGAAAAATCATATTTAAATTATTTTATGCCATTATAAAATATAATTTTTTTTAATATCAACTTATTTGATAATCCCTTTCTAAAAGGTGTATTTGTTTTTGTTCATTAATATTAAATTTTTAATTAATCTTATTTAGTATTAAAAAATAAATTAGCAAATAATTGTATATATTTATATATACAATTTTGTTTTGATTGTTTAGATTATTGGTGTCTCTGTCCAAATCCATTCAAATTTATTCGAATTTTACATAGGTTTTCACCGAATTAAAAATTATGTTGCATGATTTTTAAAAACACACAAGCTTTGCTCGAGTTGCTTGGATTCAGCTCGCCCAAACTTACAACTTTAGTAAGCGGGTTGAAAATTGCATTATTGAAATTGTGTTAAATTAAAAATTGATACATAAATTGTGATAAAATTATAAAATTTAAATTGTAAGTTTTAATATTTTTTTTTATTTTCATAATTTACATACAAAAATCTACCTATTTATATTATTTCATATAAACATATTTTATTAATTTTTTCACATCCTGTGCATAGTACGAGTTTTCACTAGTTAGAGATGTAAGATAAAGTGTATTTATTTATTTATTAGTGTAGTAATATTAATTAATTAGAATTAAATTTATAAATTACTTAAAAACCCTTATTATGTAAAAGATATTAAATTTATAAATTACTTAAAAATCCTTATTATGTAAAAGATATTTTTATTAATTTTATAGAATAAGAGATAAAATGATATTTTTACCCTCAATTCATAGGAGTGGAATGCTACTTCCCACCCTTCCATGAAAATGTTAATTCCATCGTGCCAGGAGATTGATAATCTCATAACAATTCTATATGTTTGATTTTGGTTTTTTTGATTTAAAAAAGCATAAAAGACAACGTCTCATTTGGAAAGTCAAGTTTGGATTTTTTAAAATTATTTTAATCACAAAAAATAAAATAAATTTTTTTATTTTAATAAGACAAAATATCACATTCAACCCATAATCATTACATTATTCTTCTTATAAAAAAGTCAAAAAAAATTTCCAAACTAGACTTTTTAGCCCCAGACTAAAATAACCAAAAAAGTTAAAAAGTCAAAAGGCCAACATACTTCCCAAACGAACCCAAAATTGACTACATAAGTTAATATAATAAAATGTCATATCCAAACCATAATCATTACGTTTTTTCTCTCACAGAAGTTAAAAAAGTCAAAAACAAAAATCAAATAGACAAAAAAAGTCAAACTAAAATAGTAAAAAAAATAAAACTATTTTAACTTTTTCCAAATGAAAATTATGTCATGTTTTTTACAAACAAATCTGCTACAAGCATTCGTTTAGCAATGATTTTTTTAGTTGACTTTTTGGTTATTTTGACTTTTTCAACCGAGGACTTTTTTGCTCGTTTGGTATTCTTGATTGGCTTTTTAGCTTTGGAACAGTGGATTTTTTTTGTCTTTTTGTAATTTTTGTGATCTTGTGAATTTTTGACTTTTTTTTTATCCTTTTGTGATTATTTAGAGGGAATTCTATTTTCACACACCACATTGTCTCTGTGCATATCCTTTCTCACTCCACTCACTTAATAATTTTATTTTTAGGTATTTATCTCAATCCACACACACCACATTTCAAATATATTTGTAGACGTCCCCGAACGCCCCGGGAGGGAGAACTCCCGTTCTGTTCGTTTTGGGTTCACTACAGTTCGGACTCAAATTGTAACGATTCTCAATCTGAACCAAAGAGTCCAAATCCGACAAATCGTTTTTGAGAAAAAAAGATTTTTAGAAAAGAAGTACCAAGCATGGACTGCTTTGTCAGATACAGAGTCGCCACCTAAATATTTTATTTTGGAAAATTTAGGAAACCCTGATTCGGTGCCAAAGGCCACGTGTCCGTCATCACCAAAGTTGCCTCGGCTCGGAAACTTGGGTACGATTGGGGAATGTCAGCTATGAGCAACCCCTCTCGCCCGATCGAAGATCGGCCTCTACTAACCATGATAGCTCGTTTTTTAAAACACATGCGTTCTTATTCCAGTTAATTGGCCTATAATTACTATGTTATGCGTACAGCAAACAAGTATAGACCAAATCGCCTAAATTAGAACAAAACATTGCATGTCCGTTTGTTTGGAAAATGGTTTGAAGTTTGCTACTCGCAAGTAGGCTAAAATACAGATTTCAATGAATTGTCCCAATTCAAGCAATCTAACCTTCACCCACAGGCATTCAGGCAGGTATATCACATAAGCACATAGCCTCATGGTAAGCATACTATTATGTTAACATTCACACACATGCGAGATGCTAAAGCATAAATGTTCACCTAGTACTCCGAGGCAAAACAGAAACTAGTTAGTAATCATACGCATGATCCTAGTACATTTATTATAAATTCGCCCTCGCTTGGAGGGAGCAGAAAAGAATAATACAATTAACTAACCTACAAGCTAATTAAACAAATTAAACTAGTTAAACTAGTTAAGCAAATTAACTAATCTAAGAAAGCAGTAAACAGCCTCGGGAAGAGGGCCTAATGCAATGCGTGTTCGGGTTTGCTCGGAAATCCAACGCCATGCACAAGTTTGCCTCTGTTTTCCCTACTCTGCTCCTCTGAAAATTGCACAAGTCCCAGGGAGCGCACTATGGACACTGTGGAACACCACCGGCTAAGACAGAACACCTCCGGCCATGTTCGGATGGTCATCGACCATCTGTAAAGCCATTGGCCAACAATGGATGGCCGGTCAGTAGTATAGATGGCCGGCCGGCCAAAGCTTCCTGCAGAACCTGTTTTGACAGCAGCAGAGGGAAAAATAAGGCATGACAATGCATTTCAAGTAAATGTGTGCACCAACACACCCCTTATCATGTTTATGACTCAAAAGGGTATAGTACTCGATTCTCGTACCACCAATCGCGCATTTCAATGCGTGATGGCCCAAGAAACCAAGTTGTGCATTTTAATGTCAAATATAATGCATGCAAACACACAATGAACTCAACCTCTATCATACTCAATTCAAGAGGCAAAGCATGCATGCCAATGTAATGCAACCTAGGCATGTGAGCTAAGTGTGCAACATATCATGGAAACAACAAAACCATGTGCAATAGGCACATGAACTAAACAAGTAAGCATGCAAGACATATAACATCAATGTTAATGACACACATGCAACAACATGAAAGGCATAACACATGTAAATATGCAAAGCAACTTAACACAAGAAGCATGCCAAATGCAATGACACTTAAACATGCAACATGTTAATAGGCTAAGTACCTAAAAATACAAACATGTATAGCATGCAACAACATGCCAAAGGGATGGTCTTAAACTAATTTGGACAGCCCTCTACTAGGTCCAAAACAGTGGCCAACATGCTCAATAATGGAAGCCAAAACACATACAAATAGGCATGCATGCAAGGTCCAACACTTAGGCACATAGAGACAATTTTTAAGCACACTTAAAAGAGGAACAAAATGGGCATATAGCATGCAATATAAGCTCTGAAAATCATGTTAATGATGGTGCCAAAACAAGCAAACAAGACAAGCATAGCATACAACAAATAATCTAAAGCCTAAGGCTCACTAAAGAAGCATTGAACTACACTTAGTGCAACCACACATGGCATGAATTAAGTGAGTGAAAACAGAGATGTGACATGCTAAAATGAGCCTCAAAACCCACCTAAATGGCATCTAAATGGCTTAAGTATGGAAGCATGCACAATGGTCCAAACAAGAAGCATAAGACAACAACCTTTTAACACATTAAAGGGATATCAAATGCAAGCATATAGGCATGCCACAAGGACTGAAATAACATGACAAGTGGTTCCAAACCACTGAAATGATGCAAGGATGGCATGCTAGAGGGGTCAATGCTCAAGGCATACAAAAGAGTTTGCATGGTAGCTATACAAAGCAAAGCATGGATGACTCAAATGACCAAAAACAGTCCCTTATCATACTAAAACAAGTATAAAAGCTTCACAAAGCTAGGCCAAAACACATGAGCATGGTAGTCTAAATGCTAGGCACACGTTAAGGCAAATCATGGCATTACAAGACATGTATACAAGATAAGCATGGTGTGTCTAAACAAAGTAAAAATAGTGCTATATCATGGCAAAATAAGCACAAATAGCACTTAAGACATGGCCAACATGAACTTAAAAATGGTGCTCACACATGAGGCTAAAATGACACTTTTTGAAGACAACAAGGAGAGGGGGTGGCCCTCTCCTTCTTAGGACCTTAAGACACCATCCTCACCACTGAAATCCCTCAAGATTTCAGTGGTGAGGAGGCCCAAACAAGGTGGTCCCGAAGCTCACCAAAAATAGCATAAAATGGGGCCAAACAAGGCCTAAGAGGGGGTAAACGACCCCAAACACAAAATTGATCTTAAACAAACTTCAAAAGGAGCTCAAAATAAGACTTTTTTCAGTTTATGACAAAGCCCAAATATGCTTGCAAGTAAGCTTAAAAGTGTGTGCAAAAATGGGAAACAAAGAGGGAAAATGAGTTACCTTTGTAACCAAAAGGGGACAGCAGTCTCTTGGTCCAAAAAAACAGTCCTTTAGCCTCTAAAAATGGCCTCCAAGCTCCTTAGGTTGATGATGGAGGTGTTGTGCTAGGAGGTGTAGTTCAAATGGCCAAGAACTAGACTCTTTTGTACCTTCTAACCCACACAAATGTAGAGAGAGAGAGATATATAGAGAGAGAGTGATATATATATGATATATATTAGATTTTCTAACCCTTGAAAGTGGAGGAGATGCCCTTTTTTTATAGAGAAACCAAGGAGGCAAAGCTTCTCTTAGAAGCTTGGAGCAAAAGGGCCAAGCTTCTTGGAGAAACTAGGCAAAGGGGTCAAGAGGTTCAAACTTTTTCAAGAAGCTAAAAAAGGATCAAGCTTCTTGGAGAAGCTAAAAAAGGGTCAAAAGGTTCAAGCTTATTGGAGAAGCTAAAAAAAGGATCAAGCTTCTTGGAGAAGCTAAAAAAGGGTCAAGCTTCTTGAAGAAGCTAAAAAGGGTCAAAAGGTTCAAGCTTCTTCAAGAAGCCAAAAAAGGGTTCAAGAGGTCAAGCTTCCTCAAGAAGCTAAAATAGGGGGTTCAAAAGGTTCAAACCCCCTCAAGAAAAGGGCTCGGCCAGAAAAAGTGGCTGATTGACCAAAATCAGTGGCTGGCCGACTAAACAGAGTGCCGACCGGCTAAACATTTGGCCGATGGCAACAAAACACAGCTGGTGGCCTCAAGACATGACCGGTGATGTGTGGGGATGGCCATCAAGCCACTCCCTGCCCCTCAAAGGCAAAACACAAGTGTTTAGTGCAAAACCAAACACAAAACAGTCGAGTCGAGAGATCCTGAGGTAAGGCACGTAGCCGAGACCTCCGGGAACTCAAGGCGAACACAAACAAGGATGATCACCGAGTGTTCAAACGGTGACGCGCAAGTCTTGAGGACGGTCAAAAATGGGGTGTCTATAATATCCATTTAATAAAAAATGTGTGCACACCCTTATCTTCTTCATCTTCCAAACTCCAACCTTAACCAGAAACCACCTTGCCGGCGACAATGTTGATTGAAGATATATTGAGCTTCAGTGGTTATGGGTATGCAGTGTCTAGTTCTAAATAGCTTGAATGGGTCAACAACTGCTTTTCTCAATGTGCCAAATTAGAAGAAACAAGTAACTAGCTCAATAGAAATCATTAGTGAATAATGCTCAAAAGCTAGAATTTTTTGCATAGAAGAGCACACTAATGAGTTCTTTCCCATAAACATAGATTCAAAGATTATCCCTTTGTTAGACTTATTTATTTTCATGATTTATTTAATTATGTTTTTAATTTATTTGGAAGAGAAAAATAGAATCAAAATTTATTTTGATAATTTATTTGAAAGAGAAAAATAGAATCAAAATTTATTTATCCCATTATTTCTCACCTAAACCTTTATCCTAAATGTTGTTAGAATGTATTTAATATTTGATTAAATCAGGAGTTCAAACAGCCCAAAAATAGAGGTTCAAACAACCCAGTACAGCAGCAGTTCAAAAAGTTCAAGTGGAAGATATTCAAATTTGTAATGATGGAGTGGAAGATATTCAAATTAGTAATGATGAAGTACAACGGCTATAAACGGCTATAAATTCAAATGAATACAACGGCTATAAGTTTTGTTATATATACCAAAGTCTCTAATGTAAACAAATTACAAAAAATCAAAAAATATTCTTTGATCTATAATCACTCACTTCTATTCTCTGAAAAATTCTCTAAGGAGTGTTCTTCAATTTTTGTTTACATCATCTTTCAAAAATTATACACTAAGACGTATAGCTTTAAGCCTATCTTTCCTGTGTGAGGTTTACAGAAAAACCAAAGTTTCATTTTTATATCTATCTTTGAGAGATAATTCTTGTAACTTTATGTGAAAGCAAAAATACTTTCTTTTCAACTTTGTAAGAGTGTAGTACACTTAGTGTTCTTGACTTAGAAAGTTTGTGTAAAATACGTGGAGGATTGCTCCATTTGTAAAGAGATTGCTAGCACCCCCATGAAGCTAGAGCATAGTGGAAAATCTCAAGTAAAGCTTGAGGAGTGGACGTAGGTTGAGTTGAAACCGAATCATTATAAATTTGTTTGCCTCTCTCTCCCTTATCTCTTTATTTTATTTAAATTGTTGTGTCTATATTTCACATTTTCACTGTGCTAAAATTATTAACTGACATAATTGTTAGAACACTTGTTTTAATTATTTTTATTTCATTAACTATATTTATCTATTGTGCTAGTCATAATTTTTATTAGGTTATTATTAATTTTTAATTGTAAAAACCTAACTGATCTCTCCTCTTAGGTTGTCTTTTGGGTAACAATTGGTATCAGAGTCTAGACTCTTGTTTTAGATTTAACCATCTAGGAATTTCAATCCATGACAACCTTAGTAGAAGGACAAGCCACAAATAGGCCACCATTGTTTGACGGAAACAACCATAGTCATTTGAAGGATAAGATGACCCTATACCTACAAGCCACTGATTATGCCATGTGAATTATTGTCACCAAAGGTCCAAAAATTCCTACCAAATTAGTAGACAATATTAGTGTACCGAAAACTGAAGATGAATGTGATGAGAGAAATCATAAATTATTGCAAGCCAATACTAAAGGTAAACTCACCCTTATTTGTGGATTAGACTATAAGGAGTATAATAGAAATTCAAGTTGTGATTCGGCAAAAGAAATTTGGGACAAACTTGAGGTAACGTATGAAGGTACAAACCAAGTGAAGGAATCTCGTATTGATATTCTTGTTCATAGTTATAAATTGTTTAAAATGAACTATGATGAATCTATTTCAAGCATGTTTACTAGATTTACTGAAATTGTAAACTCTTTGAAATCTCTTGGCAAAACTTATACTAACAGTGAATTGGTAAGAAAAATTCTTAGGTGTTTACCAAAGAATTGAGAAGCAAAGGTCACGGCCATTATAGAAGTCAAAAATCTCTCCACACTTGGATTGGATGAGCTTATGGGTTCCCTTATGACTCATGAGATCACCATAAAAGGACATGAGGATGTTGAAATCAAAAAGAAAAGTGGAATTGCATTCAAAGCCTTATCAAATAAAGAAGAACATGAAAACTCCAGTGAGGATGAAAGCTATGCCATGTTTAGTAGAAATCTCAAAAAGCACTTCAAGAAAAACAATTATGGAGGAAGAAGACCTTTCAAGAAAAAGTACAACAAAGATAACAAGAAAGAGCCTATAATTTGCTATGAGTGCAAAAATCCTAGACATATGAAGATGAATTGTCCAAAATTGAGGAATCATGGAAAAGACTACAAAAGAAACAAAAAGGCCATGGTAGGAGCTTGGAGAGAAAGTGAAGATGAAAACGCCATGTTTAGTAGAAATCTCAAAAAGCACTTCAAGAAAAACAATTATGGAGGAAGAAGACATCTCAAGAAAGAGTACAACAATGATAACAAGAAAGAGCCTATTATTTGCTATGAGTGCAAAAATCCTGGACATATGATGATGAATTGTCCAAAATTGAAGAATCATGGAAAATACTACAAAAGAAACAAAAAGGCCATGGTAGGAGCTTGGAGAGAAAGTGAAGATGAAAACTCAAGTGATGAAATTGAAAATTAAGTAGCCAACTTATGTCTCATGGCTCTTGAAAATGAAGACTCTACTCAAAATGAGGTAACTACTCTTTATGAAAAACTTAAAAGTGCATTCCATGAACTACAAGATGAATTTAGAAAAGTTTGTGGCAAAAATAATGTGTTGAAGAAATCTGTTGCATCTTTATCTATTAACGTAAAAGAATTAAAGAAAGAAAAAATTGTTTTGAAAAATGATTTTGACACTATCTCTAATGAGAAAACTGCTTTACAAAACAATGTTGATGATTTAACAAAAACATTTGAAAATTTTATAAAAGGTAGAGATAATCTTAACATGCTTCTTGGAAATCAAAGATGTGTTTTCGATAAGGCGGGCACTGGATATGACCCTATTAAAAAACAAAAGAATCTCAATATAATTTTTGAAAAGGCACCTCTCATGACTCACCCTCATATTATTTGTCATTATTGTAGAAAGAAAAGTCATTATATATCTTCTTGTCCATTCAAAAATAATACAAACATGAGAATTAAAAAGATTTGGATTATTAAGGGATCTAACAAAACTAACCAAGAATGACCCAAGAAACTATGGGTACCAAAAACCAATACTTGATTGTCATCTTGTAGGTTTGTTTTAAGTCCAAAGCTAAAGAAGGGAAGTGGTACCTTGATAGTGGATGTTCCAGATACATGACCGGAGATAAATCATTCTTTATTAAACTATCATCAAAAGATGAAGGATTTGTTACTTTTGGAGACAACAAGAAAGGAAAAATCATCGGTATTGGTAGCATCGGTATTTCTCCTATCCCTTCTATTGAAAATGTTTTACGTGTTGATGGACTTAAGCATAACCTACTTAGTATTAGTCAATTATGTGATAAATGTAATTCAGTTATTTTTGATAAATTACATTGCACAATTGAAAGCACAAATAATCATAAAGCTTTATTTGTCGGTAATCGCCATGATAATGTTTATGTTTTTCATCTTTATGATCTCTATACTGGTGATGTTAAATGTTTATATGTTAATAATGAAAATAGTTGGTTATGGCATAGAAGACTTGGTCATGCTCATATGGATTTAATTGCTAAACTTTTGAGAAAGGATTTGGTCATTGGACTTCCAAAAATTAAATTTGAAAAAGATCACCTTTGTAGTGCTTGTCAACAAGGAAAACAAACTAAAACATCATTTAAATCAAAATCTCATATTTCCACAACTAGACCTTTACAACTATTGCATATGGATTTATTTGGTCCCTCAAGGACATCTAGTCTAGGTGCTAAACGTTATTGTCTTGTTATTGTTGATGATTATTCAAGATTACATGGGTTATGTTTTTAGCACACAAAGATGAAACCTTTTCTTCTTTCACAAAAACTCTGTCGTAGAATTCAAAATGAAAAGACTTTCTTATTACTAATATTCGAACCAACCATGGTAGAGAACTTGAAAATGAGAAATTTGAATTGTTTTGTGATGAGCATGGTATTGGACATAATTTTTCAGCACCTAGAACCTTAACAAAATGGTGTAGTAGAAAGGAAGAATAGAACTTTAGAAGAGATGAGTAGAACAATGCTTTGCGAAAATAATCTTCCTAAATATTTTTGGGCGAAGCCATTCACACCGCATCTATATTTTAAATTAGGCATTAATTAGACCTATTCTCAAAAAGATTCTTTTGAACTTTGCATGATAGAAAGCCCAACATTAGTCACTTGCATGTTTTTTGTTGTAAATATTTTGTGCATAATAATGGTAAGGATAACTTAGGTAAATTTGATTCAAATCTGATGAAGCAATTTTTCTTAGCTATTCCTTAACTAGCAAAGCTTATCGTGTTTTTAATAAAGAACTCTTGTTGTGGAAGAATCTATACATGTAGCATTTGATGAACTAACATCTCTACTCAAAAGTAAATTGTTAGTGATAATATAGATTTGGACCAAATGTGGAAGATTCAAGTATCTACAAAGAAAGAACCACCATGTAAGTTGAAGAAAGAGATTGAACAACCTATTCTCTCACCTCAAGAAGAAGGAGAAAACAATGATGATTTGCCAGAGAATGGAAGTTTGTTTATAATCACCCTAGGATTTAATCCTAGGTGACCCTACAAAAGGTATTGAAACTCGTTCTTCACTTAGAAATATTTGTAGTAACTTGCTTTTCTCTCACATATTGAGCCTAAAAACTTTCAGAAAGCCGAATTCGATGAATATTGGATGATAGCTAATGCATGAAGAGCTTAACCAATTTGAGAGAAACAAAGTGTGAGAACTTGTGCCAAAACCTAAAGATCATACCATTATCGGTACCAAATGGATCTTTCGAAACAAGCTTGATGAATTCGGTACAATTATAAGAAACAAGGCTAGACTTGTTGCACAAGGATACAATCAGAAAAATGTTATTGATTTCGATGAAACCTTTGCTCCGGTTGCTAAATTAGAAGCCATTTCACATGTTACTTGCATTTTGCATATTTTAGAGATTTCAAACTTTATCAAATGGATGTAAAAGTGTTTTTCTTAATGGTTTTATAAATAAGGAAGTTTTGTTAAACAACCCCAGGTTTTGAAGATCATGCTTTTCCAAATCATGTTTTTAAACTATCAAAAGCTTTAATATGGTTTGAAACAAGCACCTCGTGCATGGTATGAACGATTAAGTAAATTTTTTATTGAAAATAATTTTTCTAGAGGAACGATTGACACAACACTTTTTGTTAAAACTAAAAATGATGATTTACTTATTGTGCAAATATATGTGGATGACATTATATTTGGTGCTACTAATAAAACTCTGTGTAAGGAATTTGCTAAGTGTATGCAATGTGAGTTTGAGATGAGCATGATGGGGGAGCTAAATTATTTCTTGGACTTCAAATCAAACAATGTAAGGAAGGAATTTTTATTAACCAAGCTAAGTATACAAAAGAACTACTCAAAAAGTTTGTTATGTATCACTCAAAAATAGCTGGAACACCTATGAGGACATCCATTAAGCTAGACAAGGATGAAAAAGGTAAGTCCATTGATCAAACAAAATATCGAGGTATGATCGGCTCACTTCTTTATTTAACTACAAGTAGACCCGATATTATGTTTAGAGTTTGTATGTGTGCTAGATATCAATCAAACCCTAAGTAATCACATCTCGGTGCGGTTAAAAAAAATTTTAGATATCTTGTTGGCACTCAAAATTTGAGACTGTTTTATCCTAGAAGTGTTGCATTTGATTTAATTAGTTACTCGGATGCCGACTTTGCCGGATGCAAACTTGATAGAAAAAGCACCAGTGGCACTTGTCACTTTTTTAGTAACTGATTAGTATCTTGGTTTAGCAAAAAGCAAAATTATGTTGCTTTATCAACGACCGAAGCTGAATATATAGCTTCCGAAAGTTGTTGTGCCCAAATACTTTGGATGAAACAACAATTTGAGGATTTTGATTTGCATCATGATCATATCCCTATTAAATGTGATAATACTAGTGCCATCAATTTAAGCAAAAATCTGGTTCAACACTCACGAACAAAACATATTGAAATTTGACATCATTTTTTAAGAGATCATGTTCAAAAAAGGAATATTCTACTTGAATTTGTAAACACCGACAAGCAATTGGCGGATATTTTCACAAAATCCCTAAGCAAGGATCGCTTCAATTTTATTCGTAGTGAGCTTGGAATGTTGATTTCTACTTAAAAAGTTTTGTTATGACTGCGAAACTTGAATTTTTGTTAAAATGATATATGTGTATTGTTATATTGATAAGGAAACATTTATATCAGTTGAATGCTCTCAAGTCCTTCATACATTTATTCTTCTTAACAATTTACTATTTTCAACTGTGTAATTTTTTTTGGGTTCTGCATCTTGAAGTAAAATTAACTTTACATGCATTCATTTTTTTTAAACTCTCATAGTATTTTTTTTTACATTACCATTCCAGCAACACCAACGCCCCATTACGTTTAATTTCTGCTGGTATTATTTTATTTTATTTTTTTGATGTCATTTATCCCTATCATTTTCCTCCTCCTCCTCTAGATTCTGACCCATGATTTCCTTTTGATAATGTCACAGGGGGAGAACTTATATGATGTTATATATTATGGTATTATTTTCAAATTATGGTATTATTTGAGAATTAATCTGATAATTATGTATTTATAGTTTGATATCTTAGTCTCATATCATGTCTCTAATTAAAACTTATTTATTACACATTGCTAACCTATGTATTTAGAAATGGATTCAAGGAGCATGACTTGAGAGAGAGCTTTTCTTACTCCAAAATCAAATCAAAACATCATTGTGTGCCATCATCAAAAAGGGGGAGATTGTTAAACTTATTTGTTTTGATGATTTATTTTGTTTTTAATTTATTTGGAAGAGAAAAATAGAATCAAAATTTATTTTGATGATTTATTTGAAAGAAAAAAAATAGAATTAACATTTATTTTGATGATTTTATGTTTTAATTTATTTGAAAGAGAAAAATAGAATCAAAATTTATTTTGTCCTATTATTTCTCACCTAAACTTTTATTCTAAATGTTGTTAGAATGTATTTAATATTTGATTAAATCAGGAGTTCAAATAGTCTAAAAACAGAGGTTCAAACAGCCCAACACAGCTGTAGTTCAAAACGTTCAAGTGGAAGATATTCAAATTTGTAATGATGGAGTGGAAGATATTCAAATTAGTAATGATGAAGTACAACGGCTATAAATTAAAATGAATACAACGGCTATAAACGGTTATAAGTTTCATTATATATACTAAAGGCTTTAATGTGAACAAGTTACAAAAAATAAAAAATATTCTTTGATCTATAATCACTCATATCTATTCTCTGAAAAATTCTTTGAGGAGTGTTCTTCAATTTTTGTTTACATCATTTTTTAGAAATTATACATTGAGACGTATAGTTTTAAGCCCATCTTTCCTGTGTGAGGTTTACAGAAAAATCAGAGTTTCATTTTTATATCTATCTTTAAGAGATAATTCTTGTAGCTTTCTGTGAAAGCAAAAATACCTTCTTTTCAACTTTGTAAGAGTACACTCAGCGTTCTTGACTTAGAAAGTCTGTGTAAAATCCGTGGAGGATTGCTCTATTTGTAAAGAGGTTGCTAGCACCCCTATGAAACTAGAGCATAGTGGAAAATCTCAAGTGAAGCTTGAGGAGTGGACGTAGGCTGAGTTGAAACTGAACCACTATAAATTTGTTTGCCTTTCTCTCCCTTATCTCTTTATTTTATTTAAATTATTGTAGCTATATTTCACATTTTCACTGTGCTAAAATCATTAACTGACATAGTTGTTAGAACACTTGTTTTAATTATTTTTATTTCATTAACTATATTTATCTATTGTACTAGTCATAATTTTTATTAAAGTATTATTAATTTTTAATTGTAAAAATCTAATTCAACCCCCCTCTTACGTTGTCTTTTAGGTAACACCCTTGATTTTTGAGAAGATACGCCACTGTTAGCTTCATCCAGTATCAAACTTATTGGGCAAAAGGAGAGACTAGATAGAACATGAAGGTTGCAAATTTGAAAAGTAATTTGAATTGAAAGAACTTCTCATACATCTGAAAACAAAAGTGGATGCATACTAAGGGTTAGTGTTTTGATTGAAGGGGAAAAGGGTATTTTGATAATTTTATTTTAAAACAAAAATGTAATAAAAAAATTCATTAAATGTGCTGATAGAGAATAAATGATGTGTGAAAATAGAATTTCCCATTGTTTAGCCCAACTCATTTACCAAACAACCCTTAAATGGGCCCCATCCCATGAATTTTTAATCCAAGCCATCTCCCCAAAAAATAATTCGTCTACTTTTGAAAACACTATATTGTTGTCTTTTTTTTCTTTTAAACAAATGCGATACATTGAATAAATTATTATTATTGAATAGATTTTTTTTTTAATGATATATATAAAGATTAGGACAAAATAAACAATTTAAATTATTGAACTAAACATGAGACTCACAAATCTAGACAATACCCTCTCGGAGTGGAGGGAGGCCAAATCTGATAACATCAATGAATACAAAATTATAAAATTTATATAATATTACTCATTATTTTTGTATGACATGACTAATAAATAAAAAAATTGTAAATTAAATCAGATGAGCCCTCATTCTCTTACAAATCTAGTTATACAATTCCATTACTGCAATATGATTTTTTTTTATTATTTATTGTTTTTTATTTATACTATATATATATGTATATATATTCTTCTAGACTAAAAGCATCTACTGGCTTAAAAATTGAATCAAATCTAGAAAAAAAAAAAATGTTCACTAAAAATTTAAGGATCAATTTTTATCTTCACTACTAATTTATACACAACAAGACAATCCCAATTACAAACTGAAGACAAAGCTTGACTTGTTAAGTTGTTATAATAATAAATAAATTAAGGGCGTGCACAAATCATAAACCCATGTTCATTAAACACTATCATCAATCAAAATGCATGTTATTAAATTTAATTAAGTAATATATATATATATATATATATTACTTAATTAAATTATTCTACTATAATTTTGTTTTTACTTACAGAGCTGCCCATGCGCAACAGTGGGCCTATTATGTTTTGAACTGAAAGTTGTCAATCGAATTGAACCAAGACCAAGTGAATTGTGAATAGAATTGAATTTGTAACCAACAACAAAATTTGTTATGTTTTACATTCAACAATACAAGTGAAGCCAATATGGTGATAGAGAGCTATCCAGTATTTAAATAAATAAATAAAAATTTCTGCAAGGCTGTGCCATTTGGTAAATGCCAATTGATAATGCTTCACATCCAACAAAAAATAGCATTTTTGGACTAAACATTACATATTTACTGAACAAAATGAAACAAGAGCCCTATGAATTTTTTTTTTTTTTTTTTTTTAGCTTACATGGCCATTATTGTTAATCCATATTAAACTAACATTGCAGCAAAAAATAAATAAATAAATAAATAAATAAATTAAAATACAGATACTATTGGCTATATAATTTGTATAAGTCAATCACAGCTTAGCACATGACTTGTAAAAGGTAATTTGGAGAGTTAATGCAAGTCTCCAATCAGCAACAGACACGTGGCAGTTCATATTGATAATAATGGATCTGCACAACAATGGAGCAGTTAGAGGGCGCGAACGGTTACTCACAATTTAAATTCAAATTCAAATTCAAGAGAGAAGCCCAACTGGAAGGAAGGCGTAGTGAGAGTAGATTGTTCAGGGCCATAACCAATGATCGTGAAAGGGCATTTCGACTGTTAGAAGTCCACTTCGACGATTATCATTGGAGAGTATACATAGAAAAGAATGCCAACAGAAGAGGCCCCAGATTCAAATTCAAAAACCAGTTATTTACTTCATCTTTTTCTTTTCAGTTGTTACATTTCCAGTTCTTCAATTCTTGTACTGCACTTCATTTCCTATGAGTAGTTTCAAGTAGTTATTGCTGTAAATCTTTTTGAGGCTAGGTCATTCCATTGTAAGTTCTCATTTGCTTAATGAAATTAAGTTTCTAAACTGTTCTTTGTACTAATCATTATTTATAAGTTTCTCCTAAGTAAGTCACCAATAAAAACTTTTTCATTGAGGCTGAAAGAACTTCAACACAATCGTCTGATAATTGGTTGGCAATAAAAATTCTATAAGGATTTATTGATCCTTACTGGCACGATTAAAATTACATAATTAACCTTCAAAAAGCCAAAAAAGTGAACCATTTAATAAATTGGGTAGAAATCAGATTCTTGATTAGTACTGAAATTAATGCAAGTAATTTTCAATCTTTAGTTTGGCTTCACCACAATAGGACTTCTCACATGGTGCTTACCATCTGACCACGTCAATTCTCCAAATACATAGTCTCTACCCTTATTTCCTCCTTCAACCTTCATAGTAACCTTGAATGTCCTCCGTTCGCCGACTTTTCCAAACTTCAAGCTTTCTGGCTGGACAAAAACAGAAATACCAGCCGGGTTTTGGACATGTGCACTGTAAGTACCGGGAGAACCAACATTCTTAAGAGTCCGAGTCACGGTGGTTGAGCCATTGAGCGCAAGGATTGTGATTGAAGGGTAGTTGAAGTTGGCAAGACTGATAGGATTGGGACATTTATAGGGACTTTTTGAGAACATTGCGATTTGAGTTTGATTGTACCCGAGGGCACAGAGAAAATTCAGGTAATCGTTTGGGGTTAAATCGTAAACCAAGCCTGGATCCATAGCACGGTTTGGTTGCACATGTCCTGCTCCGTAACTGAATGGTGTTGCCTTGAAGTTTGATGCATTGGTCAGTGGCTCCTTAATGTTGTCCTGTGTTGTTGCTGCAAAAAGTAGGATGAAATATAAGGATCAAGAATAGATTTAATCCATCATGAGATTACTACAATACCCATATGATGTCATGTTAAAAAAAGTACCCGAGATGGAACATTAGAAGTGAAATTTCACACTAGTACAACTATTAAGGTGGTTTTAGCAGCAATAAGATTTCCGTAACGTCAACTTGGACAGCAAAATTTCACTGTATGAGATTAGCATTTAAACAACAAAATTCCCCCACCACTACCCCTAACCACCACACTCACCATCATCAGTCAAAAAAATGAAAGGATAATTTTTTTCAAACTTGTATCATTTTCTCCATCTTCTCAACAAACAAACACAATGCTTGGCTTCAAAAAGAAGTTAATAATACTAACAATAATTCAGAAGTAGAATAATTTGCAAGGTTTTGTTTTTTTTCTCACCAGTGGTCATGATTGCCGATTTAATTGCTGAAGGACTCCAAGTAGGATAGAGGGTCTTTAGAAGGCCAACAATGCCAGAAATATGAGGGCATGACATGGAAGTGCCCGATACTGAATTAAACAGAACTCGACGCTTATCAAAATCTTGGTTTGTTGGCCCTTGTGCTTCAGTGTAAGCAGCTATGACACTCACTCCCGGTGCTGTGATATCGGGCTGAAAAACAACAGTAATTACCGACTATCGTTAAGATACATGAAACCTAATAAAAATTTCTAGAAACAGCATATCAAAGCTTTGGTTTGAAGAACAAAAAAAAGAAGTTAAGAAAAAAACCTTTAGGATCTCTGGGGTAATGGTGCTTGGCCCCTTTGATGAAAAAGCCGCCATGAATGGAGCTGGCTTCGTCCCCAATCGAGTTGTTGGATGTGTAATGTAAGCCATTGGATACCTGATGAAAACATGCAATTCTCAGAACCAAAAAAAAAAAAAAAAAAGAAAGGGAAATTTTCAAATTTCTCCTTATGGACCTTCTATTATGCAATGCAATTGGATGAGGCTTAACTAGACACCTAGTTTACTTTTACTATCCCAATTTTAATAGTCTGCCCAAAATTATGACAATTTTTGTGATTGTTGGACATGAACAATTATTTTCCATCAAATAAAAGTGATTTAGGGCATATCATTCAATACCCACAAATTTTCATGGTGGTCGGTGTTTTTAGAAGTTGATAAGCTCACTAACATGATGATACTACTATTGGCATCTCATTTTACCTCGTGTGGTTGACATAAGCGAAAACAGCACCGCCATCGATGTAATTGATATGAGAAGCTGGGAGGACATGAGGATCAGCAATAATTTCATTTCCTGAAAGCTGATTATTAGCAAGAACCATCCCCACAGCACCAGCCAAGGCTGCTTGCTGACCCTTGTCGACTCTTGCATTGTCCCCTCGAAGGCAAACCAAGATTTTTCCCTTCGCCTTTTTAGGATCCAGCGATCCGGGCTTGCAAAGCAGTCTGCGCAAATAAAAAACAAATATCCAAATAAAGCACAGAACACACTTTTTACATTGAGGGCTTTTCAGCATAATGTTTATACAGAATCAGAATTCCAATGGCTTGAGTGTTTTGTCCTTACGCATCTCCAACTGACGCATTTGCAGCTTTGGCATCTGCAGCGCTAATAATTGGAAATAACTTGTTTGGCAACGCTTCAGTCGAAAGGCTTTCCCCCTTTAGTAAACAAAATATTTATGAGTATTATACAATGAATATTTTTAAAAGCAATCATGATGAGTAATATCATACAGACATAATAATCTAATGAAAATATACCAGCATTTCAGAAGAAAAGTGAAAAATTCCCATTAATTTATCAAAAACCCGTGCCAACATTAGCCCTGGATTCATATGTAGAACCCCAAGTAGTATACATTTTCTTTTCATGTTTTAGTAAATTAACTGAACATTTTCTTCTCTGCCCTGTCTCCTTAAAAACATTTTCAATATTTCTAGAAGTTGTGCTTCCAGCTTTTCAAACCATATTTCAGAAAATGCAGTGTTTGAACTGGGGCCCTGACGGCGATCAGAAAGGCAGGACAATAAATTGAATGATATATGAATTTTAGTAAAATTAGGAATTATTGTCTAATATGAGACCAGGACAAGGAGAGGACACTAACTTTGAACCTCATTTTGTTGCCAAGAATAACATAACTAGGAAATTGGCGATCCATGGTGCTAGCTCCAACTGTTATCTGCCACGGTGCAATGTTGGAAACAGTCCCATCAGCCGGTCCAGAATTTCCAGCCGAGCAAATGACCACTATGCCATTCCTAACAGCATGAAAGGACCCGATGGCTACGCTGTCATTGAAAAGGGCCATGGGGTCCCCGCCAAGTGATACGGAGATCACATCAACACCGTCATGGATGGCCATATCGAAGCCAGCCAGTACATCCGCATCAAAGCACTCATTGCCACCCACAGGGGGCCAGCACACCTTGTAAGCTGCCACCCGGGCTTTTGGTGATCCGCCTTTCGCTGTTCCATTTCCAAAACCAAATACATTTGCCCCGGGTACAAAATTACCACCAGCTGTCGATAATGTGTGGGACCCATGGCCTTCGGTATCACGCGGTGAATCAAAGGAAGAGTTGAGAGCACCCACAGCTGCAGCATATCCTTTGTTGAAGTATCTTGCTCCAATCAGCTTCCTTTAGAATAGGCAAACAATGAATAGATGTGAACATTCTAAAAACACTTTTATTTGAAGTATGCTAAGCACAAGGGTGATAAGCCCATTTCATCTGAAACCTGACTTTTTTACCCCTGATGTTTCAAATTTTGATTATCCAATGGCCACAATTTGAGTTAGATAGGGTACCTATAAAATCAGTGAAAACGCCGAAAACAAAAGAATTTATAAAAGAAAGACAAGTGGGTACGAAGTCTAACTACACTCCCAACAACTTCATCAACAGGGATATAGATATTGGGTAATGAGTAAGGATCCTCTAGAGTGATTTTTCTCTAAAATTTCCTAGAGTGCTACATTGTGTGGTTGAGATTTACTGGTAAGTCACATTAATTTTTCTGATATTACTTGCCAGTAAATCTCAACCACACACTATAACACTTTAGGAAACTTTAGGAAAATTTCACTCTAGAGGATCCTTGGTGTTGGGTAATGGCCTTTTATGCAATTTATGTTGTTATATCAAATGGAGGTGTAAATTATTAACGGTTCTAAAATGGCAAATATGCACTCTCAACTTTATGCAAAAGTTAAAATGCCCTCTTCCCCATCATTAGAGGGGATGGATTACTCAACTCATAAAATTTAGAGTCCATGAAGACTCCATAAAGTTAAAGATGTGGAACACACCCACCAAATTTGCATTACTCTAGGCAGGACCACAAACAATATCGTTGGGTCCCCGGGATGGGTAAACACATTTTTGCAATGAACTGTTTCCTTTTTAGAAGGGAAGAAGATACTTGAAAGGCATGTGAAACTTAGATGAGTTCTAATTGTTTGATGAAAATTTGGCAAAGTTTTCTATGTACAAGCAATAAAGGGAAATCCCAGTGCACGAGTCTCCAAGCAATAAAGGGAAATCCCAGTGCACGAGTCTCCAACCATGGCAAAGTTTGGAGAGGGTACACTACTAAAGAAAGGATCTTTTGAGTCGGCAAATTTTACCGTCATAAAAGGTAGCCTTTTTGAGACGGCACAGAGTTGCTGACTAAAATATCAAACCTTTAGCGTCGGCACCGTTAGCCGACACAAAAAATTAATATTTGATAGCATTACTTGAGTCGGTTCAATTTACCGATGCAAAAGATAGACCTTTTAAGTCGGCAAATTTGTGCCGACGCAAAAAATTATACATTTTTGTGTCGGCAACTGATGCCGTAGCAAAAAAAATAATTTTATAACCAAGATATATATATATATATATATATATATTTACTTGATTATATTTAATAAATATATTTATTTATACATATACTTTTATATTAATATTGAGTGTATATACTATAAATAATATATATCTCATTTAATATCTGAAAGAGGTATGGTGGTCAAGTGGACTTAGTGTGGTGACTTCGGGTCAAATCGTCCAAATGGAGTGTGTTCGAAACTTGGGAGCCTTAATGAGAAAATTTTTTAAAATTTTTTTTAAAACATTTAACCACTTTTTGAGTCGGCAATCTACCGTCTCAAAAAATTGAAACTTTTTGCGTCGGCAGATTGCCGACTCAAAAACTTTTTGCGACCCCACCATTTTCGTCCCTTGAGTTGCTGTCGAAACGCTATCGCAAAAAGTTTTTGCGTCTACAAATTCGCTATTTGGACGGCATGCTGCCGACTCAAAAACCCTGTTTTCTAGTAGTGGTAAAATGTACATAATCTTACCTCGGCATGCAGAGACGCTGTTTCCATGGAAATAAAGAACATTATGTTATTTCATGTAAGTTTCTAAATAATTATGTATATTCAATTGTGTCAATCTATGACTGAAAAAGGAAATACTAATTAATTCCTATTTACACAATGACTGAAAAAGGAAATATTAACTAATTCCTATTTACACAATCATGCCATATATACACAACATGTCATATATACAATATATTCTCACATCTCCGCTCAAACTCAAGGTGTTTTAGAAGAAAACACTAAGAGTTTGCTAAGAAGAAACTAAAATCGAGCAGTAGTGTGAGTCTTGGTGAAGAAATCCGCAAGTTGCAAAGTCGATGAGACAAAAGGAAGTGAGATAGAGCCAAACTGCAGATGCTGTCGGACAAAGTGACAATCAATCTCAATGTGTTTCGTCCGTTCATAGAAGACAGTATTGTGGGCAATCTGAATAGTACTGCGGTTGTCACAATAAAGAGATGTCGGAGAAGATTGAGGTACACCCAACTCAGTTAAGAGACAACGAAGCCAAACAATCTCAGCAGTGGCATGAGCTATAGCACGGTACTTAGCCTCGACAGTGGAATGCGCAACAACGGTCTGTTTCTTTGCCTTTCAAAAGATCAAGGAATCACCAAGAAACATGCAGAAGCCAGAAGTGAGCTTGCGATTAGTGACATCACAGCCCAATCAAAATCAGCATAAGCCACCAAGTCCAAAGAGGAAGTAGAAGACAGCAGTAAAACCTGAAATATAGTGCCCTGGAGATAGCGAAGAATCCGAACCAAAATAGCCTAATGGGTAGAGTGAGGAGCAGAGACAAACTGGCTAACCATATGAACAACATAGGCAAGATCAGGACGAGTAACCGTCAGATAGACTAAGCAACCCATGAGCTCTCGATATAACGTGTGATCATCCAGAAGGACATAATCAGTAGAGTTGAGCTTCACATTAAGCTCAATAGGTGTATTAAAAACCTAAGTATCAGTAAGACCGGCACAGTGAATAACCTCATTAGCATACTTGGCTTGAGACAGAAAATAGCCGTTTGGAGAAGAGGTAACCTCAATACTAAGAAAATACAACAATGGACCAAGATCCTTCATTTTGAAGGTGCGGAAGAGATATTGCTTAACCTCAGAGATAGTAGAAAAGTCAGAGCTAGTGATGATCATATTATCCACAAAGAGTAGGAGAGTAACAAAACCAACCGAGGTACATTTCAGAAACAAAGTAGAGTTGGAAGCAGAAAGATGAAACCCAAGCTCGGTAATGACAGTCTGAAAACGATCATACCAACCATGATGTGACTGCTTCAAACCATACAGAGTATGCCGAAGATGATAAACCTACCTAGAGGAGTGGAGAAGACCAGGAGGAGGACGCATGTAGACCTCTTTAGTGAGATGACCGTTAAGAAAAGCATTTAACGTCCATCTAATAGAGAGGCCAATGTCGAATAGCAGCAACAAAAATCAAGGTATAGACAGTAGTCATCTTGGCAACAGGAGCAAATGTCTCCTCATAATCAATACCATGCTCTTGTGAGAAACCCTTGGCAACTAAGCGATCTTTGTAGCCCTCGAAAGAACCATTAGAATGAATCTTGACTTTATAAACCCATTTGCAACCAACCAGATTCTTGCCAGCAGGCATAGGAACCAACTCCCAAGTGTTAGTCTTCTGTTAGGCAAACAATTTATCTTTCATAGCTTGAACCCAATTAGGATCCTAACAGGCCTCCGTGTAAGACTGTGGTTTTAAAAAAGAATAAATAACAGACAAAAAGGTATGATAGGAAGTAGAAAAACATGTATTAGACCAACCCAACCTATTTGGAGGACAACGCTCACGAGGAGGATTTCGGTGTGCAGTAGGATTAAAGTCGTCAAAAGCAAAAGGAGCAGCAACAAGAGTAGAGACAACTGGTGGTAGAGGAGCCTGGCGACGAGAACAGACCAACAACGGAGGGGAAGAAGAAGCCGAAGGAGGAGAAGGAGCCATAGATGACGCAAACGGAGAAATAGGAATGGGCTCAAGTGGAACAGTGGAGATGTACTCATCAGACGGGACCTCAGAAAGAAAGGGGTCAATGTGAACCAAATTCTCTTTGGAAACTGGAGCAATGAGAAGGGGAAGTTGAAAGTAAGACAAACATTCAAGAAAGGCAACATAACGGGAGACATAAAGGAGACGAGAGACAGGATAGTAACAGTGGTAGCCTTTCTGAGTAAAATTGTAACTTAAAAAGACACAGAGAATAGATTAGGCACTAAGTTTGGTCTTATTTTTGTGGGGAAGAAGGACAAAACAGGCAGACCCAAACACACGAAGAATAGAGTAGTTAGGAATTTGGGAGAACAAAGCCTTATAAAGAGACCGACCAGAAAGAAGGGGAGTAGGCATGTGGTTGAGAAGAAAATCAGCAATAAGAACTACCTCCCCCTAGAATGGAGCCGGAACTGAGCCAGAAAGAAGAAGAGACCTAGCTGTCTCAAGGAGATGACGGTGTTAACGCTTGACTCGACCATTTTGGCAGGTATATATGTACAGGAAGTTTGGTGAATGGTACCCAAATTAGACAAATACTCACAGAACTCATTTTTAAAATATTCCCCATCCAAATCAGACCGTAACACTTTAATTGTAGACTCAAACTGAGTAGTAATCATAGACTGAAAGGTACGGTATATCTAATAGAAATCGGACTTATGAGTCATAAGATAAACTCAAGTGTAACAGGTGCAATCATCAACAAATGACACATAGTATGCAGAGCCCCCCTTGGTGAGAACAGGAGAAGGGCCCCAGACATCAGTATGAACTAAAGAAAACGGTGAAGTAGATATAGAAGTACTGTTACGGAAGGATAAGACTATCATTTTGGCAAGTTTACACCCCCGACACTCGGTAAGTTGACTAGGAGAAACTTTACCCAATATACCTGACTGAGCTAAAGACTGTAAGTGGTCAGCAGACAAATGCCCTAATCTGGAATGTTACAAATAGAAAAGACTGGATAGAGAATCTAATTGAAAAGAAGAAAAAGCAGTCAGAGAGGTAGGCATAGGTAGATGCAAGCTTTCCACCACATAGAGGTCTCCAACTCAACGGCCAGTCCCAATCTACTACTTGGACATCCGATCCTACATAGAACAGATAGAAGAAGAAAAGATAACATCAAAACCAAAGGCATCAAGTTGACTAATAGATAATAAATTGACAGACAACTGGGGAAAATATAAGATTGACGAAATAGAGACTGCGGACATAGCAGACGGTAGGACAAACCCAACAGATATAACTGACATACCAGACCCATGAGCAGCATTAATAGTAATAGAAAAGGAAATGAGAGTACAATTCTGAAGTAAAGAGAGATAATGAGTCATATGATGAGAGGCACCAGAGTCATTTAGCCAGACAGACGAAGAGATACCTGAAGAAGACCCAAGCAAACCTAAATGAGGAGAGGAAACAATAGAGGCAAATAGAGATGGTTGGAAGGTAGATAGTATATGTTAAAGCTGACTAATCTGAACACTCAAGGAAGCCAAGTCAGGATCAAGAGCCGGAGCAGATGCAGTAAATCTGCGGGAGGCCGAACAGACAGACATCCATTCTTAAGACAATGGTACTTCTAATGACCCTTTTGATGGCAGTAGGCACATTCATTCAAAGCTAGAGACATAACTAGAAAACTGAGGGGTTTAATTATAATAAACCCAAAATAGAACAAAACAATCAAGCCAAGGGTCTAGATATAATAACCAAAAACTTGTGAACCAACCACAATCAGAATCAGAGCAAGACCTACAAAACCACTTGTGAACCAACCACAGTCAGATTCAAAGCAAGACCCACAAAACCAAAGTCACGAACAAAGTCAGAGATCTCCAGACCACGCGAACTAAAGTCGGAAGATAGATGTTGCTCTAACCCCATGTATGCATGTGGAGAGTCATGCAAAGATGGCATATAAGGACCTCCACCTCAAGTGAAAGTCTGAGCTGGGCATCTGCAAAACCCTCTTTTCTCTTCACATTGTTGCCATTGTTGACACTCACTCTCACCATTAAAGAATGTAGAAATTGTGTGGGTTTGTCTCCTCCCTCTCTTTCTCTCTCTCTCTCTCTCTCTCTCTCTCTCTCTCTTTGTGTATAAATAGAGACGGGAGGGAGAGGATGTATTGTATCAGAAAAAAAGAGAGTTATGAGAAGTGTATGAGAGCTCTGAGTTGAGTAGAGAGAGTGAGATACTCCTCCTCCTCCGTTTTGTATTTTTCCTCTATTTTAGTGAAAATTCTTATTTCTGCTCCGTGGACGTAAGCATTGGGCCGAACCACGTAAATATTGTGTTCTATATGTGTGTAAGATTATTTTCTGGGTGTGTTTGATCCTATCAAAGTAGTATCAGAGCCTTATCGGTTTTTTTTTCGAAAAAACAGAGTTTCTTCTCAAAACTTGCCCAGAATTCAAAGTGGTCGAAATCCACTTTTGATCACACCAAGTTGAAGGTCTTGATGAGACGAGCACAAAGGTGAAAAATGCGTCGAAAAAGGATGTCGAACACAGCCGCATGCGCCACCACGCGCTTTGTGATGCCGTGACCACTCGCCGTAACACGCTACACGCCCTGCACACGTCTTCTTCGTTCTTCTACGCGCTGACGTCACCCGTCGCCGATAGCTGACGTCGTGCTGCCGGCACTGACGTCATCCGAGCCGAGTTGACCAAGCTATTGGCCAAACCGAGTCAAAGCCGAAGCCGAGCCGCCAAGTCGAGTGGAGCCGAGCCGGAGCCGTTGACCGGAGTTGCGTTGCTGACCAAGCCGTGTTCACCAAGCAGCTGACGTCATCCGCACCGGAGGAATTATCCGATGCTTCTCAGCCGCACCAGATTTCACCGATCTGAGCTATCCAACCTGTTTTGGCTTGATCTGAGCCATTTTGAGTCCGTTTTTGATGATCCAATAGTTCTTTCCAATTTTTTGGAATATTTCGGACACATCCGTACGATCATATTTTAAAAATCGAAATTCAAAAATTTGTAATGTTTATTTTGTTAATCTGAAGTGCTTTTTCGACTAATTTGATCAGTCTGGACTCAACGGCGAAATCTGATGGAGGAATCAACGTCGACTTCAAAATCCATGATAAAGTTGACTACTTCAAACTATACAATCTGGAAGCTCAGAATGGAGGATGTCCTGTATTGCTGAGATTTGTTTGACCCTATTGAGCTTAATGGAGTTAAACTAGCAACGGAAACTGACGAAGACTAGAAGCGGAAGAACCAAAAGACCATTGGCCATATCAGATAATGGATCGATCACAGTGTCTTTCGCCATGTCGCTTAGGAGATTGATGCATATGCTCTTTGGACAAAGTTAGAAGGCATGTACCAGTCAAAAACTGCTCGGAACAAAGCCCTCCTGATGAGAAAACTTGTAAATTTGAAGCTGAAAAGCGATATCTCTGTTGCTGAACACACCAGTGAGTTTCAAAATCTAGGGAAACAACTGGAAACTGTCAAAATGGAGTTAGATAATGAGATGCAGGCCCTTTTACTACATAGTTCTTTGCCAGACAGTTGGGAGACATTGGCGGTGTCCCTCAGCAACTCTGCACCAGAAGGAAGATCGACCATGAACATGGTCACTGATGCTTTATTCAGTGAAAAGGCAAGAAAGAAAAACATGCGTGGAGATCAATCCCATGCCTTCATCACAGAAAATAAAGGTAGAGGCAGAGGCAGAGGCAGAGGTAGGAGAAGAAGCAAAAGTAGAGGACACATCAGAGAAAGATCTCAAGACAAAGGGAAATCCAGAGAAGGTACGAGCCGGCCAAGGTTCAAGTGTTACCATTGTGGCCAGGAAGGTCACATAAAGAAATATTGCTCTGCCTTGAAAGGAGAACAAAAACAAGGTAATAGACAGCCAAAGACCGACGATGGGAACATTACAGTTACTGTCTCAGAGGATATTGCATTATTCTCTGTTGAAGAAGAAGAATGCCTCTATATGTCAGACAACGACACCATGTGAATGGTAGATACAACAACTGCCTACCACGCTACATCCCGAAAGGAGTTTTTCAGTACGTACCAAGCTAGAGATTTTAGTATAGTGAAGATGGGTTACTCCAGTTTTTTGACGATTGTGGGAATCGGTGATGTTTGCATCCAAACCCAAGTTGGGTGCACGATGGTGTTGAAAGATGTCAGGCATGTTCCCGATTTACGCCTAAATCTTATCTCAGGGATAGCTTTAGATCGACAAGGCTATGAGAACTACTTCGGCAAAGGCATATGGAAGTTGAAAAGGGGATCTCTGGTGGTAGCCAGAGGACAGACAATTAGCACACTGTATAAGACTCATATGGAGGTGAATTCAGATAGCCTCAACACAACAGAAGATGAGGCGTCACCAAATTTGTGGCACGAAAGGCTGGGTCACATGAGTGAGAAAGGGTTGCAGATTTTGGCAAAGAAGTCTTTTATTCCTTTTGCCAAAGATGCGAAATTGAATCCTTGTGACAACTGCTTATTTGGGAAGCATTACAGAGTCGCTTTCCACTTATCATCCAGAAGACAATCAGAGTTGTTGAGCAAAGTATACTCTGATGTATACGGTCTCATACAAGTGGAATCTTTGGGTGGCAGAAAATACTTCCTGACGTTCATTGATGATGCATCACGGAAGGTATGGGTTTATGTCCTAAAGACAAAAGTTGAGGTGTTCCAGCATTTTCAGACATTCCATGTTATGGTGGAAAGGGAGACCAGAAAGAAGCTGAAGTGTCTCCGAACAGACAATGGAGGCGAGTACACATCAAAGGAGTTTGAAGCCTACTGTGTTACTCGCGGTTTTCAGCATGAGAAGACTGTTCCTGGAACCCCACAACACAATGGTGTAACCGAGAGAATGAATCGGACCATTGTGAAGTAGGTCAAATGTATGCTCAAAATGGTAAAGCTGTCAAAGTCATTTTGGGGAGAAGCTGTTCGTGTTGCTTGTTATTTGATTAATAGATCGCCATCCGTTCCACTGAATTTTCAGATTCTAGAAGAAGTATGGTCTAGAAGGGAGATTTTTTACTCTCACTTGAGAGTGTTTGGGTGCAAAGCATTTGCACATGTATTCAAGGAGCACAGACAGAAGCTGGATGATAAATCTACTTTATACATCTTTATTGGCTATGGAGATGAAGAATTTGGATATAGATTATGGGATCTGAAAAACAAGAAGGTCATTCGAAGCTGAGATGTGGTGTTTCAAGAAGGCCAGACCTTAGAAGACTTTGGGTAACCAGCCAAACCCAAAGTTGATGATGTTTCAGAAATTATTCCCAATCCTGCACCATCACAACATGCCACTGATGAAGAAGAGCTACCGCAGCATGCAGCCAATGATGTAGAGTTGCAGAATGGATTTCCAGAAGAAGAGGGTATTGAGCAGGGGAAGCCACAACCCCCTCCGCCAAAGACTGTTGGTCCATAGTTGCGAAGATCAACAAGAGAGTCTAAGCCGTCATCCAAATACCCTACTTCTGAGTATATTTTGCTTACTGATGAGGGATAGCCAAAAAGTTTTCAAAAAGCTCAAAATCATAAGGAGAAGAATAACTGGCAGCAAGCTATGCAAGAAGAGATGTAGTCCTTACAGAAAAACCAGAATTATGATTTGGTAAAACATCCCCAGGGTCGAAAAGCATTGCAGAACAAATGAGTGTTCAAGTTGAAGAAAGATGGTAGCGAAAAGCTAGTCAAGTATAAGGCCTGATTGGTTGTCAAAGGTTTTGGACAAAAGAAAGGTATTAATTTTGATGAAATATTCTCGCCAGTTGTGAAAATGACATCTATTCGAGTAGTTTTGGGACTAAAGGCCAATTTGAATTTGGAACTTGAATAGATGGATGTGAAGACGACATTTCTCCATGGTGATCTGAAGGAAGAAATTTACATGGAGCAGCCAGAAGGTTTTGAAGTCAAAGGGAAAGAAAACTTAGTCTGCAGATTGAAGAAGAGTCTTTACAGCCTCAAACAAGCGTCGAGACAATGGCACAAGAAGTTTGACTCATTCATGGTGGGTCATGAGTACAAGAGAACTGTTGCAGACCAGTGTTTTTATGTCAGGAAATTTCCTGGTGGAAACTTCATCATACTCCTGCTCTATGTTGATAACATGTTGATCGTTGGATAGGACACCACAACAATCAGATCACTGAAGAAGGAGTTATCACAGTCCTTTGACATGAAGGACCTAGGCCTTACATAGCAAATTTTGTGCATGAAAATTATGCGTGACAGGAAATCCAAGAAGTTGTGGCTGTCACAGGAGAAGTACGTTGAACAGGTGATTGAGAAGTTCAACATGAAATATGCCAAGCCAGTCAGTACTTCGCTGGCTAATCACTTCAAGCTGAGCAAGAGTTCTTGTCCCTCCTCTACAAAAAAAAGAGAAGAGATGAAGGCTATTCCCTGTTCATCCGCCGTAGGGAGTTTGGTGTATGCAATGGTATCTACCTGACCAGATATTACTTGCTCATGTTGTTGGAGTGGTAAGCAGATTCTTTTCCAATCCAGGAAAAGAGCATTGGGAAGCAGTCAAGTGGATTCTGAGGTACCTCAAGGGTACGGAAAAAATGTGTTTGTGTTTTAGAGATGCTAAACTAGTTTTGGAAGGCTATACATATTCAGATATGGTAGGCGATCTTAATGGTAGAAAATCTACATCAGGATTTATGTTCACTTTCGCAAGGGGGGTTGTGTCTTGGCAGTCCAAACTGCAAAAATGTGTTGCTTTATCCACAACTGAGGCAGAGTATATTACCGCAGCGGAAGCTAGGAAAGAGATGTTATGGTTGAAGCGGTTTCTCCAAGAGTTAGGATTAAAGCAAGAAAAGTTTATGGTACATTGTGATAGCCAGAGTTCCATAAACCTGAGCAAGAATTCTATATACCATTCTCGCACAAAGCACATTGATGTTCAGTATCATTGGATGCGCGAAGTGATGGAAAAGCAGTTATTGGAACTGATTAAGATCCACATAGGTAAGAATCTAGCTGACATGCTTACAAAGGTGGTCTCGAGAGACAAACTCGAAATCTGTAGAGACATTGCAGGGATGGACTTCAAGTGAGAAGTCAGTCATGCATGTGGGTATGGAGGGGAAGAATTGTTGCTCCAACCCCATGCATGCATATAGAGAGTCATGCCAATATGGCGTATAAGGACATCCATCTCAAGTGAAAATCTGAGTTGGGCATCTGCAAAACTCTCCCTTCTCTTCACGTTGTTGCCATTATTGACACTCACCCACACCATTAAAGAATGTAGAAATTGTGTGGGCTTGTCCTCTCTCTCTTTGTGTATAAATAGAGACGAAAGGGAGGGGATGTATTGTATTAGAAAAAAAAAGAGTTGTGAGAAGTGTATGAGAACTTTGAGTTGAGTAGAGAGAGTGAGATACTCATCCTCATCTGTTTTGTATTTTTGCTTTCTTATTTTTGCTCCATGGACGTAGACATTTGGCCGAACCACGTAAATATTGTGTTCTCTGTGTGTGTGAGATTATTTTCTGGGTGTGTTTGATCCTATCAATAGAGAGTGAAATCGCGAAGTAGATGCCAAAGAGTCACAAAGAGAATAATCAACAACAGTCGACGAAGTTAAAGGAGAAAGAACTAGTCAAGATGAGCCAGAGACAGAAGACGAGCTGCGATGAAGGGTCGACTAGCAATCGCGAAGCACTGAGACGAAGAGTCCAAATGGATCGACTACCAATTGCAAGTCAACTACCAGCAATGAACAGATGGGTCACAAATCAGATGGGTCACGAACATGAGAGCAATGGAGATGGTGAACCACGTGAGCCGATGAACTTTATTAGAACTTCAGATGAGTTTAGCAAAATCGTACCTACGAAGTTCGATGGTGAACCATGTAAGCCGATGAACCTGATCAAAACTTCGAACCAGACAGAACAAGAAGGATATCGCAAATCGAGAGAGAGGGAGAACTCTATCGATTCGTGACTCAGAAACTAGCTAGGGTTATGAGCACAGCTCTGATACCATGTAAGTTTCTGAATAATTTTGTATATTCCATTGTGTCAATTTACAAAGAGTTCATCAGTTTATATAGCCTTAAATCTATGACTAAAAAAAGAAATATTAACTAATTCCTATTTACACAATGACTGAAAAAGGAAATACTAACTAATTTCTATTTACACAATCATGCCATATATACACAACATGCCATATATACAATATATTCTCACAATATCTATAAAAGGTCTCTTAAGAACATCAACTTGAAAGTGTGCATTAGTAAGAGTTTATGTGGGTGTTTGGGAAGTGGATTTATTTGTAGGTTTTTTTAGTTGTAAGATATTATTGGAGAAAAAATTTTTTGTGTTTGGGAAGATAGTTGGGTTTTTTTGTGGTTGGATGTGATATTTGTGAGAGAAAAAGTAAAATGATTATGGGGTTTGATGTGATATTTTATTTGGATTTATTTTTTTTTAGTTTTGTAACCAATTTGTCTTTTAGTGAAAAAAAAAACCCAAAAAAAATTGTTCCCAAACAGCGCTATGTACACGAGTGATAGAGGAATCTAACCTGTTGCAATGAAAGCTTGCATCTGCTTTATTTTGACAGATTCCTTTCCACTTGGATGGAATTGGTCCCATATCTTCATCACTAAAGCTCTTTGATTCGGGCCACACACCTGCATCAATCCCATTGATGACAGAAAATGAAAGAATACAACAATCATCAACCACATCATCACATTATTATGGGATTGTTACTCCTTAACATGGCTAATATGATTTCTTTTCGTGTCACGAAATGGTCATCGTTCAGTACACTTCTTGGCAATCTCTTTGAAGAAATAAATCACCTTCCATTGACATTGATAATTCTAGCTCTTTTTCTTTTTCTTTTGTTTTATTTCCCCGTGTCCTATCCATTTAAAACTTGTTGGTCCTAAAACATCTAATACTTAATTTTTCTGTATTTCTCCTATCCCTTCTATTGACAATTCATTCAAATTTCTCTGCTCTATAAATTTCTCTGGCATTTTAATTTTCTCTAAAATGTGTAATTTTCTCAGGCATTTTCATTTTCTGTGCTTACTAGATTTATGTTTCTTTCTTGAATTTTCTCTGGCTATATTTTACATATATATGTAATTT
>NW_021027273.1:238717-251767 GCF_004153795.1 Camellia sinensis | reverse complement strand
ATTTTTTTTTCAATTACTAAAACTTATTTGATTGTCTCAAAATTATATATTTGATTATTATAAAACAAACTTTTTAATTAATTAATTAATGTATATTTGATTTGTTGTTGAACCAAATAAAATAAAATAAGATTGAATGTATATTTAGATTTTGTTGTGAACCTTAAAAAAATAAAAAATAAATAAAAAATAAGTTGTTAACATTAGATATATTAAAAAAAGAAAGAAAAAAGATTGAAGGTATATTTAGCTAAAACCTTTATAAAAAAAAAAGAAAAAAAAGAAGGTTGTTAACATTAAATATAAAAATTATATATTTGATTATTATAAAACAAACTTTTTAATTAATTAATTAATGTATATTTGATTTGTTGTTGAACCAAATAAAATAAAATAAGATTGAATGTATATTTAGATTTTGTTGTGAACCTTAAAAAAATAAAAAATAAATAAAAAATAAGTTGTTAACATTAGATATATTAAAAAAAGAAAGAAAAAAGATTGAAGGTATATTTAGTTTTTGTTGTGAACCTTAAAAAAAAAAAAAAAAAAAAAAAGGGGTTGTTAACATTAAATATAAAAAATAAAAATGGGGATTAAAGTGGGTTGGAGAAAATCCATACCCATTAAAAAATGGGGAGGGTGGTACCCATGGGAAATAAGGAATGGGAAATGGGAAAAATTTATTATAGGGGAATGGGGATGGGGAATTAATATCCACCCCATTGCCCCCATTGCCATTCCTAGTCTTAGCAGTCCAAACTGCAGAAATGTGTTGCTTTATCCACAACCGAGGCAAAGTATATTGCCACAGCGGAAGCTGGGAAATAGATGTTGTGGTTGAAGCAGTTTCTCCAAGAGTTAGGATTAAAGCAAGAAAAGTTTACGGTACATTGTGATAGCCATAGTGCCATAAACCTGAGAAAGAATTCTATGTACCATTCTCGCACAAAGCACATTGATGTTCGGTATCATTGGATACGCGAAGTGATGGAAAAGCAGTTATTGGAACTGATTAAGATCCACATAGATAAGAATCCAACTGACATGTTTACAAAGGTGGTCTCGAGAGGCAAACTCGAAATCTGCAGAGACATTGCAGGGATGGACTTCAAGTGAGAAGTCAGTCATGTATGTGGGTATAGAGGGGAAGAATTGTTGCTCCAACCCCATGCATGCATGTAGAGAGTCATGCAAAGATGGCGTATAAGGACATCCATCTCAAGTGAAAGTCTGAGTTGGGCATCTGCAAAACTCTCTCTTTTTTTCACGTTGACACTCACCCTCACCATTAAAGAATGTAGAAATTGTGTGGGTTTGTCCTCTCTCTCTCTCTCTCTCTCTCTCTCTCTCTTTGTGTATAAATAGAGACGGGGGGGAGATGATGTATTGTATTAGAAAAAAAGAGAGTTGTGAGAAGTGTATGAGAACTCTGAGTTGAGTAAAGAGAGTGAGATACTCCTTCTCCTCTGTTTTGTATTTTTGTTTTGTTTTAGTGAAAATAATCATTTCTGTTCCGTGGACATAGGCATTTGGCCGAACCACGTAAATATTGTGTTCTCTGTGTGTGAGAGATTATTTTCTGGGTGTGTTTGATCCTATCAATGGAGAGTGAAATTGCAAAGTAGATGCCAAAGAGTCACAAAAAGAACAATCAACAACAGTCGACGAAGTTGAAGGAGAAAGAACTAGTCAAGATGAGCCAGAGACAGAAGACAAGCCGCGATGAAGGGTTGACTAGCAATCACGAAGCACTGAGACGAAGAATCCAAATAGATCGACTACCAATCGCAAGTCGGCTACCAGCAATGAACAGATAGGTCACAAATCAGATGGGTCACGAACATGAGAGGAATGGAGATGGTGAACCACGTGAGCCAATGAACTTTATTAGAACTTCAGATGAGTTTAGCGAAATCATACCTACGAAGTTCGATGGTGAACCGCGTAAGCCGATGAACCTGATCAAAACTTCGAACTAGACGGAACAAGAAGGATATCGCAAATCGAGAGAGAGGGAGAACTCTATCGATTCGTGACTCAGAAACTAGCTAGGGTTATGAACACAACTTTGATACCATGTAAGTCTCTAAATAATTTTGTATATTCAATTGTGTCAATTTACAAAGAGTTCATCAGTTTATATAGCCCTAAATCTATGACTGAAAAAAGAAATACTAACTAATTCCTATTTACACAATGACTAAAAAAGGAAATACTAACTAATTCCTATTTACACAATCATGCCATATATACACATCATGCCATATATACAATATATTATCACAATATCTATAAAAGGTCTCTTAAGAACATCAACTTGAAAGTGTGTATTAGTAAGAGTTTATGTGGATGTTTGGGAAGTGAGTTTTTTTATAGGTTTTTTTAGTTGTAGGATATTATTGGAGAAAATTTTTTTTGTGTTTGGAAAGATAGTTGGGTTTTTTTGTAGTTGGATGTGATGTTTGTGAGAGAAAAAGTGAAATGATTATGGGGTTTGATGTAATATTTTGTTTGGATTTATTTTTTTTGGTTTTGTAACCAATTTGTCTTTTAGTGAAAAAACCCAAAAATTTTGTTCCCAAACAGCGCTATGTACACGAGTGATACAGGATTCTAACCTGTTGCAATGAAAGCTTGCATCTGCTTTATTTTGACAGATTCCTTTCCACTTGGATGGAATTGGTCCCATATCTTCATCACTAAAGCTCTTTGATTCGGGCCACACACCTGCATCAATCCCATTGATGACAGAAAATGAAAGAATACAACAATCATCAACCACATCATCACATTATTATGGGATTGTTACTCCTTAACATGGCTAATACGATTTCTTGTCGTGCTGCGAAATGGTCATCCTTCAGTACACTTCTTGGCAATCTCTTTTAAGAAATAAATCACCTTCCATTGACATCGATAATTCTAGCTCTTTTTCTTTTTCTTTTGTTTTATTTCCCCGTGTCCTATCCATTTAAAACTTGTTGGTCCTAAAACATCTAATACTTAATTTTTCTGAAAATCTAATTAGTATGTCCATTATCAAAACAACAAAAGACATGCTCATACTCATCAATTCATGAAAGCCTACTATGGTTTCATAATTCTTTTCATCTTAATGTCATATTATTGCAGTTACAATTCTAACTTCTAATCTATACCCTTTTTTTTTTTTTTTTTTTAAATGTCTATCAAGGAACTAAATACATCTTTTACACCCATAATATGTTCTTCTAAGAGACTCCAGCGTTGCACCTATCCCTTTCGGAGACCCTCCTAGAGAGATTTGAAAGTATACAGCTGAGCTTATGTTTACCAGAAATTCATTTGAGTCAATAAATTCTGCCCAAATACACGAATGCAGTTCTAGAAAACTTGAAGATATTTTCTTGAGCATGATAGATATGAGGTAGGCCACCAACTCTATCAAACTTGAAGGTCTCTCTCTAACCACGGATTTTTCTTTAATGAATTTTTGGTCATGTTCAACTAGAGAGAACAAAATGATCCTCCTACACCTACTTCACGAAAATGCCCTAATGGTGCAATAGTCTACATTTAATGTGTTATTATATATTGAACTGTTATGTCAGCTTCACCTCAGTCCCACATTCCTAAATGAGCCGTCTCATACTACTGTTATGCAAGAAAGAAAGGAAAAAAAAAGGTAGAAAAATCAAATTTTGAATCCTTCTGATGGTCAACATGGGTTAGTGAGAGTGGCACAAATTCAATTAAAATGACGATTTGTCATATGTGAAACTGGACGGTCATGGCAAGCACCTCAATGTGATTGAGTAAAACGAAAAATTAAACACTGGAGCTTAGTTAATAAACACAGCATTAATAAACATTATTTTATTCATGGTGAACATAAACATCAATTATTTTAAACTGTCAAGTCAACGAACCATATGAATATCATTTGAATCCAACTTTGCACTCATTAAAAAAACACTAGGAAGTGGCCTAGAACAAAGTGGATCTACAACAATTTTCAAACAAGGTAGTTGACGACAAGATAGAAATTGTGAGCTTTAACATGGCTTGTTGATGCACACACATGTAGGATCTAAGTTTTGTGTTTATGATAATATTGAAAATTTGAAATTCAAATCAATAGTGGGAAAAGATGCTAACCAGTATCAAGGTTGGCTATGATGGTGTCTTCGCCGAACCTTGCTTTCTTCCAAATTGAGCTAGAATGTATCACCCCATCATTCTCAAGACCCAAGAAATCCCATGATCTTGTTGTGTATAATTTTCTTCCTTGGTTCAAGAACAATGAGATTACCTTTGGATGATCTGCATTCGATGGTAATTATCACTATAATTGGCAAATAAAACAAAAAATAACCATTCATAGGCACTAAAAAAACCATTAAAATCAGATAAAAATGCTTACTAGCTATCTGGGCTGCTTCTTCATCTTCAAGTGTTGCAGCAAAACCATTGATGTGTCTTGTGTAGGAGTAAAATAAGGCCTCTTTCGCCTTATTTCTATGTACAATCAAGTTCAAGAATATCAATAAAATTGCATACTGATTCAAAAAAACAAAACAATGGAGATATGTACCTTCCCAAGAATGATCCCAAGAACTCATAGTGAGACTCTGTGACTTTATCTAAATCAAAGGATGAAACTTCTAGGCCATGTGAATGACATCCAAAGTACACCACGTATGACTACACCATATACAATAAACAAATTATATTGGAACAAACCTGAAATAGCAACAACATACCCATATGTTAATGTTAAGGGAAAAGAGAAGGAAGCATATAAATGCTTACCTTTTTTATGGCAAGGGTGGGTCTATGCAACAGTGAAGAGCAAAAAAGAAACGATAGGAAGAGATAAGTTGGGAATGTCATTGGTCTTTCTTTTTTGCAATGTTCTTTAATGGCAGACCTCTCTTTCTACTTAAATAGAGCTCTGTTTGGAATTGGGAGTTGTACTATAATATATGGTCTTGGAAGCACAAAAAATAAATAAATAAACAAGTTCTAGTGTACAGCTTCAAGATAGCATTGCATATGCAGATCAAAAAATGATAGCATTGCATATATATATATATATACACACACATCCACATTGCACAGCCAAATGGTAAGGCTTGATATTAGCATCCTTGAAAGCATAGGTTCGAGTCACGGAAACAATCTCTACAAAAATAGGGATAAGATTGCGTAAATCTTGTGCTTTTTAGATCTTACTTTAACAAGAGCCTTGTGCTCAGTATCATCCTTTTTTATATACACTGCATGCACAAGTATACGAGGTAAGTAATTATGACGACCGGGTCTTTTCTTCCTTTTTCTTTTCCCCGTCGCTCCATTCTCCTTTTATCTTGATTAGGCTTGAAACGTCCGGAGATGGTTCTCAAGATTTGAGTTCTTGTTCTTGTTTGGTTCGGTGTCGATTTTTCGCTAGTTCTGGAGAGCGTGAGGTCAGGTCCGGAGTGGCCGGGGGTCGAACTAGAAAATTTTTTGGACTGGTTGACTGGCCGCACGTGCGGGGGGGTGAAGCCGCACGTGCGGATTTTAGGGGAGGGCTGGGCATACACACTGTAATATATGCACGTGTGTAAGTGAGGTGCGGAAGGTGCCGCACGTGCAGGAGTGACAGCTACACGTGCAGGAGGGCACGCTCCGCACGTACGGGGAAGGGCGCCGCACGTGCGGTCGGCCTGGGTCCGAATCTCTGCATTTTTGTATCTTTTGGGGCCGAGCGTATCACTTTAGGGCTTCACTCTCTCACTCTAAAGGCCATTTTTGCTCTCCCTTCTCTCTAGGAAACTTCTTCAAACATTAAAACCCTTGATCCTTGCAATCTTTGGGTCTAGATCATCATCTTCTCCCTCTAATCTTGAAGATCAAGCTTGAGTCCTTCTTCGTGTAGTGGAAGTTGAAGAATCCTCCCTTGAAGCTAGGGTTTCCTCTCTTGTTTCTTCATCAAACATTGAGCTAGAGATTTCTTGAGTTATATATACATGTTTTGCTTCATAAATGTTGATTTTAAAGCTTCCATGAGGTTGTTGTGTTGATTTTAATTTTGCACTAAATGAAGAGAGAAAGAGAAAGGGAGTTTTGAAAGAAGGGTCTAAATCTCAACTTTCTTTTTATCCATGAGGATGTTCTTTCTATAAAAACTCAAGATGGATGATTTTGGTGAGATTCATTAAGAAAACGAAAAGTTTTGTCTTGGATGAAGAACCCTAGAATTTGGGGGTTTTGGGAAAAACATGAGAATACACATGAACTTCTTTTATTCTTGCATCAAGAGAATGAATAAGAGTAAACTTTATCAAATGTTTAGCAAAATTGCATCCCACTTGATCTATGAGAAATAAGATGTCATTTTAGCATTTTTGCAAATTGAGTGAATATGGATTGTTTTAATATGACAAATTGTTGTGCACCATGGATGGTAAGAATCGTAAGTATCGAAGATTAATGCTTGAAAACATCATATATAGCCTTGATGAGACTAAATTGCTAAGACTTGTGAAATGAGAAAATTGTAGTACGTGTTGATAGTATGTGATCATCTTGTGGATGAACCATGAAGAGAGGAAATGGGAAATGTAATTGTTGTCATTATTGTAGAAGTAATTGAAATGGGGAGATACTATGAGATGTGGAAAGATCATGGCATTGCATATTCATTTAACTATTATTTTGCATTGTGAATTTCAATTGAAGGTATTTACTTCATGAAAGAAACTGATGTTGTAATAAGAACTATGGAAATGTGGCATGGGGTAAATACGTGATAAGTCCGAATAGGGGGTGTAGTTAATCTTGTTAAGTTGGCCTGAATGTCCATGGTGAAAGATCAGAAAACTGCACGGATAGGCGTCGAGCCTTCCGGTTAATACCGGTAAAAATGACAATTGGGTAGTACTTGTAGAGTTTACTTACAGACACCAGGTTAGGGATTACCAATGTCGTATTTACCGCCCATGTTGATTAAAATTGGAAGTTTGAAATGTGTTGAGGTTGCAAGCTTTTATTGAAAAATAGAAATCTTTGAGAAGAGCATGAAACGAAATTTTCTTTAAAAAGGGCATTATATGGCATTGGCATTTGTATTTACATTGAGAATTACATAACTGTATATACTTTGTGAGAATTCTTTACTAGGCTTTATGCTCACCCCTATGGGACTTTGGTACAGGTAAAGATGTGGTGATCCCGCCGAACTGAGGGCGTGAATATTTTGTGAAGAGTAAATAACTCCCTTATTTTTGTTGTGAATTTTGTAAAGCCAAGGGCTAAATGTGTATGGGTCCGAGAGACCATTTTGTGTAACCGGACTATTGCCTTGGAAGATGTAAGCCCTTAAGGGCATTTTGTTGTTTTGAGACTAGATACTTCACATACTATAGATTCGCGTATTCTTTTATTTCGTTGAATGTATACCGCATGTGGAACTTTTGTATTAAACTCATTTATTATATATGTGAAGATGAAAGGATTATTGTTATTGCTTAGTGAATGTTCATTAATGTGGGTAGTTTATGTTGAATTATTTCGGGGCGTTACAGTAATGACACTGTATTACAACCATTTTATAATCTGAACTTGTAAATTCGAATCCCAAAAATTGATTGATTGGGAAACCAACTTAAGTAATTAGGTGAATTGTATAGTAAGAGTTATTTTTATTGTTTATGGTTGTTTTTTTTAGTGGGTTTTGGGAAGTAACTGGTATATTATACATGTATTCCAGCTTGTTTAAGTGAGGAATTTAACAAACACATGGATGAAATGAAAAGAACAAAGTACAAGACTGATTGGGAAACCAACTTAAGTAATTAGTGAATTGCATAGTAAGGGTTACTTTTAGTGTTTATGGTTGTGTTTTTTAGTGGGTTTTGGGAAGTAACTGGTATATTATACATGTATTCCAGATTAAGTCAGAAATTTAACAAACACATAGATGAAATGAAAGAACAAAGTACAAAACTTGTGGCCCCAACAATAAATGAGAGAGAGAGCTAAAAAACAAATCATACCTACCATAATTTTTAGCCAATTGGGTAATGTCCACATCCAAATTTACGTACACAAATGAACACACGAAATTAATATATAATTCAAATTTATAATAAGTGTGTTTTCACTAAGGCCAAGTTTGGGTACTTCCAAAAAAGTTAAAAAGTCAAAAAGTAACTCAAAAAGTTAAAAAGTTAACACTATTCACCAAAAGTCAACAATTACGGCTGCACAACTCCCAATTCAAATTTTTCTTTACAAATCAATTTTTATAATTTTTTATTACACATTTTTTAATAAAAAGTCAAAAAGTTAACCCAAACATCCATATTTTCAACCTCAATTTTTTAGTCCAAAAAGATAAAAAGTGCACTTATTTAATCTTTCTAAACTTGGCCTAAATATAAAATGAATAGGAAAGATACACAAATGTGTGCAGCATTATTGAAAGACCAACATATTGGAAGCATGGCTTGGTTTGACAATTTCCAAATAAATTGATTTTTGGCTTTAAAAAATTGAAAGTAAAAAATTCATTTGGTATAGCTAAATAAGTAAGTCTTTCATTAATTCATTTTTTTTTTAAATAATGGGTTAAATTAGTCTCAACTATCTTTCTAAATGGACCTTGATAGATTTGTGTAAAGCTGATTTTTGCCTCAATAGTTTAACAAATTATATTTTATCCTTTGGTCATATTAATTTCATACTAAAAACCTAAAAGTTTAGAAAGACGCACAAAATTTCTCCAAAACAAAAGTACAATTTTTTAACAATAAACCAACACATAAAACTTTTTTAAGATTTTAAAATTACAAAAAAAAGTATTATAGAAAAACCATTGTTGCTCCAATGAGATAACCTTGTGATATGAAAGATGAATGGATGGCCCATGAGCTAAGCAAAGTCAAACTCTCTCTAACCACCCCCTAAGACAGACAAGCTATCGTATTTGTATGGGATATTTTATTGATATATGGTACTTTTGTATACATATCGGGTACTCAAAATAAGTATTCAAATTTTTTTCTTAATTTTTGACATACTTAGATGTACCTAGTATATATCCAAACTATACCGTATTTCAGTTGAAACAATATTTTCTTTTACTACAGAGATAAAACTCTTTTTATTAGATTCCTTTTTTATTTTTTGTTTTATACTTAGCATGATTTTAAAATTAAACTATAATTTGTAAGTTATTTAATGTATTCATATTTAATTTTGATCTATATTTTTACTTTTGGCATTAAATATTAATTGTACATTAGACCTTAACAAATTAAATCATTTAATTAATTTTTTTATTATTTTAAATTAAAAATAAATATTTTTTTTATAAGTGTACTAAGCCGTACCCATATCTTATTTTTTTTAAAATTTTATCGTATCAACACGTTCATATTATACCGTACTCATATCCGTACGCATGCTTCGTAGCAGATAAGGTGGTGCCATATTACACTTTCAAGCAGAGAGAAGAGGGAATAGAGAGAAATAAGGGCAAAATTATTATAAAAATTATCACAATAACTATTTTTGTAATTAGCTTTGAAATTTTGAACCCTTCAAATTAAAAATTAAAAAAAAAAAAAAAAAACTACAAGAAAAGAAGAAGTCAAGCAATCGCTTGAATTTGTGGGTTCGAAATTCCAATCCAATCTACTTTTGACTCCTCAATCGCCATTGCAACTTTGATTGGCAAATTGGTACGTAAAGACCTAATCTGATTGATTGAATGGTCAAAAAAAACACAATAGTCTGCTATTCTGCATTTCAGACTCAACAATTTGGGTAACCCAGTTTGACACATAAAAAAATGTGTGAGTTATATGTAATAAATATTTTTATATTATGTGATTATAAATTTATTATTTTTCTGTCTCATTTTGGACATGAATTTATTTTTTGAATGAATTGAAAAAATTTTAAAATGTAAACAGTCAAAATGAAGAAAAAAATTAAAAATTTAAGTGAAAAAATTGACTAAACACGAATGGACAAAGTGTAATTTATCCTAACAATTATTATACGTGTTAAAAAAAATCTAAAATTTGTTTGAAAATGAGTGTTGGGTGACCGTATGCCATCCTTACAATAAAAGAGGAATTACATTTACATGTGATAGTCAAAAACTATTTACAAATAAATGAAAAATATTTTAAATATTAATAATATAAACTTTTTCATTTATATGTAATTAATTTCCTCTGATCTCACTGTGCAGTAATTATTCCTACAGCAAAACTATTGATTTATTTTTGTAGTAATTTTTTAAATAATTTTTTAGATATATAATATTGCTGTTAAAGAAAAGAGCAAAAAATTTTATATGTGGTTTAAATTCATTGGGTATTGTAGAATTACACTCTAAATAAATTTACGTTTTCTAATATTAAAAGATGAGAAATACCAAATTCACAAAAATATTCCTCCAAAAAAAAAAAAACCAAGAAAAAGATAATAAAAATATATACGGGAATTTGGTAAAACAAAAAATCTCTCATAATAAAACTTTATAAACACAAATTTTTTAAATTTTTTTTTAAACATATACCACTATTACCAAATATTAAACTTTAAAATAATATAACTTTTGATTTAAATGACAGTTTTTAATAAAATTAGTATTTCTTGAATCCTTTCATCAAGATCTATCAAATAAGATTTGTGTTGATTATGAAATTCTTAAAAAAAAAAATGATTATCGTCGAAATTGATATAAATAATAATATATTACTCTATTTGACAGTAACATGTTACCCTCTCTCTCTGGTTCACAATAACATGTTATTATGGCTATGTGGGTGATTTTCCGACCACACTGCCCGCTTAGTAACCAGCTGGAGAGCACTGTCAGAATAGATGGCACCTGACTGACCTGCAACAGAAATATAAGAATCCCGCGGTGGTTTCGACCACCCAAGGGCACTCCGACGATCAAGTCAGTATATCTCTCAAAGATAAATCAAGTACTAAACTCACAAGCTTGAGTATCAAAAGCATACCTTAGACCCATGGGGGTGCCTCTCTTTTATAGCCAACATAAACCTAGTCTCAATAGAAGCCTGACTTCTATGGACTCAGGATTACTGCTAATCTTGGACTCCCAGTAAAATTAGGATAAACTCTCTAAGAGTCTTATCTTCATACAAACTGAAGTCTTCTCTCATTCTAGGACTCTTGTCCCTCATCCAGGTTGAGTTCCCTTTTCATTCTAGGACTCTTGTCCCGTATCCACTTATCTCGGATTCTGATATCTTCGGAGATAACCTCGGCCTTGCCGAGATCACCTCGGCGTAACGACCAAGACACGTGGCACCTCGGTTGACACGTCGGCGTCACCTTGCCACGTGTTGGTACTCAGAAAATATATCCCCACAACTGCCCCCTAGGTTCTATTACCTCGGCATTTTGAGGTGATAGAACCTACACTGTTCGTTCATCTGTGCCCCTCTGTTCGAGATCAAACTCGCCGATCTCAAAGTTTCCCTGGACTTTACTGTCCACTGGTGTCAAGAATCAAGTGTCATGCTTTCCAAGCTGCTTGAAATCGCACCTCCTAGCCAAGGTTCTGGTTCCATTAATTCATAAACTCCAAGAGCTTTGCAACTGCACCACTCACACTCTCTGGTGAGTTCCCGATTTCCAGTCATCTATTTGACTCCGGCGATTTTCATATCGGCGTTCATTTGGTAAGTTCATAAATTCTTACTTTTTTATTAAGCTCAATCTTTCATAACTCTTCTGATTTACTTTGAATCTATTTATTTACCATCTGTGGCCTTCTGTTCTCGTCTGTCTTCAAGTTTTTGATTTATTGCTAAAATGCCTGGAACTGTTCTTGTCATATCCGCTTTCTGTTGCTAGCATCATGTCTGGTTCATTACTTTCTTGTTCTTCACATACTTACTTAGTGCCTATGCACTTGGCTTTATTCTTTAAACTTTGTCATCTTTTTGACTCTGTTTTTTCTCTTCTTGTTTTTCTTGTTGTATTTCCGGATTGTTGCCTTCGTTTCTGTTTTCTGCATAGTCTTAGAATCACGTCCCTTCTTGAAATTGTTGCCGAGATAACGGTGGAGAAGCTCTTCCAGCTGACTGCCAATGCTGAACCACCGTCAACCGTTTGAAGTAGATTAGTCCGACATTCTTGCCTTAGTCCCTAGTTCTTAGGTTCTTCATCTTTGTACTTTTGTTTTCTTTGCATATGTCACCTTTTTTGTTTCTGAAAAATGTCTGCTGTTGGCCGATGTTAACATTCCTTGCTCCTTGATTATCATTTCTTCTTCCCATGTATTTGATAGCCATGTCGGGTAATTGAGTTCTCGGATGGCCCTGGGCTCTAGAAGTCTGTCTACTTCTTCCTCTACTGCCTCGACGTGCATCAACGTCGGTCCTCTTGCTCATTGGATTACAGGTTTGGCCGACCTGTCGACGTTCAGTTGGTGGCAAGTGACCTTGGGGTCAATGCCAGGCATTTCGTAAGGTGTCCAAGCAAATACCTCAATGCTTGCTCTGAAAAAAAGCTTCTAATTCTCTTTCTTCTTCTTCGGCTAAGCCTAAGCCGAGAAGAAAAAAGTGTTCTTCATCCCCCTCCTGGACGAGGATTTTCAGTGCCTCTTCACTCCTTTCGGCTGGCTCCTTGCCGACATCATTTAGTACCTCTATGTCCTTGTTTTCAATCTCTGCCTTCTCTGGTTCTCGAATGCTGCAGGTGGATTTCATTGCTGCCATGGAGCAATTCTCCGCCTGCAGTTGATCCCCTCTGACTTCTTTAATCCCATGTTCTGTTGGGAACCGCAGTAGTTGATGCAACGTTGAGGGAACTGCCCCCATTGCATGCAACCACGACCTTCCCAAGATGATGTTGTATGGTGAGGGCGTGTCAATTACCAGAAATTTCGTCTAGATCTTCTTAGTGCCGGCTTGTACTTCCAAGTTTGTTGCGCCCAGTGGCCATGTCGGCGTTCCATTAAAGCCGACCATCGGGCCGCTCGATTGTTCTAGGTCATCGGGGTGAAGGCCTAGCTCTTTGTAACATCTGAAA
>NW_021027273.1:197834-238692 GCF_004153795.1 Camellia sinensis | reverse complement strand
ACCTTTTTTGTTTCTGAAAAATGTCTGCTGTTGGCCGATGTTAACATTCCTTGCTCCTTGATTATCATTTCTTCTTCCCATGTATTTGATAGCCATGTCGGGTAATTGAGTTCTCGATGGCCCTGGGCTCTAGAAGTCTGTCTACTTCTTCCTCTACTGCCTCGACGTGCATCAACGTCGGTCCTCTTGCTCATTGGATTACAGGTTTGGCGACCTGTCGACGTTCAGTTGGTGGCAAGTGACCTTGGGTCAATGCCAGGCATTTCGTAAGGTGTCCAAGCAAATACCTCAATGCTTGCTCTGAAAAAAAGCTTCTAATTCTCTTTCTTCTTCTTCGGCTAAGCCTAAGCCGAGAAGAAAAAAGTGTTCTTCATCCCCTCCTGGACGAGGATTTTCAGTGCCTCTTCACTCCTTTCGGCTGGCTCCTTGCCGACATCATTTAGTACCTCTATGTCCTTGTTTTCAATCTCTGCCTTCTCTGGTTCTCGAATGTTGTAGGTGGATTGCCATGGAGCAATTCTCCGCCTGCAGTTGATCCCCTCTGACTTCTTTAATCCCATGTTCTGTTGGGAACCGCAGTAGTTGATGCAACGTTGAGGAACTGCCCCATTGTATGCAGCCATGGCCTTCCCAAGATGATATTGTATGGTGAGGGCGTGTCAATCACCATAAATTCTGTCTTGATCTTCTTCTAACTGCTCTTACATGATTCTATACTTAGAATATTTTGCATGCCTTTCATACTTTGCCTCCTTTGTGCAATCTTCTCGGGGTTACATACCTCGGGTATAATAGCTACAAAACTTTTACTTTGGCAAGATACTGACCTGCAAACTTTCATAAATTCTAACAGGTGTGAAACATATACTACTCAATGTTAACTTTGCAAACATTTTCTCAAGTTTCAACAAGTGTCTAAACGGTGATCTCGGTCTAGCCTACTTGTAAATTGCTACAAATTTCAACAAGGATTAACATATACTGTAACAGGGATCAACAAGGATTAACATAACGAGTGTTAAATAATAATCTATTTGTAAATTACTACAAATTTCAACAAGTGTTTAAACAACATACTTAGCTTTTTCCTCAACCTGTAAATTGCTGCAAATTTCAACAGAATGATCATATGTCGGCTTAACGTTATCTTGTAAATTGCTACAAATTTCAACAAGTGTTAAGCATCTTCTTTGGTTTAACCAACCTGTAGATTGCTACAAGTGTTTAGCAATAACCTCGGCTTTGCTTCAACTCGTAAATTGCTACAAATTTCAACAAGCGAAGAGAAACAGTAATCTTGGCTTAACTTCAACTTGTAAATTGCTACAAATTTCAACAAAGTGAAGGTAAACAATGATCTCGGCTTAACTTCAACTTGTAAATTGCTACAAATTTTAACAAGTGAAGATAAGGAACAATCTCAGCTTAACTTCAACTTGTAAATTGCTACAAATTTCAACAAGTGAAGATAAGGAACTATCTCAGCTTAAATTCAACTTGTAAATTGCTACAAATTTCAACAAGTGAAGATAATGAACTATGTCAGCTTAACTTCAACTTGTAAATTGTTACAAATTTTAACAAGTGAAGATAAGGAACTATCTCAGCTTAACTTCAACTTGTAAATTGCTACAAAATTTCAACAAGTGAAGATAAGGAACCATCTCGGCTTAACTTCAACTTGTAAATTGCTACAATTTCAACAAGTGAAGATAAGGAACCATCTCGGCTTAATTTCAGTTAAGAATCATCGGTTTAACTTCGGTTAAGTATCGTCTCGTTTAACTTCTGTAAACATCATCTGGGCTTAACTTCGGTTAAGCATTATTTCGGCTTAACTTCGGTTAAGTATCATCTCGGCTTAACTTCGGTTAAGCATCATATTGGTTTAACCAACTTGTAAATTGCTACAAATTTCAACAAGTGGTAAGCGCATTCTTCTTCTCTCTGCCCCCCAGTGTGAACTTAAAATCCACTTGGGTTCTTATCATACATGTAGCTTCGACCTTGTCGCCGAGGTTTAATTCAAGCCGAGGTTGTCGGCCTTGGTTTCCTCTATTGATCTTACTTGGCTCCAACCTGAGTTTGATTTTCAGCCTCGCATCGGCGAGCCGTTTCTTCTTTCTTGTTCCGACGCCTTTGTTCCCGGCATGTCCTTCTCGGCCCTAGCATACTTCTCAATTCTGGCCAACTTTAGTCTGATTGTTTTCTTTTTTTTTTTATCTTCTGGGATCTGAGATCTGCTCACTGAGCTCTTCTCTTCTCGGACTTAAGTGCCGAGATCTTGTTTGCCAGAATCTTGGATCTACTCACTTAGGATGAGTTCTTCTATACTTGAATGTTATCTCCTTGGGAGCGCTCATGCCCCCTGTCTTTGCATCCCTTCTAGAAGGGTCTTCGTTCCTCCGCAGGTATCTATCCTTCCATACCTGGAGGTCATCTTCGTTGTAGTGTCCGCTTCGATCTATTGTCTTTGGTGCGTTACCTTCCTGGCCGGCGTCTTTCACTCCGTGACTCTGGTCACGAGTTTTTGTGTTGTGGTCCTCCTCTTCAATGTCGAGATCGATAGGTCTCCCACTCTCAGTAGGAGCGTTGTCTCTAATCTGATCCTTTTGTCCGTTATTGGCCATCTATTCTTCTTTTTTTCCCACAGACGGCGCCAAATTGTGTGGGTGATTTTCCGACCACACTGCCCGCTTAGTAACTAGCTGGAGAGCACTGGCAGAATAGATGGCACCTGACTAACCTGCAACAGAAATATAAGAATCCCGCGATGGTTTCGACCACCGGGGGCACTCCGACGATCAAGTCAGTATATCTCTCAAAGATAAATCAAGTACTAAACTCACAAGCTTGAGTATCAAAAGCATACCTTAGACCCATGGGGGTGCCTCTCTTTTATAGCCAACATAAACCTAGTCCCAATAGAAGCCTGACTTCTATGGACTCAGGATTACTACTAATCTTGGACTCCCAGTAAGATTAGGATAAACTCTCTAAGAGTCTTATCTTAATACAAACTGAAGTCTTCTCTCATTCTAGGACTCTTGTCCCTCATCCAGGTTGAGTTCCCTTTTCATTCTAGGACTCTTGTCCCTTATCCACTTATCTCGGATTCTGATATCTTCGGAGATAACCTTAGCCTTGCCGAGATCACCTCGGCGTAACGACCAAGACACGTGGCACCTCGGTTGACACGTCGGCGTCACCTTGCCACGTGTTGGCACTCATAAAATATATCCCCACAATGGCAATATTGTCTAAGAAAAAAAAAATTGTCCTTACTCAATAAACTCTCTAAGAGTCTTATCTTAATACAAACTGAAGTCTTCTCTCATTCTAGGACTCTTGTCCCTCATCTAGGTTGAGTTCCCTTTTCATTCTAGGACTCTTGTCCCTTATCCACTTATCTCGGATTCTGATATCTTCGGAGATAACCTCAGCCTTGCCGAGATCACCTCGGCGTAACGACCAAGACACGTGGCACCTCGGCTGGTGTCACCTTGCCACGTGTTGGTACTCATAAAATATATCCCCACAATGGCAATATTGTCTAAGGAAAAAAAAATTGTCCTTAGTCAATTATGCACCTACACCGTAGGAAGTTTATGAAGCAAAATAAATTAGACTATCATTTTCACTAAATAAGGGTCCAATGAAAGGATTTTAGCTAAATTTCTCAAATATATATATGTATACAGTTGAATCATTTTGGTGATTTTTATGCGCAAATCGAGCCACCACCGGTGGAGAAGCTTAGCTGTATGCAGCATATTCATGCAAGAAAAGCAACTAAAGTCCAAGAAAAAACAATTATATATGTTGATACAGTTTATCCCAGTGAATGGAGTGAACTGGTCCAAGCTCCTCAAGCCCAAGCCCAAGCCCAAATGATCGAGCCCACCCTGGTCCAAGCTCCTCAAGCCCAAGCCCAAGCCCAAATGATCGAGCCCACCGGATACCCAGCAAACAAGTTCAACGGGAAACGAGGTAGTCCCCCAGTGAACCCTCCGACGATCAAGTTAGGAAGAGAAGTAGAGTATAAGGGGGGAGATTAGAGATAGAAAGCTTAACCTTTTTCTTGTCTACAACATTCGCTTATATCCTTTGGTAATCATTTCGCTGTCCCTTCTGACTTGCTCTCCTCACCGAAAGCCTATGCTGTAACTTACCTTGCTTAGGGTAAGGGGGTCCTATTTTTTCGGAGAGGTGTTGTCGTAATAAATGCTGTGATGGGCTGCATTAATGGTGATGTGCAGTGGCAATAACTTTGCAGATCTTTGTCTGCTGATGTGGCTCGTCCTTCTCTTGCCGTGTGTCTGAATGTCATTGGCTCTTTATGCCATGTTGGACTCCAGCTGTCCTGGACCTCACCAGCTGGGTTATGCGCTAGGCTTCAAGTGATGGGCCATAGGTGATTCGTGACCTTTATGGGTTTATACATGTCAATATAAAAACAGAAAAATTATACATAAATTAATTTTATATAAAATCATTTGTTAATTAATATTCATTCATTTTAAATAAATAAAAAATCTATGAAAGTGATTTGTTATTTCAAAACTACCATCAACACATCATTCGAGTGGACTTTTTTTGTACAAAAATTCTGTTTGCTAACCACGTTCCTTGACAAAAAGCAATGGATGAAATATTGGACTTGTTTAGTACAATTTCTTACAAGTTGGATGTTGATTTTTAAAAATTAAAAATAAAAGAATTGTATCCTTTGCTTTTCAATAATCAAAATCCTCAACTTATTTATGTCTCAAACAATAAACAAAACTTGCATGAAACACTAACACATACTTTTTCAAACTAAAAAAGCTATAAGAAAGTCAATAAATTGCACCAAATAGTGCAATTATTAGCATATGCAAGTTAAGGCTGTGCAGGGGGCATAGTCTAAAACATAATCTAGCATGAGAACAAATATTGAGTGTAATGTTCACACTATTTTATATGATGTCACTAGTTAATAAAATATTGTTAATGTGACTAGATGTATATTGCTTATCTGTCACTAGCCAAACCATCTAATCTGAGGTTTTTCATTGATTGATAAAATTGTCACATAATGTCACTATTATACCCAATGTTTGTTTTGGACACGAACCCAAAAAAAAATAGTATTGTATCTATGTAATCCCCAGCAATTTCAAATTCTGTGACAGGTTTTGCACAGTCAGGATTTGAATTTTTGTCTAAAGTACTAATCAACTTTTCACTAAGTTTTTTCTGCAAGTCTACTGAGAATGTTCTAATATGGAAAATTACAATTTACACACTAAATCACCAAGTCCAGCTTGACAGATTGCATGATCAAAGCCTTGATTTTTGCTCTTTACCTTTGTTATCCATCTTCTTCCATGTATACATAGCATAGCCATGTTATGAGCTTAAATTAAAACACCTCTTTCTTCTCCTCTACTTCCTTATTATTATTTTTATTTTTTTTAACTTTTTTCATTCTTCTTCACACTTTTTCCAGTTTGAAACTTTTCCAATGAATGGATATCATTGTTGTTATATCCTAGAAATTTTTATTTCGATTATTGATGAGATTTGAATCATGACGTTTGCAGATCCATAATTTTTTTTATTTTGACAGTCGATGAAATTCGAATCTTGACATCTGCTATACAATACCTTCATATTACAATTGAGTCAAAGAAGGTATTTATATTCTATGCTTACCCATATCATGTTTATTGACTAGTTACAATTTATGTGCTATATATGTTGTTTTTTTGTTAATTCCAGCAAATATTCTTTACTATTTTTCCAACAGCATGAATACCTTTTTGTTTTTTCATTGAAGCATATATGTCAATTGTGAGTGAATCTACAATGATATACATGTCATGAATCTTGACATGTTCACCACACTTCTTTCTGGACCATTTTCTGAATATTCCCCAACATGAGCAAAAGTAACCACCAAAGCTAGCTTCCAAGAAAATTCTAAAAAAGGACATTTACTTGTATGGATATGACCTTCAAAGAAGATGGAATTTTTTTGAGAAATTACAAATAAGTAGGACAGTCTTAAAACAATCGTATTATAGGTAGAATTTTTTTTTGTGTGCACAAATTTGATAGTATACACACAACAAACTTGCATCATTTTAAAAATTTGAACATTTTTTTATTGTTCAACTGAAATATAAATTCTTGAAATTTTTTAACTATATATAGGTACTTTATCTTCTTCCCTCATATAGAGATTCCATGACTTTTAGAATTGCAGATGTTGAAAGGACCACCCAAAAAAAAGAATAAAACTTTACAAGGTTATGGTCCTATATATGGATGGATAACATCGTTGCCCTCATAAAAATGTAATAAAAAGCTAGCATTGAGTCAACACACAAACATTTTAGGATTGTATTTGAATTTTAAATTTGTCTAGAGTAAAAGAAAAAAATAAAATAAAAAGAAATAGAATCTGTGAGTTCGTTTGGCTAGGGCTAAATAAGTCAATCAGGACTTAAAAAATACAAAAGACAAAATAGACTAAACAAATTAATAAGATAAAATGTCACATTCAAATCATAATTATTTCATTTTTTCCCTTATATAAGTCAAAAAAGCCAATTCAAACAAAATTTTTAATTCCAAACTAAAAAAGCTGTAACTCAAAAAAACTAACTAAAAAATCTATTGCTAAATGACAACTAAATTTTTTTCCCCTTCCTTCCCCTTTTATTTAATTTTCTTTTACTTCCACAAATTCAAATATCCAAACACAGACGTAGACTTTTTTTCAAAGTTAGCTAAAAACTATCTTATTAAGTAAAATTACAAAGAAATTAATATTAAAAAATCTAATTTGTTTGGGATATTCTTACCTCGTTTAATTTTTAATTTTTATTTTTTTTAATAGCTTTTATGGTGGTTAAAATATACATTTTGATGGGGAATGAATTTGTCAATATTTTTTTTGTAGTAAAATTGGCTTTTTGGGCCAATAATAAACTTTTAAGTCATATCCAAACATAGTCTTACTTAGCTTACATGAATCACAGGTCATTGTCATTGAGATACTTTTTATTCAATTTAGCTAATAACAACGGAAACGTTATGGTATATATGGGTATATATTATATGTATCTTATAATTAAAAAAATAAAATGTCATAATTTTATATTTTTTGAGTCATAATAAAAAAAAATGTCATGACCAAATATAACATGAGGCATAATTAAAGAACTTATGAGTAATAATTAAAATAATGTCATAACTAAATAAAAAAATTAATCATACTTTCATCAAATTTGCGCTGGGACAACCGGTTGGTCGACCGGTTAGGCGAAATTTTTTTTTTTTTTTTTTTGAACTTTTTGAACCTTTTAGTGGTCGACCGGTAAGGCAAAAAATTTTTATATATATATATTTTTTACTGTTTGAACCTTTTCTTGGAACTGTTTGAACTTTTTGGTGGTCGACCGGTTGGTCAATCGGCCGAGCAACCGGCTGGTTGATCGGTTGGTCTCCCCCAACGGTCATAAACAGTGTTTTGATGAAATTAGTATTCTGTCCTCAGTTTGATGAATTGTTTGGTGAAATCTCATTTTGATATCGATTTGGTGAAACCGTTGGAGCACCAAACAGTAACTTTTTCACCAAATTTTAAATTTGATGTCAACTTTGATGAACTGTTGGAGATGGTCTAAGGGTATATATTATATGTATCATATAATTAAAAAAATAAAATGTCATAGTTTTATATTTTTTGAGACATAATAAAAAAAAATGCCATGACCAAATATAACATGAGGCATAATTAAAGAAGTTATGAGTAATAATTAAAATAATGTCATAACTAAATAAAAAAATTAATCATAACTAAAGAAAAAAAGTGACATAATTAGGAATGCATATGATACACTCCTTTCAAATGTTTGTATATTAGAATTTCCCAACAACATAATAATAAAAACAATTGAACTTATATGAGATGTGATGATACTGTTTGTTCCAGTGAATGGATCAGACTGGTCCAAGCTCCTCAAGCCCACGTCCAAATGATCAAGCTCACCGGATAACCTGCAAACAAGTTCAACGGGGAACTGGGTAGCCCCCCAGTGAACCCGCCGACGAGCAAGTTAGGGAGAGAAGTAGAGTGTAGAGAGAGAGATTAGAGATAGAAAAGCTTAACCTTCTTCTTGTCTTCAACGTTTGCTTATATCCTTTGGTAATCATTTCGCTGTCCCTTCTGACCTACCCTCCTCGCCGAAAGTCTATGTTGTAGCTTACCTTGTTCAGGGTAAGGGGGTCCTGTTCCGACAGAGAAGTGTTGTCGTAATAAATGCTGTGATGGGCTGCATTAATGGTGATGTGTAGTGGTAATAACTTTGCAAATCTTTGTCTGCTGACATGGCTCGTCCTTCACTTGCCGTGTGTCTGAATGTCATTGGCTCTTTATGCCATGTTAGACTCCAGCTGTCCTGGACCTCACCAGCTGGGTGATGCATTGGGCTCCAAGTGATGAACTTGGATTGTTCATAGTGATTCGTGGCCTCTATGGGCTTATACACGTCAGTAGTCCCCCATTCTCGAGTGCAGCTTTAGTCCAATGAAGGGAATATTAATGAAGTAGATGAAGGTGTTAGGGATTGGCAGGATGGAGGTCGACCGGTAGGGTGAACCGACCGGGAGGTGGTCCGACCGTGCAGGGCGACCGAGTGGAAGGGCCGATCACGAAGAGGACCGATCGCAAAGGTTGGCCGAGTGGGAGGGTCGATCGCGAGGAGGGCCGACTGCGAAGGGGGCCGACCGCAGAGGTTGGCCGAGTGGGAGGGTCGATCGCGAGGAGGGCCGACTACGAAGGGTGAGGTGGGGAGACGTGGGGCTCGAGAGGCGGCGTTGGCACTGGGCCCCAATGAAATGGCTAAGGAAGGAGTCGCTAAGATGCTGGAAAGTGGAGACAGAGTCTGCTAGTAACTGGCTGAACCACAGTCGAGCTGACCCCTTCAGTGTCACGGGGAAAGCCCGACACATGATCTCGTCAAGGAAGGCATGGAGGATCATGAGGGTACAGTAGGTCTCCAGATGGTCGACTGGGTCCGTTGGCGGGCAGAGGTTTGTCCCGGATGGAGGCAACAAATGGTGAGCTTGCCGTGGTAGAGAGTTTATGCTGAATGTTCTGCATGACCCCTTGGAGCTGGAGCTTCATTGCTCAAAGTTCAGTGTCCCAGAAAGAAATGTGGTCACCATGGTCAATCAATGGGGGCTGGACGCTACTGGCTTCTCCTTTAGGGGCTGGTGCCACGACCGAAGGGTGTGAGGGTGGAGGTGGTAGATTTATATGCGAGGGAAGAGGTTGCAAACCTTCCAAGTTGGGTGGATAGGGTTGCGGAACAGTATGGCTCGGGGCTCTTTCTTGGTTTGGTGGAATATCTGGAGGTGGTGGAGGAGGCATCAGAAGGTTTCTTTGGAGTAAAGCATTTAGCAGGGCCTGGTTTTGTTTGGCCATGCGGTTAATGCTGTTGGTAAACTCAATGATATACTATGGTGGGTTGTTTGGATTGGGAGGGTCGGTTTGATGGTCGGCAGCATTATGGTGAGAAGCCATGCATTTAGTCGTGACTATACACTTGGATGGGTAGGAGGAAAAGGTTGTTAGGACAGGGTCTCCAGCGACAATGAGCACAACTAGCGTCCGGATAAGAACCAGTTCCCACAGACGGCGCCAACTGATGATACTGTTTGTTCCAGTGAATGGATCAGACCGGTCCAAGCTCCTCAAGCCCACGTCCAAATGATCAAGCCCACCGGATAACCCGTAAACAAGTTCAACGGGGAACTGGGTAGTCACCCAGTGAACCCTCCGACGAGCAAGTTAGGGAGAGAAGTAGAGTGTAGAGAGAGAGATTAGTGATAGAAAAGCTTAATCTTCTTCTTGTCTTCAACGTTTGTTTATATCCTTTGGTAATCATTTCGCTGTCCCTTCCGACCTGCCCTCATCGCCGAAAGTCTATGCTATAACTTACCTTGTTCAAGGTAAGGGGGTCCTGTTCCGACGAAGAGGTGTTGTCGTAATAAATGCTGTGATGGGCTGCATTAATGGTGATGTGCAGTGGCAATAACTTTGCAGATCTTTGTCTGCGGATGTGGCTCGTCCTTCACCTGCCGTGTGTCTGAATGTCATTGGCTCTTTATGCCATGTTGGACTCTAGCTGTCCTGGACCTCACCAGCTGGGTTATGCATTGGGCTCCAAGTGATGGGCTTGGATTGTTCATAGTGATTCGTGGCCTTTATGGGCTTATACACGTTTTGATTGCAGCACTCATAAAAAGCCTTAGCCAGACTGAGTATCATAAAGCCTCAGCCAGACTGAGCATCAAAAAGCCTCAGCCAGACTGAGCATCATAAAGCCTCAGCCAGACTGAGCATCATAAAGCCTCAGCCAGACTGAGCATGAAGCACTCGGCCAGACCAAGCCTCAGCCAACCTAAGCATAACAAGTCTCAGCCGGACCGAGCGCCACAATTTCAGGTTCAGACTGAGTTCCTTACGACGTCAGTGAATCATAGCTTAGCCTCAACTGAGCACGCGTGCAGGGCTCGGTCAAAGCCATCTATGCAAACTTCATGCTTGTGGAATTAGTTGACACATTTAGTCACAATTCCAGGTCCAAGTCTTTACACCACTTTTTGCTTAGTCAAATTCCAAAGACGTTCTTACACGTTTTCTTTACAAGTCAGGTTATTTTCTTCTCAATCAAACTCTTACAAGTCAGCCTGTTTCCTTACAAGCCAAGCCTCACTCCAATAAACCACTAATCTACTTCAGCAGTGTGGCAAACACAAACTTATAATTTTATTACATTTTAAATTTCACTCTGCATTGAGGAGTTCTTAACTTTACTCTACATTGAGTCTTTATTACAAGTTCAATTTCACTCTGCATTGAGGAGTTCTTAACTTTATTCTGCATTGAGTCTTTATTACAAGTTCAATTTCACTCCACATTGAGGAGTTCTTAACTTCACTCTGCATTGAGTTTTTATTACAACTTCAACTTCACTCTACACTGAGGAGTTCTTAAATTTAGTTCTTATTACAAGTTTAACTTCACTTTGCACTTCACAACGAGTTATACACCCGCTTCGTCCACGCCTCATTCATTTCAGTTGCACAAGCACAGACAATCAAACGAAAACATAATTGCAATTTTATTTATTCAGAAATTTGTACATGAGTTCATTACAGCCATTCAAAACAAAAAACAAAACAAAACAACAAACAAAACAAACACAAACACACAAGGCGTTTGTCATCAACTGACCTGGCGCCGCATCTAGTTTATAATACCCTCATCCAAGGGGGTCTGGGCCACATCATCTTCACCAATTGTTACACTACTGAGCTCTAAGTCTGGGAACAGTTCTTCAGCCCTACGTTTGAACATTTTCTAGCCACTGTCCCAGAACTCAGCCATTTCGTGTTTATAGAAGTCTGACTGCTGGAAACTCTCAATCACTTCCGCTTCAGTTCTGCCCCTAGCGGTCGTCCTCGATGGGCCCGTCCCCCCAAACTCCTCCCTCGCCAAGCTGCTGGCGACCGCGACATCCACTGCCATCTGAAACTCAGCAGACCCCTTAAATTGATCCATTGCTGCCACATATAGATCGGGGTAAGCCGTCCTTTCAGAGGCTGTCTTCGCCCTCTCTTCGTCCAGCTCCATTTGCAGGGTCGCCGTTTCAGAGGTTGCCTTAGCCCTCTCTTCCTCTCACTCCTTCTTCAGGGACGCCCTTTCAGCAGTTGCCTTGGCCTTCTCAGCCTCCAACTCCTTCTTCAAGGTCTCCCTCTCAGCAATCGCCTTGGCTCTCTCTGCCTCCAACTCCTTCTGAAGGCTCTCCATCTCTTTCAGTGCCTTTGCATGCTCGCCCTCCAGCTCCTTCTGCAGATTGCTAATCTTCACGTCTGCCTCATCCTTCTGCCTGACCAGCTCTTCATTACTGCTTATTGCCTCTTCATGTCGTTCGACCGCGACCGCGCAGGCTTTTTGGGCCTCATCCAGCCTCTTCTGCTCGCCAGCCAGTTGGAACTCGAACAACATAACCTGGCGGCGTGTGTTCTCCAGCTACACCTTGGCCGTTTGCAGCTCAGCGTGGGCACTCTCCCAATTTGCGCTCTCCTTCTTCAACCTTGCAAGTTGAGCCTTGGCCTCATCTGCCTTGAGCTTTGCAGCCCCAGCCTTCCTCAGCAGAGCCCCTGCTAAGGTGGTTACCTCCATTTGAGCAGAGCATAACCCCCTCAGCAGTTCAGCCTCATTGAATCTGGCTGCTGAGCGTAAGGCTGCCTCTTTTACAATCCCCACAAGGCAGTCTGCCCCCTGCCCTGGCTGGGTCTTCTTCTCTCTCTAACTGCCCAGCCACCGCACGAGCATGGTAGATCGCAGTAGTCAGACTGACTCCCCCTCCTTGGGGTGCAGGGGCCCCCTGGAGCTGTTCTTTCCCCCTTAGCTCAGGGCCAATCGCCCCACCTTTTTCTTGCACTTTAGGGGCGACCCTCGCGACCCCCGCGGCGATCGCCGCCACTACTGGAACGACTTCCATGCCCTCTGAGGCAATGTCCACCACTTCTGGGGCAATTACTCTTCCTGGGGTCTCCCTCATTTCCCTTCCCTCTGCCCCCTTTGTCATACTGGTCTCTTCTGCCCGCACTTCCCTCTTTCTCTTCTGGGCAGGCTCTTCTTCACTCCTCCTCACTCTCCTCTTCTTCTTCACTACGCCCAACACCTCAATCTCCTTCAACGACCTCTCCTTCAAATGATCTATTGGGGGCGGTCGTGGCACAAATTCACCTAAGTTTTTTTCCCCCAAGGGTTTGGGTCGCGGTCGGATCCTCTCCCTTGCAACCGGCTTTGGCGGTCGGTCTGCCTGAGACTCTTTGAATTTTCGGGCTTTGGCAAGGATGGTCTGATCCTCCGCCTCTTGAGCCTTCCTCCTCGCCTCCAACTCCGTTCGGTCGAGGTTCCCACCACTCGACTGGGGACCCAACCCTGCCTCAAACAAAGCCGACGGCTGAACAAGTTCGTCCCACCTGGCCCCTTCCTTCTCCCTCCATTCCTTTACCCTTTCCACCTTCTCCTCTGCTGCTGCTCCCAGCCTTCGCTCCACAGACTTGGTGGGCAATTTCCAAATGGTGCGCACTCTAACCCCTCCACTAGCAGATACATAGAACCACCGTGGTCTCCACCCCTTGATCGATGACGGCAGCCCCGCCACCAGCCCTTTTCCTGCCGCTGCCTGCAGAGTGACCCAAGTCTCTTGCTGCCCTGAGGCCTTGTGACATGCGAAGAATTCGTCTAGTGGTCATGGCCGCCCCTTCGTTCGCCTTCGGCCACACACTTGCACAGGCCAGTAAGATCTTCCACGCATTGGGCCTTAGTTGGCCTGGCACTACCTCCAAACGATTCAGGACATCTACCACCACTTGCGGCAGGGACAGCCTCAGTCCTCCCTTCAATACTTCCTCATAAAGGGCAAACTCCCCTGGCCTGGCGTCGGATGGCCTCTCCGTCGACATCGGCAACAACAACTCTATTTCAGCAGACACCTAGTATTTTTCGCGAATGGCCTCCAAATCCGCTGCAGTAACCGTTGATCTATCTGCCTTTGTATGCCAGTGATCTGGTTCTACCTGGCTGATTGACTTTGGAGCCGCTATCATAGTGGAACTATGGGATCGTACCACCGACTCCCCCATCCTCTCCATCCTATATTGCTGTGCTAACTCCACTATATCATCATCACCAAGTGGATCCACCCTGACATTCGCAGTTTCTTCTTGGGCCATTTCTGTGGTATGCCTGCGAATCGCTTCAGATGCAGGTGCAAGGAAGTTGAAAAAGTGTTGCAGAGGTGTATCGCGAGCAACAAAGGAATTCACACTTGGAATATTTTGATTTTTCATAAACAAGTAGGTGAATCGAATAATGCCAAAAGCCCACGATTTGCCCGTATTCCAAGGATCCCAATTAAATTTTGCCAGTTTGAAAACTTTTCAAATCATCCGCCAAAACTGTCTTTTCAACACCTATAATGACCTATCGTTTCATTTCTGATCTAGCGCCTAATCTCCCCCCCTCCCCCGGTGGGATGTTGCCACGTGTATGACCACGATCCACTGTCTCCTCCCCTTACCCTGTCTTTTCCACTTCAAAACACTACGTGACATGCCGCCTCTCGAGCCCTACGCCCCTCCACCTCACCCTTTGCAGTCGGCCCTCCTCGCGGTCGACCCTCTTACTCGGCCAACCTCCGCGGTCGGCCCCCTTCGCGGTCGGCCCTCCTCGTGGTCGACCCTCCCACTCGGCCAACCTTTGCGGTCAGTCCTCCCCGTGATCAGCCCTTCCACTCGATCGCCCTGCATAGTCGGACCACCTCCCGGTCGGTTCACCCCCTTGGTCACCCCTGCCGGTCGACCTCCATCCTGCCAATCCCTAACACCCTCATCTACTTCATTAATATTTCCTTCGTTGGACTAAAGCTGTACTCAGAAATAGGGGACTACTGACGTGTATAAGCCTATAAAGGCCACGAATCACTATGAACAATCTAAGCCCATCACTTGGAGCCCAATGCATAACCCAACTGGTGAGGTCCAGGACAGCTGGAGTCCAACATGGCATAAAGAGCCAATGACATTCAGACACACGGCAGGTGAAGGACGAGCCACATTAGCAGACAAAAATCTGCAAAGTTATTGTCACTGCACATCAACATTAATGCAGCCCATCACAGCATTTATTACGACAACACCTCTCCGTCGGAACATGACCCCCTTACCCTGAACAAGGTAAGCTACATCATAGACTTTCGGCGAGGAGGGCAGGTCGGAAGGGACAGCGAAATGATTACCAAAGGATATAAGCAAACGTTGAAAACAAGAAGAAGGTTAAGCTTTTCTATCTCTAATCTCTCTCTCTACACTCCACTTCTCTCCCTAACTTGCTCATCGGAGGATTCACTAGGGGACTACCCAGTTCCCCGTTGAACTTGTTTGCAGGTTATCCGGTGGGCTTGATCATTTGGACGTGGGCTTGAGGAGTTTGGACCAGTCTGATTCATTCACTGGAACAAACAATATCATCAAGATGCAACTTTTTTTTCATGTTTCCTCTACTTAAGAACCCAAGAACACAAGAGGGCCACCCTATTCCATCAACGAGCAATAATCAAAACAATTAAATCCCAATTTCAACCCCATTTGAGAAGAAGAATCTTGGGTGGAGGATACGTCCAATAAAATGGGCAAGGAAAAAAAAGAACCCTTTTGCAAAGAGGTCTAGGCATGCATGTGTACACACTTTGCATATTCTTTTGGACTATGATAGAATAGACTAGAAACCTTCACTCTCTAGTGTGCTTTGATTTTGGACAAGTGCTTTGACAAAAAGGGGAGAGAATGAAGAATGTCAAACACTATGTATGTAGTGACCAAATATAGATATGCTCAAGGGCTTGCAACATGATTATTGTTTTTTTCTTGCGCCTCAATACATATTACCTTTTTGTGTAAAATATTATTGCTAGGTCTTTGTTTACTTTTGATTTGCGAATAGGATTTAGTGGGGTAGAATCGGGATAACTTATTTCAAGGCATTTTAATAATTTTGTGACAATAATGTTATTTCCGGATAAGTTGTCTTACTCTCTTGGGACAAAATAATTCTATATATGTAGGATAAAAAGATTTCGAGTTCCGTTATCCCAAATTATAAAATTTGCACAAAATGCAAAATAATTTTGGAATTTAGTCCAATCCCAACAATTATTCGCCAATTAAATGTTTCTATGTGCTCTAATAATTTGTTCATTATTCTCTTTGAAGTTTTTTTCATGTCACATTTAAAAAGTTACTTTTTCTTATATATTGGCCCCGTTTGGTAGAACTGTGAAAAAGTGATTATAAATTATAGTTTAACAGATTATGGCTTATAGCTGTGAATATAAGCTGTTAAGCTGTTTGGTGCAGCTGTGAGATTATGAATTTAAGCAACAGAGTAGTATTTAGTTAATAAGCTGTAAAATAACTTTTTACTATATAATTGTTTTTTCTGCCCTTATATGATATAAAAATGATTATTTTGTCATTTTTTTCAGTTTTAATTTTAAAAAATATATATTTCATTAATAAAAGTTAATATAATTAGTATTAATTAGTATCAATTAATATAAAAATTGATACATTTGCTAAAAATGTAATGGAAGTATTATTGTCACAATTATTTTCCATTATAAATTAATTAGTATCAATTAATTGCTTAATTAGTATCAATTAATACTAAAATTATTAATTAATATCAATTAATGGCTTAATTAGTCTCAATTAATACTAAAATTATTAATTAGTATAAATTAATATTAATATTTAATTTTTATTAGTATCAATTAATATTAATAATCAACAATTGTTATTAATTAGTATTAATTAATAATTAATTCATTACAAAAGTATACAATATTAATTTATTAATAATTAATACCAATTAATATTTATTTTTTTAATTAATATTGATTTTTTTTTCTTTTTCTTCAGAAATATACAATTTTTTTATTTTTTAATTAATATAAAAATATACAATATGAATTTATTAATAATTAATGCCAATTAATATTTATTTTTCAATTAATATTGATTTTTTTCTTTTTCTTTAGAAATATACAATTTTTTATTTTTTAATTAATATTAATATTTAGATATTGACGAGGGCATTTAAGTAATTTTAGCCCCTCCACACCAGTTGTGCGCTTAGGTCAAAAATTTAAGCACTCCCTGACCAGCTTTTGAGATAAGCTGAGAAATAACTTGATTTAAGCTATAAGCTGGTTAACTTAAGCTGCACCAAACACAATATTTTAGTTTAAATTAAGCTAAAAGTTGAAATAAGCAGCTTATAAGTTCTACCAAACAGGCCTATTAACTTAGTCACGAAGATATTTGACCCTTTCTATTCTCACAAAGATATTTTTCCTTTTTCCCCCTTTCTATAAAATTATTAATAAAATTGTGCTATTTTTTTAAACCATATTTTGTGATATTTTTCTTTTAGTACAATTATTTCAACCTTTATATAAATTATTGACCCTCAATAATTTTCACTTATCTAAACCTTCATAAAACAAATCTAACAATCTTTTTAAACACACAAAAATTTCATAGAAATTTACTTGTGCACTCACAAGTGTGAAATTTCATTGCGGTTTTTATAATCTAAATTCCTATAGACTTAGTCATATTGTTCTTTTTTATTATAAAAGTCTATGTTCGTGTCATTATTGTGGGAAGTCAATTAATTCACCTTGCATTTTTATTTTTCTTTGCCCTCTTTAATAGGGATACCTCATTTTATTTGAAAAAAGTATTATCATTGGGGGTAAACCCAACCCCCACATGGAACTACATTTTTCAGTTGGCATTCTTTATAGGACATCATATATAGAGAATATTATTAGTCAAATAGAAGCATGAGATCTTTTAAATGCTTTTTTTTTCCTTCTGAATATGACAACTCTATGATATCACCAATTTGAATACAAATTAAGATTAAGAGTTTAAATTTGCAAAAAAAATTGTAGAGAAAAAGAGGAAGAGAAGAAAAAATGTGAAGTACGAAAAGATTTTTTGTGTTACACAAAAAAGAGGAAATAGTCAAATCAAACAGCTTGTAGTGGTCAGAAAATGAAAATTAAACCAAGATTTATGGGTGATTAATTTGTCAAATGATTGAAGTGCTCAACTTGGTACCACTGCCAAGTCTTTGTTTTTTTAAAATAGTCAGAGCTTGGATAAGGTTCCGGGATGATGATGAATGGAACGTCCCATTATTTAGAAATTTGACGAGATCAAAGCTTCCAAGGCTGTGTTTGGATAAAAAATTTATGATAGAATTTATAGAGAGAAGAAACGCGAAGCAAAAAGGAAAAAGAAAAAGAAAAAGAAAAAGTGAGAGAGCTTATATTCATTCATTTTACTCTCACATTTTCTTTACTTCAAAATTCAAATACACCTTAGGAGGTAGAGAGCTAAAAAATTACCTATGGAACCAACATTGTACTTGGGGAAAAAAAAAATTAAAGCCACCCTTGATATTGTTTTAAAAAATTGTCTTATGTTCTCATAAATATAACAAAAAAAGAGAACAGGAAATTGACAGACAAAATATCTTCGACAAATTATTTTCATTTTTTTTATTTTCACTGTTAGCATAAATGTGATTTAATTAAGTATTATTATATGTCACTTCAAAGTAATTTTTTTAAAAAATAAAACTTTCAAAAATTGTTTTCACACAAAAATGCAATCAATATGAAAATAGTGGGTGTTTGCTAAGTTTTTATTGTTTTTTCTATCTTCAAAAATATGAAAAATGAAAAAAAAAAAAACAAAAACAAATGAACCCTAAATATTTTCTTAGTAGCTGTTAGGGGTGCTTCGCAAGCGTCTTTCCTTTGGACAATGATGAGGTCAAAAAAGTAAAAGGGTGCTTCGCAAGCGTCTTTCCTTTAGACAATGAAGAGGTCAAAAAAATAAAATAAAAATTCACTTCAGTCGAGACCTTTTCCTTGTGAATGAGGGTGTTTAAAGTATTGGAATTTTTTTCTCTTTAGGCTCTGGGTCTAAAAAACTAGTTCACTCTGTTAGATTTGGTTTTTTATTTTTTATTTTTAAATATGGAAGTGTATAAGCTCATAAAGGCCATGAATCACTATGAACAACCCAAGCCCATCACTTGGAGCCCAATACATAACCCAGCTGGTGAGGTCCAGAACAGCTGGAATCTAACATGGCATAAAGAGCCAATGACATTCAGACACATAGCAGGTGAAGGACGAGCCACATCAGCAGACAAAGATCTGCAAAGTTATTGCCACTTGTAGACACCCCATTTTTGACCGTCCTCAAGACTTGGACGTCACCGCTTGAACACTCGGTGATCATCTATGTTTGTGTTTGTGTTGAGTTCCCGGAGGCCCCGGCTGCACGCCTTGCCTCAAAATCTCTCGACTCGACTGTTTTGTGTCTAGTTTTGCACCAAACACTTGTGCTTTGTCTTGGAGGGGCAAGGAATGGCTTGTGGGCCATCCCCACACTCCACCGGCCATGGCTTGAGGCCACTGGCTGTGTTTTGTTGCCACCGGCCAAATTCTTGGCCGGCCAGCACTATAGATGGTTGGTCGGCTATCTTTTTTTGGTCAATTGCATTTTTGGCCGACCGACTATTGTGCATCTACTTTTGTAGATATTTTCATGCAGTTGGCATGCACTTAGCTCCCGTCCATACACGTGTATGGAGGGATTTCCCTCTTAGCTAGCTTGTCTTGTAAGCTTACAAGATTGAAGCTCTATAAGAGGAGGCCTCCTCTCCCATGGTTAGGGGTTAGACAATTTAGACAACATTTTCAGAGAGCTTTGAGTTTTAGGGTTTAAGTGTTGTATCCATCCTATCTCTATTTCTCCCTCCCTTTAGCTCTAAGTGTGTGTTTAGTCTTATTATTGCACACAAACACATAGTATCACACCTTTTCTTGATTGTTGAGGCATTAGGGACTTGTTCTTGAAGTTTTTAGGCTGATTTGGAGCCAAGGAAGTAGCTGGAGTGCTGATCTTGAAAGAGGTCTTCAAGGGTAACAATTTTACCCTTTTTTTTGCATAGCTTTTTAGCCCTTCTTGCAACTGTTTTTAAGCTTTGTGTATAACATATAAAAGCTCTGTTTTTGGGTTCTCTAAATAGTTGTTTAAGAGTGTTTTGTGGTTTGGGGTTGTTTGACCCCTCTTAAGCCTTGTAAGGCTCCATTTTGTGCCATTTTGGTTGAGCTCCGGGACCATTGTGTTTGGGCCTCCTCACCACTGAAATCTTGAGGGATTTCAGTGATGAGGATGGTGCCTTGAGGTCCCAAGAAGGAGAGGGTCACCCCCTCTCCTTGTTGTCCTTGAAAAGGGCCATTCTTGCCTCATGTTTGAGCTTATAATTTAAGTACATGTTGGCCATGTCTTAAGTGTTATTTGGTAGTATTTTCTCATGTATTGCCTCTTTTTGAGTTGGTTTAGGTACACCATACTTGCTTAGCATACATGCCTTGTAATGCCATGTTTAAGTCTTAACATGCTTTAGGTTTTGGCCCTTTGTTCTAGCATGTTTTTGGCCAAGCTTTGTGAAACTTCCATGCTTTTTTTTGGTATGCTTGAAGTCTATTTTGGGTTGCTTTGGTCGACCATGGCATGCTTTGTATAGCTACCTTACATTTTGGCTTGTTAGCCTTGAGTTTTGGACCATGTTGCATGCTTGGCTTGTCTTTGTTTGGTTGGTTTGAAACCATTTCTAACATGATTTTCAAAGCTTATCTACATGCCATTAGTCCATGTTTGCATCTTCTTAAGTGTGCTTGAAAGTCCCTCTTTGTGCTTAAGTGATGGCCCATTAACATGTGCATGTGTGTGTGTGTGTGTTGGCCCTCATGTTTGAGCACTTTGGCCACTGTTTTAGGCTTGTTTGAGGGCTGCCTAATTTAGTTTAAGTCTATCCCTTTGCTTGTTTGTATGCTCACTTTGCATGTTTGCTTGCATACTTGCAAATACACATTGCATTTCCATGTTGCATCCTTAGCTCACATGCTTAGGTTGCATCGCATTTTGCATGCATTGCCTTGCCTCTTGAATTGAGTATGATGGAGGTTAGGTTTATTTGTATTTGTTTGCATTGCATCTCATTTGAAATCAAAATGTACACTTGGTTCTTAGGGCCATCATGCATGGAAATGCACGATTGGTGGTCCGAGAATCGATACCCATCCTCCTTTGAGTCATACACATGATAAAGAGTGTGGTTGGTGCATACATTGCTTGAAATGCATTGCCATGCTATGCCTTGCCCTCTGCTGCTGTCAACTGCAGGTTCTGCAGGAAGTTTTGGCCAACCGGCCATCCACTAGTGGCCGATAGCTTAATCAGCGGCCGATGAGCATTTCCTATGGCCGATAATCATTTCCCTCAGCCGGTGGTGTTTCCCAGCATCCAGAGAGTATACCCTAAGACTTTGGCAGTCTTCAGAGGAGCAGAGCAGGGAAAACAGAGGCAGCTTGTGCATGGCAGTGGACTTCCGAGCGAAGACCAGACGTGCATGCATTGGACCCTCTTCCTGAGGCTGTTTATTGCTTAAATTAGATTACTTAATTTGCTTAATTAGTTTAATCGTCTGTAATATTTAATTAGCTTGTGAGTTAGTTGAATTGTATTATTATTTCGGTCCCTTCAAGCGAGGGCAAATTTGTAATAAGTGTGGGTGCGTGTGTGCATATCTTCCAACCCCCACTTCTTTCTCCCTTTTACTTACCTGCTTTGATGGTTAGTATTAGGACATGTTTACTTTAGCATACCTTATGCTATGCATGCGTACATCATTCATCAGTATTGCATGCACCGGGCTCGGCACATCATGTTAACTGCATCGTATTTCAAATCTAACTTGAATACATGCTACTTGCTGCATTTCACATGTCACTTTAGGATTAGCCGAGCCTATCCTAATTGCATTCTGTATGCGTTGCATTAGCCACTTTAACATGAACTAGGATCACGCATGATTACTAACTAGTTTTTGTTTTGGCTCGGAGTACTCGGTAAGCATTCATGCTTTAGCATACCGCATGCGTGTGAGTGTTGACATAACAACAGTGATTACCATGAGGCTAGCTGCTTATGTGTTATAACTGCTTGAATGCCTGTGGATGGAGGTTGAATTACTTAAATTGGAACAATGCATTAAAACTGTGAGTTTTAAGCCCACTAGATAGTGGCAAAACCATCTTTTCTAAAAGCCCACTCGAGGGTGGCAAAACCTGCATTTTAGCCTACTTACGAGTAGCAAACCATCTTCAAAACAAACATGCAATGTTTTGTTCCAATTTAGGCGATTTGGTCTATACTTGTTTGTTGCGCGCATAACATAGTAATTCTAGGCTAATAATTGGAATAAGAATACATAACGTTTTCAAAACTGGATATCATGGTTAGTAGAGGCCGATCTTCGGATCGGGCGAGAGGGGGTGCTCATAGCTGACCTTCCCCAATCGTACCCAAGCTCCCGAGCCGAGGCAACTTTGGTGATGACGGACATGTGGCCTTTGGCACCGAGTCAGAGTTTCCTAAATTCTCCCATAAAAAATATTTAGGTGACGACTCTGTATCTGGCAAAGCAGTCCATGTTTGGCACTTCTTTTCAAAAATATGTTTCTCAAAACAATTTGCCGGATTTGGACTCTTTGGTTCAGATTAAGGACCGTGACACAAATTGAGTCCGAACTGTAGCATGAGGCCCACGGGCGCGTCTACAGTTTCTGGCGACTCTGCTGGGGATTTAGAGAGCTTGACTCGAACTCGTGATATCCTCTTTTGATTTCATTTATGTGTCTCTTTGCATTGCATGTGCATTGGTGCGCCTAGGATACCGTGTTTGCCATCTGCCATTCCTGAACGGTTTGTCGAAGCTTGACTTTGTCAAAGCATGCCATAAGGCTAACCGGTTGTGGGCTCTGACAGTATGGGAACACAAACCTCGGTTTTATCGGGGCACCCTTTTCGACCATTCGACCTAGTGCATATCGAAATCCATAGTGACTATTCCAAACTAGGACAGGTTGCTTACCCGATGTTAGGTTGTTTGAAAATTGCTGCGTGCATAGTAAAACCCTAGCTCCTGACAAAAATAGGACAGGGAAACCCTACCCCAACTTAGGGATGTTTTGGCTCTCTTTTACTTGCCATGTGTTTTTAAAGTGTATCTATGCAGGGAACACACATATCAGTTCGCAAGTCTGAATGTCAGGCCTGCGGGCATCACTATCAGTATTTGGGGAATCAATTTTACCTAAGGGTATCAGTTTACAGGCAGAATTTTGGGCAGAATTCTGTCGGGGCCAGTCATTCAGCTTTGCTCTTATGGGTTATGGTGAAATCAGGCTGAGATGCTCTCTGTTTTCCCTTTTGCTAGGTAGTCCTGGAACCATAGCTTCAGAAGGCTCCGATATCCCCCGAGGTTCATCAGACTTGTGCTAATAGACTTTGTCAGGTTAGAGATTCAGTTTAAGGGTAATCAGTGTTCCTTTGCCAGGAGCAGGGTAAAAAGGCCAGTCAAGCACAGATCATCAGTTCAACAGTCTTTGGATCAGCAGTCATTATCCATCTCACCTGTGTGCGGTTGGGTTGAGATATCTGCTTTTACCACAGAGACAGATATACCGATAGATCAGTTAGATCAGGACAGTATGTCCGGTCTGGAAGAGATGGTGCGCCAACTCCAGGATAGTATGAAAGTCATGCAACAAGACGCTGTCCGTCAAGCAGAATTCGCCAAGCAACAGGCTGTGGTCATAGCCCAACAGGCAGAGACAATTGCCAGGTTAGAGTAGCAAACTGGAGTATCTACTTCACACCAGGCTCCTCCCCCACCAAGAGTTCCAACACTTGGGGAGACAGCTAATGTCCAGGAAGATACGGACATTCCGACAAGGCCAGCTCCGCCCCCGGTTCTACCCCAGCTATGTAAAACACCCACCAACCTACCAGACCTCCCCTTTGATGTCGAGACGGACCCTACAGCATTGAAAGTGAGCAAGCTTGAGAAATTGTTCAAGAAGTCTCAGGGGGCCCACTCCATTCCTGACATTGAAGACGAGTATACAGACTCGGCTGTGATGCTGCCAGACAGATTTAAGATGCCGCGCATCGACCGCTTTGATGGATCTGGGGATCCCATGGTACATTTGCGGCTGTTTTCGGACATACTAAGGCCGATGGGCCTCACCAGATTACAGAAGTTATCATTGTTTGGCCGGACCCTATCTGGGATAGCCGCAATCTGGTATGCAAAATTGGAGAACTCCGTGAAACAGAATTTGGAAGAGATGGCTGAGGCCTTCAGTGATCAATACTCCTACAACGCACAGATTGAGGTCACAACTCGTGATCTTGAAGTCACCCGCCAAGAGCCAAATGAGAGCTTCTCAGAATTCGTGGCCCGCTGGAGGGCCAAGGCCTCAATGATGACCATTAGGCCAACGGATAAGGATCAAATACGGATGGTTGTGCGCAACCTTCAACCCAAACTGATGTAGAAAATGATCGTGCTCCCCTTCCCTACCTTTTCAGATTTGCATGAGATGGGAGTACAGATCGAGGACACTATGAAGCAGGGCCTCATTGACCAGGAAAAGGAGCAGCCTAGGAGGGCGTTTTCCCGCAATTCAAGTATGACCACCAGCGGTGATGCAGCTGCAAAATCTTCTGAAGTGGGCATGGTCACTACCACTACACCAAGAGTAGCCACCCCCTTTGTTGGTACATCCACTTCAAACCCCCGAACTTCAGACTATCTACCCCGAGGCAAGAGGGTTTCACCCCACTCTATATGCCTTTGTCTAAAGCCCTAGGGGTCCTACTCAGGAAAGGACATCTGAAACCGTTGGAACAACGGCCTCTACCCGATCCTCTCCCTCCAAAGCATGACCCAACTAAGTACTGTGCTTTTCATCAACAAACCGGTCATGACACCGATAGTTGCGTCCGTCTCCGCCATAAGATTCAAAATTTGATTGACAACAGGGTCATCCCCGCACCGGGTCCTGCAAAGTCTATCGGCACTTGATCAGTGAACTTGTGGGGGATAATGTGATGTGATCGAGGGATGAACCACCTGCGGGCGGCATTCAGTTTATTCCAAGATGTGGCGTTTGGCACGCACTGTTTTGAGCATTTGGGAATGTTAGTTTTGTACTTTCTGACTTGGGTATTGGGTCAGTCTTGTCATTCTGTATTGAGTCAGTCTTTTCATACTGAGTCAGTCGGGTCTGTCTTGTTGTATCGAGTCAATCCTGTTTTGCTAGAGTCGGGTGATTTCGTGGGTGTTACCTTGGACATCACTTGCTTGTTTGTGTTTGTCTTTTTGCTTTCTTTTGAGTCTGTTTCTGCCTTGGAGCCAGTTACGCCAACAGATCTGAATGGAACAGCGATAATTTTCACACTCTTGTGTTTGCTTCTGCCGTGTGCCAGTTGTGCCAGAAATTCTAAATGAGATGGTAGTATTTGACTAGAAGCTGTGTCTTTTCTATGCCTTGAAATCATTACATTGATCTGAGTTTTTCAAAACTTTTTTTGAACATTGTGATGAAAACGAAGAGGAAGGAATTCCTCGGGATTTGTAAAAATTTGATCAATTGAGAGATAGAAAGGCATGCTAAGCCCTTAACGAATGAAATCATGTTTGTTAACGTGAGTACTGAGAAGGATCTTGGCTTGATCCAGATTGGTCCCATACTGTCTTCAGCGCGAGCGATTAGTCGCTTTCTTAAAAGATTTCAAAAATGTTTTGCGCGGTCCTGCGAAGACCTGTGTGGAATCGCTCTTGAGATTGTGCAGCTTAGGATCGCTCTCAGCCTCGAGACTCGACTCCTCATTTTCAAACCTTGGACTAGAACTCAGAAAGTTCAAAGGTCAACTACAATGTGAGGCCTGTGTGGCCAGATTCGAAGCAGCCCGTGAATCAACGGCAAGAAAAGTCAGATCTAGAAGATCAAATGTCATCAAAAGAAGCTTGCAAAGATAGATCAGAAGCACCCCTGGAACTAGGGGCAACGAATTTCAAATGTGCTCGAAGAGCCGAAGATGGATCATTCCACAAATCAAAGAAGGTCGGCAAGAATGCCAAATCCCAGAGAGAAGAAAGAAGAAAGTATTGCTGAAGAACAACTGAGTTCCTATCCACAACACTAGGGGCAAATTCAGCCCCCATGGGATGGACTCCTGCATTGTCAGCGAACAGCAGTCACTCTCCTAGATTCAGACGGATTCGAGATCTCAGAACCATTTGATATGGACCAAGCTACACTTTTACCCTTGAGAGGCTCGCTGGGCCGAAAACCCGAAAGGGCGACCCAGGCAAAAGTTAGAGTGAAAAAAAAAGAAAAGAAAAGAAAAGAACAAAAGAGAAAAATGTAGAAAATGCAAAAAATGAAAAAAAGAAAAAAGAAAAGAAAAAGATGAAAAGAATTGAAAAGAAAAGAAAAACAGAGCTCGCAAGGTTGAAAACCCGGAAGGGCGGCCTTGGCAAAAGTTAGAGCGCAAAAGGAGAGGTTAAATACCCGAGTGTACCTTAACCTGAACTACGTGAGGCTTGATTCCCATGTTTGGGATACGTAGGCAACTTCATCTTGAAGTCCAGCCCCCAACGCTTTCAAAGCGACTGTGTCCATATATTGGTTTTGACCATCTTCGTCTTCTCTGTATCCGAGAGCTCGGTTATGATCATCACTAAAGAGGACTGTTTACAACATGCTGCGGCGTTATCCAGACAAGGGGCAACTTTCCGTTGCTATGAGTCACCATTCAAACCAGGGGCAACTTTCCGTTGCCCTGCAGTACCATCCAAACAAGGGGCAATTTTTCATTGCCTCCGATCCGAGGTTGTGCATCTCGAGAGTAAGTTTCGTGCTCGTCGAGCATTGATCGTTTGCAAAAATAGTTTTCGAGAATTTTTACTGAGGTTGACTATTTTCTCGAAAATTATTTCATCTTTTCCAAAACTGGACCATTTCTCGGACCCAAAAAGGAAACTTTTTAGTGCTCATAACCTGACTTGCATGATTTTCAAATCAAAAATCGAACAATTATGTTAATCAAACTTTCATATTGGTCAAAATTGTTTTAGTAGAAAGCAAAAACAAAAAATGGTCAAAATGATTAAATAGGGGCATAGTTGAGTAAGGTGTTCTGTCTTTCTCCCGTTGTCAACACACTTGCCAGAAAGGGCACTCTACCTGCCAAGAAGGGCACAACTGAGGTTAACAACAAAAGGGCTGAAAGCTCTCTCATCCTCCAAGCAACGAGTTATCAAGCCAAGTGCGAAGCACGAACCGGAATGGGACAAGATACTCCACTCCCTTATCTGGACAGATCTGATCACGTCCAAACTCCCCACTAGAGCATCGTCAACCGATGTCAGCTGCAGATTTGCTGCACACCCAATTGTAGTGCAACTCCTCTGTGGAAGAAACCCACTGTTGTGAACAAGAAGAAGAATCTGGCAGAATGCTAGGAGCAAGAGCCCACAACTTTCTGTTTATCCATCAACCACCCAAGGGAGGGATAAAAAATGAGAGATTGAAGAATAGAGAGATGTGCGCTGAGAGAAAAAGTGAGAAAAGGGTTTTGAGAGAAAAAAGAGCCTGAGGGCCGAGTGATGTGAGAATCACAAATGAGGAAAGGGTGGGAAATAATACCCGGAGAAACTGGCTCCTCGTGCACTGAGAGGTCTCTCGTCTTTGTAACACGTCTCTGTGTCGTGTCTTTGTCTCGATTCTTGCTTCGAGTTGTTCCGAGCGTGTCTCGATATGTTTAGGTTGTTTACCTTTTGTTTTTCGTTGTTAAGTCTTTCTCGCTGTGTTCAGTCGTAGGCTCAATACCCGGTTAAGAACTCATTTCTTAATTTCAAAAATAAAATCGTTTTGTGCTTAGAGTGCTGTGCCATTCTTCACATTTGTGTAAAATAGTATTTGTTCTTTCATAAAACCGCAGGGTTCAACCCAGTTCATGTGAGAACAGTAGAACCAGGACCTATTTGAAGCTATATAGGTTCCAAACTGCAAAGCAAAAGAAAAGAAGGAAAATCAGAGCATCTTAGTGTGTTTCGACTTCGGCACATGCCGTGATTGTACTCCGAATGTACCTCTTCAGGCCTTGTCAGTGCTCCGAAGAATGAGTGTGCCTCTACTCCAAGCTTAAGCCCGCTTCAAGTCAAAATGGCAATTAAAGCAGCAGCAGATGTTATCTCTCGCCAATGTAAACAGGGTGTCCCCTTTTTGAGCAGAGTGTGTTGCAAAGTCCTCTAAGAGGTTAATCAGAGGCACCAGAGTACATGTTTAATGCTCCTCTATTGCATAGAGTGTGCACTTTCATATACACTTTTGTTGCATGCGTGTCGCGCATCGTTATGATTCATGCATAGAATATGCTTGTTTTCGATTCCGCATAGAATATGCTTTCCACGATTGCATAGAAAATGCCCCCATACTTGCATAGAAAATACATTTTATCGCACTTGTCTTGTGCACCTCACTCGCACTGCCTTGTGCACCTATATTGCATTGTCATGAACACTCTTTACTTGCATTGTTATGCACCCATTTCGCTTACATTGCGATGCACTTTCCGGTTGCATTGTTATGCACCTTTTCACTTGCATTGTTGTTCTTTCTCCTCGCACGTGCGACGGGTTAGACCTCCTTTGGTTAAGAGCATTTCGAATATGTTCCAATGCTTATACCTTTTCTGAAATACCGGGATACGTCCCCATGTTTCTCCTTCTTTCCGAAACACCGGGATACGTCCCTATGTTTCTCCTTCCTTTCTGAAACACCGGGATACGTCCCTATGTTTCTGTCCCTTTTCTGAAACACCGGGATACGTCCCTATGTTTCTTCTATCTTTCTGAAACACCGGGATACGTCCCTATGTTTCTTCTCCTTTCTGAAACACCGGGATACGTCCCTATCTTTCTATCTTTCCGAAACACCAGGATACGTCCCTATGTTTTTTCTCCTTTTTGAAACACCGGGATACGTCTCTATGTTTCTTTTCCTTTTTCGAAACACCGGGATACGTCCCTATGTTTCTCATTCCTTTTCCGAAACACCGGGATATGTCCCTATGTTTCTTCCTCTTTTCCGAAACACCGGGATACGTCCCTATGTTTCTATCCCTTTTCTAAAACACCGGGATACGTCCCTATGTTTCTTCTCCTTTTTCGAAACACCGGAATACGTCCCTATGTTTCTCATTCCTTTTCCGAAACACCGGGATACGTCCCTATGTTTCTTCCTCTTTTCCGAAACACCGGGATATGTCCCTATGTTTTTATCCCTTTTCTAAAATACTGGGATACGTCCCTATGTTTCTTCTCCTTTTCGAAACACCCGGGATACGTCCCTATGTTTCTTGTCTTTTTTGAAACACCGGGATACGTCTCTATGTTTCTCCTTCCTTTTGGAACACCGGGATACGTCCCTATGTTTCTTTTCCTTTCCTGAAACACCGGGATACGTCCCTATGTTTCTTTTCCTTTCCCGAAACACCGGGATACGTCCCTATGTTTCTCATTCCTTCCGAAACACCGGGATACGTCCCCATGTTTCTCATTCCTTGCGAAACACCGGGATACGTCCCTACGTTTCTCTCTTCTTTTCGAAATACCGGGATACGTCCCTATGTTTCTTCTCCCTTCTTTCCGAAACACCAGGATACGTCCCTATGTTTCTTTTCCTTTCCCGAAACACCGGGATACGTCCCTATGTTTCTCCTTCTTTTTCTGAAATACCGGGATACGTCCCTATGTTTCTCATTCGTTTCGAAACACTGAGATATGTCCCTATGTTTCTCCCTCCTTGGTTAAGAGCATTTGGAATACATTCCAATGCTCACACCATTCCGAAACACCGGGATACGTCCCTATGTTTCTCACTCAATCCGAAACAGCGGGATATGTCCTAATGTTTCTCCTTCTTTGGTTACGAGCGTTTGGAATACGTTCCAATGCTTATACCTTTCCGAAACACTAGGATACGTCCCTATGTTTCTCCCTCTTTGGTTAAGAGCATTCGGAATACGTTCCAGTGCTTGAACCACTCCGAAACACTGGGATACGTCCCTATGTTTCTTCTTCGTTTGGAAACGCCGGGATATGTCCTTATGTTTTTTCCTTTTTGGTTAAGAGCATTTGAAATACGTTCCAATGCTTATACCTTTCCGAAACACTGGGATACGTCCCTATGTTTCTTGCATGATCATAAGTTATGCTTGGCTTTGTGCATTGTCTTGCATTTTGCCCCTGCCCTGCGGGTACAACCATTTATTTATCGGTAGCTTGCATGTTTGTCTAAGTCTTCGGCCTTGTCAAAAATGGGTCGTCTCTAGGCTTTGACATTCACTCCCGTCATTGTTATGACTTTCGAGTGTACATCACTATTAATGCAGCCCATCATAGCATTTATTACGACAACACCTCTCCGTCGGAACAGGACCCCCTTACCCTAAATAAGGTAAGCTACAATATAGACTTTCGGCGAGGAGGGCAGGTCGGAAGGGACAGCGAAATGATTACCAAGGGATATAAGCAAACATTGAAGACAAGAAGAAGGTTAAACTTTTTATCTCTAATCTCTCTCTACACCCTACTTCTCCTTCTAACTTGCTCGTCGGAGGGTTCACTGGGGGACTACCCCATTCCCCGTTGGACTTGTTTGCAGGTTATCCGGTGGGCTTGATCATTTGGACGTGGGCCTGTGGAGCTTGGACCTGTTCGATCCATTCACTGGAACAAACTGTATCATCAGTTGGCGCCGTCTGTGGGAAAGATTTTACTCTGCGCGCCAGTTGTGCTCATTGTTGCCCGAGACCTTATCCCAACAACCATTTCCTCCTACCCATCAAAGTGTATGGTTACGACTAGATCCATAGTTTCTCACAATAATGCTGCCGACCATCAGGCCGACCCCCCAATCCAAACAACCCACTGCAGTATTTTATCGAGCTTACCAACAGCATTAACCGTATGGCCGAGCAAAACTAGGCCCTGATAAATGCCTTACTCCAAAGAATCCTTCCGATGCCTCCTCCACCACCTCCAGATATTCCACCCAACCAAGAAAAAGCCCCGAGCCATACTGTTCCGCAACCCTATCCACCCAACTTGGAAGGTTTGCAGCCTTCTCCCCCACATATAAATCTACCACCTCCACCCCCACACCCGTCGGTCGTGGCACCAGTCCCTGAAGGGGAAGCCAGCAGCGTCCAGCCCCCATTGACTGACCATGGTGACAACATTCCCCTCTGGGACGCTGAACTCCGAGCAATGAAGCTCCAACTCCAAGGGGTCATGTAGAACATTCAGCATAAACCCTCTACCACGGCAAACTCACCATTTGTTGCCTCCATCCGGGACAAACCTCTGCCCGCCAAGTTCAAGATGCCCACCATTGACTCTTTTGACGGTACGACGGACCCAGTCGACCATCTGGAGACCTACCGAACCCTCATGATCCTCCATGTCTTCCCTGACAAGATCATGTGTCAGGCTTTCCCCGTGACACTGAAGGGGTCAGCTCGACTGTGGTTCAGCCAGTTACCAACAGACTCTATCTCCACTTTCCAGCACCTCAGTGACTCATTCCTTAGCCATTTCATTGGAGCCCAGCGCCAACGCCGCCTGGCAACCCAACTCCTCAACATCTGTCAGACCGAAGGGGAGTCGCTGCGCAGTTTCGTTACCCGCTTCAATACCGAAGCCCTGCAAGTAGCGGAAAACGATGACAAGGTCATCCTCACGGCTTTCATGGCCGGGCTAAGATCGTTCGATTTCCTCTTCTCTCTCTCCAAAAACCCCCCGACCTCCATGGCATCCCTACTCTCCAAAGCCTAGAAATACATGAATGCTGAAGATTCACTAGCCGCTCGGCAGGATCCAATGGCTAAAAACCCGACCCCCAGAGAAAAGAGAAAAGACTCAGAACCCAGAAACACCCAGTATAATAGCCAAACACCCCACTATACAGACCGACCTCCCCGCACTGACCGGTCGGTACCAGCCCGACCTCCCGGTCGGTTCGAGCGGTACACCCTCCTTAATTCTCCCATGGAACAAGTCCTCAACCAGATCCAACGAGACTACCCCCTCAAATGGCCCCTACCTTCATAGACCCCTTCCAATCGGAAAGACCAGTCCAAATATTGTCGTTTCCACCAGGACCATGGCCATAACACTAATGACTGCATCAACCTCAAGGATCAGGTCGAGACCCTAATACGTCAAGGGCGTCTCAGCCGGTTCACGGACACCCGCCCTCTGCAGAGGCAAAGAACCGAGCCCCTCAGAAACAACCGCCGGCGCACCCTACCCCGATAGCCAGCCCAACCTAACCAAGGCCATGATCGCCCTTCACAACAGCCTCGGCCGCTAGGTAATCCCCCTCTGCCAATTGGTGAAATATGAGTCATTTCGGGTGGCCTTGCTTGTGGGGGACCATCCCGCTCGGCTCAGAACGCAGAACTCAGAAAGATAAGGCAAGGCTCAGACAAAGCAGTTGTCACGGTAGACCGACCCTCCAAACAGCCCAAGCAGTGGACAGAGCCCATCACCTTCACGGACGCCGACTGTACAGGCATCCGTTATCCTCATGATGACCCTCTCGTCATTTTTTCCCTCCTCTCCAACTATAAGGTCAGACGGGTTCTCATCGACAACAGCAGTTTTTCAGATATCATATTCCTGAACTGCTTCCGCCAGCTCAAGATTGGGGAGGAAAGTCTGTCCCTCCTCCAAACCCCTTTGGCCGGTTTCACTGGCGACCGGGTAACCTCCATCGGCTCCGTCGATCTCCCCATTACCATCGGCGAATACCCACGGCAGACTACCAAGTTGCTCACTTTCCTTGTGGTCGACTACCCCTTTGCTTACAACATCATCCTTGGTCGCACCGCCCTCAACGCTTTCCAAGCTATCACTTCAACCTACCACCTCGCCATAAAGTTCCCTACCGACCTGGGCGTCGGGATAGTAAAGGGAGAGCAGACCGTAGCCAGGGAATGTTATGTCGCCTCACTCAAGGAAGTCAAGCTGAATGAGGCCATGATCATTGAAGGACTTGACGTCCGAGATGAGGACGAGCTGGTCAGAGGAGAACCGGTAGAGGAGCTCGTTGAGATTCCCATCGATCCTACTAACCCAATGAAAACTGCCAAGATCGGCAGCCAACTATCCCCCCAAGCTAAGGCCGACCTTACTGCCTTTCTGACCGAGCACAATGATGTATTTGCCTGGACTCATTCAGACATGCCAGGCATTAACCCCTCTTTCATAACTTACCGCCTCAGCATTGAACCTCATTTCCGACCTTACCATCAGAAGCAGCGCATCTTTCATCCGGAGCACAATACTCTTATAGCCGCAGAGGTTGACAAGCTCCTTGAGGCTCAATTCATCAAAAACGTGGACTACCCTAAATGGTTGTCAAACGTTGTCCTAGTCCGCAAGAACAATGGCAAATGGTGACTCTGTGTCGATTACTCTGACCTGAAATGAGCTTGCCCCAAAGACAACTATCCTCTTCCCCGCATAGATCTGCTGGTCGATGACACGGTCGGTCAACAAATGCTCAGCTTCATGAATGCTTTCTCTGGTTATAACCAAATCCTGATGCACCCGTCCGATCGGGAACATACATCCTTCATTACCGACCGAGGTACCTACCACTACCGTGTGATGCCATTCGGATTGAAGAACGATGGGGCCACCTACCAACGGTTGGTCAATGCCGTTTTCCATCACCAGATAGGTCGGAATATAGAAGTATATGTCGACGACATGCTAGTCAAGAGCAAACTCTCCACTGATCATCTGACCGACCTGCGAGAGACCTTCGCCACCCTACGCAAGTACCAAATGAAGCTCAACCCAAAGAAGTGCGCCTTCGGCGTAGGACCTGGGAAGTTTTGGGTTTTATGGTCAGTTAGCGGGGCATTGAAGCTAACCCTGAAAAGATTAAGGCCTTGATCGAGATGTGGTCACCCAGAATGGTTAAGGAGGTTCAAAGACTCACTGGCCGAGTTGCAGCCCTCAACCGCTTCATTTTTCGCGCAATGGATAAGTGCCTACCATTCTTCAAAGTTCTTCAGCAAACTTTTGAATGGACGACTGAATCCAAAGAAGCTTTTCAATAGTTGAAGCAGTGCATGGCCAACCCCCCCTCCTTTCACAAGCAATCACGGGCAAGCCCCTCTTCCTCTATTTAGTCGTATCAAGCACCGCTGTCAGCGCAGCACTTATTAGGGAAGACGGCTCTGTCCAACGACGGGTCTACTACACCAGTCGGGCCCTCAGGGGAGCGAAGCAGAACTATCCACTATTAGAAAAATTGTCCTTGGCCTTGGTCACCGCCTCTAGACGACTTCATCCTTACTTTCAAGCCCACTCCATAGTGGTCCTCGCCAACCAACCCTTGAAGAAGGTCATGCAGCAACCAGAACTTTCCGGCAGACTCATGCAATGGTCAGTGGAACTCAGCCAGTTTGACATCTCTTACCGGCCTCGAACAGCAATTAAGGGGCAGGCTATCGCCGTTTTCATCTTGGAATTCACTAATCCTACCCCAACCACTGCCTCTCCACCCCCCACCAGCTCCCATCGAGCCAGAAGACCCTCATTCTTGGACTCTCAACGTCGACGGATCATCCTGCAGGGAAGGTAGTGGGGCTGGCCTCATCCTCACTGTCCCTGAGGGTGGTTATTTCAAATGTATTCTCCGTTTCTTGTTTGAGGCCAGTAACAATGAGGCCAAATATGAGGTATTGATAGCAGGTTTTTGCCTAGCCAGGGATATTGATGTCAGCCACATCCGAGTGTTCAGCGACTCCCAGCTCATCGTCGGACAAATCACAAGAGAATTCGATGCCAATGAGGACACAATGCGGGCTTACAGGGATATTGCACTTCCCCTTGTTCGTCTCTTCAATACCTTCCACATCAAGCATATTCCTCAGGTGAAAAACTCTAAGGCAAATGAGATGGCTCAGTTGGCTTCCGCAGACCAGTCCGACCTCAACCGTGGTGTCCGCCTCGAATACCTATCCCACCCCGCCATTTCCCCCAACCAGCACGAAATACAATTCCTCCAAAATGAGCCCATCTCTTGGGCGTCGGACATCTTGCTATTTCTGACAACGGGAGAACTTCCAGACGACCAACAGCAAGCTGCCAAAGTCAGGGCCCGATCGTCCAATTACATCCTTGTCAGTGGCATTTTGTACAAACGTGGTTTCTCACGCCCCTATCTGCGGTGCCTCAATCCAGCTCAAGCAACCTATGTGATGCAAGAAATTCATGAGGGTATCTGCGGCAATCACTTAGGCGGCAGGTCCCTGGCCCACAAGATACTTCGTACTGGATATTTCTGGCTTACTCTCAACCAAGATGCGACTAACTTCGCGCTCAAATGTGATAAGTGTCAGCGTTTTGCCAAGATCCCTCATACTCCTCCTACTGAATTGATCACACTTTGCAGCCCCTACCCGTTCACCAAATGGGGGATCGACCTAGTATGTCCTTTACCTACCGGCCGAGGCCAGACCAAATTTGTCATTGTCGCCATTGATTATTTCACTAAGTGGGTAGAGGTAGAACCCCTTGCCACCATTACCGAGCGGAACACAACCAAGTTCATCTGGCAGTCGATCGTTTGCAGGTTTGGCATCTCCCAGGCCATCGTCTCCGACAACGGCAAAAAATTCGACAACGCCAAGTACAGGAAGTTCTGTGTAGACCTCCAGATTCAACCATGTTTCTCTTCCCCCGGTCATCCCCAAGCCAATGGCCAAGTTAAGGTCACCAACCGTTCTCTTTTGAAGATCGTCAAACCAAGCTAGAAGCTGCTAAGAGACTTTGAGCTGAGGAACTACCAAATGTACTCTGGGCTTACCGAACTACAGCTCGAACTCCCACTGGGGAAACCCCTTTCCGCTGAACATACGGCGCTGAGGCAGTTATTCCGGTGGAAGTCGGTCTGCCTACTCTTAGGGTTTTACATCTGGATCCAGCACTAACGGAAGAGCTCCGTCGGGCAGACCTGGACCTAATTGAAGAACTCAGAGAGACCACTACTGTCAGACTGGCCTCATACCAAAAGAAAATGAGAACACACTACAACTGCAAAGTCCGACCAAGGGAGTTCGCTGTAGGAGACCTTGTCTTGAGAGAAGCAACTCTTACCACCAAAAATCCAAATGAGAGTAAACTGGCAGCCAAATGGAAGGGACCTTACGTTGTGCAAGCCCGACCACGTCCGGGCACCTACCGACTTCAGGACATGGATGGTCGAGACCTCCCCCACCCCTGGAACGCTGAACACTTGAAGCGCTACTTTCAATAAATTCCTACTATTGTATTGCTCAGTTGTTGTATTTTCTTTTTGATGCATAATGTAAACTTTGATCGACTGGACTACACTGTCCATGACAACAATTTTATATCTCAGCTATCTGTGTGTTGTCTCAATAACATTTTCATTTGCAGCACTTATTAACAGCCTCAGCTAGACTGAGCACCAAAAGCCTCAGCCAGACTGAGCACAACAAGCCTCAGCCAGATTGAGCACAACAAGCCTTAGCCAAATCGAACACCAGAAGCCTCAGCCAAACTCAGCACCAGAAGCCTCAGCTAGACTGAGCACAACAAGACTCAGCCAGACTGAGCACCAAAAGCCTCAGCCAGTCTGAGCACCACAAGCCTCAACCAGACTGAGCACCAAAAGCCTCGTCCAGACGAGCGCCAAAAAACCTCAGCCCGACTGAGCATGAAGCACTCGGCCAGACCAAACCTCAGCCAGCCTAAGCATAACAAGTCTTCGCCAAGACCGAGCGCCACAATTTCAGGTTCAGACTGAGTTACTTACAACGTCAGTGAATCATAGCTTAGCCCCAACTGAGCACGCATGCAGGGCTCGATCAAGGCCACCCATGCAAACTTCATGCTTGTGGAATTAGTAGACACACTTAGTCATAATTCCAGCTCCAAGTCTTTACACCACTCTTTGCTCAGTCAAATTCCAAAGATGTTCTTACACGTTTTCTTTACAAGTCAGGTTATTTTTTTCTTAATCAAACTCTTACAAGTCAACCTCTTTCCTTACAAGCCAAGCCTTACTCCATAAACCACTAACCTACTTGAGCAGTGTGGCAAACACAAACTTATAATTTTATTACATTTTAAATTTTACTCTGTGTTGAGGAGTTCCTAACTTTACTCTGCACTGAGTTTTAATTACAAGTTCAATTTCACTCTGCATTGAGGAGTTTCTAACTTTACTCTGCATCGAGTCTTTATTACAAGTTCAATTTCACTCTGCATTGAGGAGTTCCTAACTTTACTCTACATTGAGTTTTTATTACAACTTCAATCCCACTCTGTCTTGAGGAATTCCTAAATCCAGTTTTTATTACAAGTTTAACTCCACTCTGCACTTCACAATGATTCATATACAAGCTCCACACACAAGCGACCATTCTCATCCATTTCAGATGCACAAGCAAAAACAATCAAATGCAAAACACAACTGAAATTTTATTTATTCATAACTTTGTACATAAGTTCATTACAGCAATTTTAAAAAAAAAAAAAACAAACAAAACAAAACAAAACAAAAACAACCACACAATGTCTGTGCAAGGTCTTCTTCTTCTTCTTCAATTGCTCCTCTTTGCTGGACACAAGGTCTTCTTCTTCAATACCCTCATCCAGGGGGGTCTGGGCCACATCGTCGTCGTCGATTTTCATACTACTCAGGTCCAAGTCTGGGAATAGCTCCTTAGCTTTACGCTTGAACATCTTCCAACCACGGTCCCAAAACTCAGCCATTTCGTGTTTATAAAAGTCTGACCGCTGGAAGCTCTCAATCACTTCCGGCTCAGTCCTGCCTCCAACGGTCGTCCTCGATGGGCCCGCCCCCCCAGACTCCTCCCTCGCCAAGCTGCTGGTAACCGCGGCATCAACTGCCATCTGAAATTCAGCAGACCTCTTGAACTGATCCATTGCTGTAACGCACAGATCGAGGTATGCCGCCCTTTCAGAGGCTGCCTTGGCCCTCTCTTCGTCCAGATCCTTCTGCAGGGTCGCCTTTTCAGAGGCCGCCTTAGCCCTCTCTTCCTCCAACTCCTTCTGCAGGGTCGCCCTTTCAGAGGCTGCCTTGGCCCTCTTTTCAGCCAACTCCCTCTGCACGCTCGCCCTCTCAGAAGATGCCTTGGCCCTCTCCTCCTCCAACTCCTTTTGCAGGTCGTCCCTCTCCTCCATTGCCTTTACGCGCTCACCCTCCAGCTCCCTCTGTAGACTGTCAATCTTCACGTCTGCCTCATCCTTCTATTTAACAAGCTTTTCATTACTGGTCATCGCCTCTTCATGCCATTCGAGCGCGACCGCGTAGTCTTTTTGGGCCTCCTCCAGCTTCCTCTTCTCGCCAGCCAGCTAGAACTCGAGCGACACAACCTGGCGGCGTTCGTTCTCCAGCTCCAACTTGACCGCTCGCAGCTCAGCATGGGCACTCTCCTAGTTTACACTCTCCTTCTTCAACCTTGCAAGTTGAGCCTTGGCCTCATCTGCCTTGAGTTTTATAGCCCTCGCCTTTCTCAACAGAGCCCCTGCTAAGGTGGTTACCTTCATTTGAGCAGAGCATAACCCCCTCAACAGCTCAGCCTCATTAAATCTGGCTGCTGAGCGCAAGGCTACCTCTTCCGCAATTCCCACAAGGCGATCTGCTCCTACCCTAGCTGGGCCCTCTTCTCCCTCCAGCCGCCCAGCCACTGCGCGAGCGTGGTAGATTGTAGTCGTCATACTGACCCCCTCTCCTTGGGGCACAAGACCGCTTTGGGACTGTTCTCCTCCCCTTGGCTCAGGGCCTGTTGCCCCACATTCTGCTTGCACTTCGGGGGTGACCTTCGCGACCCCTGAGGCAATCTCCACCACTGCTGGGGCGACCTCCATAACCTCCAATGTTGGAGTGACCTCCACTTCTTGGGCAGCCATCCTTCCTGGGGTCTCCTCCACTGCTCCCTTCTCTGCCTCCTTGACCACAGGGGTGTCTTCCCCCCCAACCTTCGCTTTCTTTAACCCAAGCGAATCTGCAGCCCCCTCAAGGGCACTCCTCTTCTTCTTTTTCTTCTTCAGAGCCTTCTCTTCCTTGTTCACCTGCTCTTTCACAGGATCCACTGGGGGCAGTCGTGGCACAAAACTGCCTAAGTTCTTCCCCCCCAGCGACTTGGGGCGCGGTCAGATCCTCTCTCGCGCGATCGGCTTAGGCGGTCGGTCTTCCTGCACCTCCTTAAATTTCGTGGCCTTGGCCAGCATGGCCCTATCCTTAGCCTCCTGCACTTTCCTCCTTGCCTCCAGTTCAGCTCGCCCCATATCTCCCCCGCTCGGCTGAGGACCCAACCCCGCTCCAAACAAGGCTGAGGGTTGAACGAGTTCGTCCCACCTGACCCCCTCCTTCTCCTGCCACGCCTTTGCCCTCTTTATTCTCTCATCTGCTGCTGCTCCCAACTTTGGCTCCACAGACTTGGTGGGCACTTTCCAAATGGTGCGCACTCCAACCCCTCCACTGGCGGACACATAGAACCACCGTGGTCTCCACCCCTTGATCGACGACGGCAACCCCACCACCAGCCCTTTCCCTGCTGATGCCTGCAGAGTGACCCAAGTCCCTTGCTGCCCTGAGGCCTTGTAACATGCGAAGAATTCGTCTACTGTCATGGCCGCCCCTTCGTTCGCCTTCAGCCACGCACTTGCACAGGCCAGTACGATCTCCCACGCATTGGGCTTTAGTTGGCCCGGTGCTACCTCCAAACGATTCAGGACATCTACCACCACTTGCGGTAGGGGCAGCCTCAGTCATCCCTTCAATGCTTCCTCATAAAGGGCAAACTCCCTTGGCCTAGCGTCGGATAGCCTTTCCGTCGACATCGACAACAATAACTCTATTTCAGCAGGCACTTGGTATTTTTCACGAATAGGCTCCAAATCTGCTGCAGTAACCGTTGATTTGTCAGCCTTTGTGTGCCAGTGATCTAGTTCCACCTGGCTGATTGGCTTCGGAGCTGCCATTACGGTGGAGACATAAGATCGTACCACCGGCTCACCCACCCTCTCCGTTTGCCTCTCCGTCCTATACTGCTCCGCTAACTCCACTGCATCGTCATCACCAAGCAGATCCACCCTGGCATTCGCAGCTTCTTCTTGGGCCATTTCTATGGTATGTCTGCGAATCGCTTCAGATGCGGGTACAAGGAAATCGAAAAAGTGTTGCAGAGGTGTATCGTGAGCAACAAAGGAGTTAACACTTGGGATGTTTTTATTTTTTGCAAACAAGTAGGCGAATTGAATAATCCCAAAAGCCCAAGGCTTACCCGTATTCCAAGGGTCACAATTAATTTTCGCCAGTTTGAAAACTTTTCAAAACATCCGCTAAAACTGTCTTTTCAACACCCATAATGACCTATCGTTTCATTTCTGATCCAACACCTAATCTCCCCCCCCCCCGGCGGGATGTTGCCACATGTACGACCACGATCCACTGTCTCCTTCCCTTACCTTGTCTTTTCCACTTCAAATCACCACGTGACACGCTGCCTCTCGAGCCCACGCCCCTCCACCTCGCCCTTCGCAGTCGACCTTCCTCGTGGTCGGCCCTCCCACTCGGTCACCTTTCACGGTCGGCCCTCCTCGTGGTCGGCCCTCCCACTCGGCCAACCTTCGCGGTCGACCCCCTTCGCAGTCAGCCCTCCTCGAGGTCAACCCTCCCACTTGGCCAACCTTCGCGGTCGGCCCTCCTCGTGGTCGGCCCTTCCACTCGGTCACCCTGCACGGTTGAACCACCTCCCGATCAGTTCACCCTCTCGGTCACCCCTGCCGGTCGACCTCCATCCTGCCAATCCCTAACACCCTTATCTTCTTCATTAATATTCCCTTCGTTGGACTAAAGTTGCACTCGGGAATGGGGGACTACTGACATGTATAAGCCCATAAAGGCCATGAATTACTATAAACAACCCAAGCCCATCACTTAGAGCCCAATACATAACCCAGCTGGTGAGGTCCAGAACAGTTGGAATCCAACATGGCATAAAGAGCCAATGACATTCAGACACCTGGCAGGTGAAGGACGAGCCACATCAGCAGACAAAGATCTGCAAAGTTATTGCCACTGCACATCACCATTAATGCAGCCCATCACAGCATTTATTACGACAACACCTCTCCACC
>NW_021027273.1:174462-195687 GCF_004153795.1 Camellia sinensis | reverse complement strand
CTTTACACTCACATGATGGAACAATTGTTGTCATATTCCCTACTGGGTACATATGGTACTCGGGCACACTTGTGACATATGGTGGGTAAGCGCAAACTATAGGCACTGGGGTCTCACTTTTCTTACCGCCGGCCGTTCATCCTTCTTACCTCCTTCCTTTTTTTCCCCACACGCGGGGTCACGCTTACCAGTCGGCATACCCAACGCTCTTCTTCCTCAGCGACGTCGTGAGCCCAATGACATCCATACTCTCTCCGGTCACCTCTATCTTGTCCTGCCCCTGTAAAGCTGCTGCTTCTACCCCTGCATCCCACAAAAACAATTAGAAAAATATATATATTTTCATATTTGTGAATAACTTTGTAAAATTCATAAACTTTTTCATCAAACTGAGATTCATTTTTGTACTTTCAACTGAATTGTTATTTTCCCCATATGTTATTCAAACCAAAATAGGGAAGGGAAAGGGGTAGGTATGCTCTGGAAAGGGAAAGGGGTATGTAAACATTTTCCATAGTATAATTTTATATCAAATACTATCTCATATAACTAAACATATCATGAGTCATAAAATTAATCATAATTAAAAAAAATTAACATAATTAAAATTACATATAATACCTTTTTAAGGTTGTGCATAATAAAAAAGAGAGAGACTATCCCTCACCCTAAACTATGAGAAATATACAATCCCTCAAAAAAAGTTCTTGAAATTGTAAATGAAAACAGAGAGTTCGAGTTGGAGGGATCAAAGCTATGGTTATATATGTATATACCTTGAACACCAACTACTTTCTTGAGGGCTTTGGAGCGAGATTTCTGTCCATTCATGGAGACTTTAATAACCACCTTTTGCTGCAATTTAAGCAAAAAAACAAATTCAAATTAGCTTTTGTATATCTTGCATGACTCTATACTTCTTCTTTGTTACCAAAATACTACTACTTACCTTCATGGTGTTGGTTTGCTGCGAACTGTTGTGTGTGACTTACAAAGCTCGAAGCAGAGTTATATATATATATAGAGAGAAAGAGAGAGAGAGAGAGAGAGAGAGAGAGAGTTGGAAGCTTGGTGTTAAGTGGGAATGCCGTGTCTATCATGGCCGATCTCCTATTTATAGATCTCTGGAGTCTGGAGTGAATGAGATTAATTATGATCCGTTAGGTCTATTTTAATTAAAAAATTATCAAAAAATTTTCAATTCATACCATGTTTGTTTTGAAAAGGTGATGTAAGTTTAAAAAAAAAAGTTAAAAAGTGAAAAAAATTGATTTTTAGGTCAAGTTTGGGAACTTGTAAAAAAGTCAAAAAGTTACTCAAAAAGTTAAAAAGTTAACACTATGTACCAAAAATCAACAAATACGGCTGTACAACTCCCAATTCGAATTTTTCCTTACAGATCAATTTTTACAATTTTTTATTACACATTTTTTCATAAAAAGTCAAAAAGTTAACCCAAATATCCATATTTTCAACCATAATTTTTTAGTCTAAAAAGATAAAAAGTGCACTTATTTAGGATACTCCAAACAACCCCTTACTAACCAGTTCCCAAAATAAGCCAAAAATATTTAAAATTCATATTAATTTTTAATTTTTTTTTTTTAAAAATCACTAAAAATGTCACTTTCTAGACATGTCCTTAAAATGTAATACTTTACAAATTAAAGATAATTATACGAAAAATTATTGCATAAATTAATACATATAATAAATTTTGATCTTATCACTTTAAAATAAAATATTTATTTAAATGACTTATCATTTAGAAAATATCACTAATATATTTTCCTTCTATTTGTACTAGATTTGACATCCTAATGAGCGGTCATCAAAGCATCTCCAACAATTCAGTATTTTTTTCATCAAATTTAAGTAAAAAAATGACGATTTTCTCAATCTGATATGAATTGTTCCAAGGGGTACATTGAGCTTGCATCAAAAGGTAGGGACGTCCGACAGGACGATCGGCCGGTCGACCGGACAAGATTTTTTTTCTCCATGAGCAAGCTCTCATCACTGCTTCATATGTTACTTCTGGTAGTCGACCCCCCAGTATAAAATTTTCACAAATTTTTTGCTTTAAAGTGGTCATCTAGTGAGACATCTGGTCGGTCGTCCGATGGGTCCAACTCAACGGCTATGCACAGTGAATTTGTGAAAAGGGCAAGTCATCCTCAGTTTGGTGAAACGTTTGATGTTTTCTCAATCTGATACTGTTTTGGTGTAACCGTTGGAGCACAAAAAGCACCTCTTTTTCATCAAATTTGAATTTAGGCCCCGTTTGGAGATTTACTTTTTTAGCCAATTAGTCAAAAAGTTACTAAATTAGCCAAAAAGTCAACAACTCATACCAAAAAGTCAAAGATTCTCTTTTCTCTCTACTTTTTGCACATCTTTTCGTAATTAGCCAAAAAATAATCCCAAACATACAAGTTTTTTTTACCTACCTTTTTAGCCAAATAGCTAAAAAGTTACTAAATTAGCCTGTTCCCAAACGAGGCCTTAATGTTGAATTTGGTGAACGGTTAGAAATGGTCTCACATGTCCATTTGGTGACTTAGGCCTCATTTAAAAACATGCTTTTTTAATAATTTTTTGATTTTTTATTTAAAATATGATATAAAAAATTAATATGTTTGGGATGAATTTTTGATTTTTTTAAAAAAAAATGTGCAAAAAGTAGAGAGATAAATAAAATTTTGACTTTTTGGAATAAGTTGTTGGCTTTTTGATTTTTTTTTAATGACTTTTCACTTTCAGAAGATCATGAGAGATTCTCAGGAGGCTGTTGCTGTTTTCAAGACATAGCCACGATTTTCAGGAGGCTCCATAAATACAAGAATTGAAAAAATGGAGCAAACTCCAATCAATTCAACATTCATCACAACTTAGTATATAACTCAGTGTTATTTGTCCTTAGTTGAACCCTAATTCAATTTAGGAGTAGACTTGAAAAGTATCTTTACTATAGATTTAAAACAAGAGCTAAAAAGTCTTTTACCCATTTGAACCTCATACAACCTCATATTTTTAGAAGTCAACTTTTTCTAAGTACGTTTTCATCAACTTAGGTATTGTTGTCTTAGTACACTCACAAATCACCCAAAACATCCTAATTTTAACCAAAACTTATGTTTTAGTCAAAAAAATATATATTTTTAAATATTTTTTTGCACAAACACCTTCTTATTATGAATAACTTATACAAATTTTATAAATATATATTTTTTAAAGACAAATCATAACAAGTGTCCAAAGAGCATATTTAATATTTAAAATTTGTATAAAGAGTGATTTGAAAATAATAAATAAATAAAATTTAAAATCAAAGCCAACTGCTTTGAAGATATAAAATTGAGTTTTTTATTTTATTTTATTTTCTTATGTCCGATACACTTATTAAAAAGGTTCTTTTCTTTTCTTTTCATGATGAAAGTATTATTTTAATGAATAATGTTATATATACTAATTAATATATTAATTAGTGTATTAATTGATAATGTGGTATAATTTAAGAAGTTTTTGATATTTGTGATGTGATTAATGAGTAAGATCAATAATAATGTCATAACTAGTATTAGTACACTAGTTAATACATTAATTGATATATATAGCACCACCGTATTTCAATAGAGGCAAAGGCCATAGTACATTTTCATCAAAAAGAGAAACAAATTGATAAGGAAAATGTTGCACACTTAAAATAATTATCAAATTTTTTATCAATCTTTTTATATGAATATAAGATTTATACAAATTACATGTGTGTAAATTCTACACTTATATAAAAAGTTTAATAAAAAAATTTAGTAATTTATTTGGACATTAGCATAACTCAATTGATAAACGCAATCATTATTTGTTGAAATTAATTTAATAAAACGGTAATGTTACCTGCCCAAGAAAATGACCGAATAAATAATTAGAGTGCCATCTAAAAAGAGTAGGTCCCACTACTAAACAACTCGCACTTCCCTCTCACGTGTAGAAAGATACTTTTGGAAAAAGGAAAAAAAAATAAAATAAAAAAATAAAAAAAAAAAGGGCCGAGGCCCCTTGACTCATTTTAGTCCATTGAATTCATCACCGAAGAAAAAGAAAAATCATCCCCGAAGAAAAGTAGCAGCCTCTGTCGAAGAAGAGTATTGATCAGGTAAGTTTTTAATTTGTGAGATCTAGTGTTTTTTGTATGGTCTAACTTATTAACATTATAAATTTTATTTTATTTTTAAATTTATGGAAGGTTTTTTTTTCTAATTTTTGTAAGGAATCATATATTTTTAGGTTTATTATTTTTTGATTGAACAATAAATTTTTTTTTATTGAGAAATTCATACTACATTATATTTGGTTCATCGATTTGAGTCAGATTTGAAGAAAAAAAAATGTGTCCCACCTTTTTTTTTTTCATTTTCAAATCCTTAATAATATGGTTGGTTCATAAATTTAGGTAAAGATTTAGAAAAAAAAAATGAAAAGGTGGATGAAACATGAATGGAATGTATTTATATTTCATTTATTTTTTTCTTTTTTCTTTTTTAAATCTTTTCTCAAATTCATAAATTAAACAAGCCTAAGGCTATGTTTGGCATCCTCTTCTTGAGTTAAAATAGTCACAAAAAGACAAAATATATTTTTTAGCTTAATAAGACAAAATATCACATTCAAACCATAATCATTTTATTTTTTCTCTCACAAAAATTTAAAAAATTTAAAAAAATCTATCTTAAATAAAAATTTTTAACTTCAAACTAAAATAATTAAAAGTTAAAAATTAAATTCATATTCCAAACGAAAGCTAAGGGTCTGCTTGGTAACGTTTACGTTTTCAGTTTATATTTACAAAACTTTCATAAACTGGTTTTTGTTTATTTTTAGAAAAATATAAACTACAAACGCGTTTGGTAATTGACAAAATGTTTAAAAAAATTTAAAAATATAAAAAAGAATGAGAAATGGCAAGTGGTGGCAAGTGGCGACGGAAGACGGTGGTGAAAAGTGGTGACAGTGGGTGGTGGGTAGCTGGTGGTGATGGGTGGGTAGGTGATGGTGGCGGGTGGTGGGTGGTAGCGAGTGGGTGGTGGTGGTGGTGGTGGCGAGTGTTGGTGGCAAGTGAAAGTGGTGACGGTGGGTAGTGGGTAGCTGGTGGTAGTGGGTGGTGGCGGGTGGGTGGTGGTAGTGGGTGGATGGGTGACGGTGGCGGGTAGTGGGTGGTAGCGAGTGGGTGGTGGTGGTGGTGGCGGCGAGTGGTAGTGGCAGGGTGATGGTGGTGGGTGGGTGGTGGTGGTAGGTGGTGGGTGGTTGGTGGTGGGAGGTGGTGGATGGTGGGGGCAAGTAGATGGCGGGTAGTGGTGGCGGGGGACGGGGGGATGGCAGGTGGGTGGTGGTGGTGGCGAGTAGGTGGGTGGTGGGTGGTGGAAGACGGTGGTGGAAAATGGTGACGGGTGATGGCTAGTGTTGGGTGGTAAAAAAAAAAAAACTGAAAATTGAAAACGGAAACACATTTTTTGAGTTTATATTTTTTGGCCAAATTTATAAATTGAGACCACTAATTTATAAATCAAAAATTTACTAAACAGGTTTTTATTTAAATTTTTTAAATTTTTATAAATATAAACAAAAAACTAAAAACGTAAATGTTACAAAACGACACTTAAATGTTTGTTAAAAGTCTTCAAAGAAAAGAAAAGGTTGAGACATGGAATCCACAAGTGTAAATTTGTGTCCCACCTTTTTATTTTTAGTGTATCCTTATTGTGTTCTATTATTTTAATGAAAGTTTGTCTTGCTCTGCCTCAAATTTTTTTTTTTTTTTAATATACATGTGCTCTGCCTTAATATCAATTGATGGAATTGGGACATACTTCTTTTGGTACTCTTTTGCTCTATATAAATAAAATTTTTATTTTAACTTTAATGTCTGTCCAACGTCTTGGAAGATTATTTTTTGGCTTGAGAGATTTGTACAAAAAACAAGGGATCCACAAGTCCTCTTCTTTCATTACTCTCGCCGTTTTAAAATTATTATTCTTTTATTTTATTTTTTATTATTTTAAAATATTAATTTTAAAAAAAATTAAGGATTAAAATAATATAAATATCTTACTTTGTTATTTTTTTAAAAAAATTATTAACATTAATATACGTAGAAAGTATAATCATAACAATTGATGTTCTAAAAAAATACTGTACTAATTTTAAATCAAAAAATAATTTTGAAAAATTAATATTTTTAAAATGACTAATATTTTTAAAAAAGAGTAATAAGTTGGGGTTCCCAATCAAAGTCATCTTCCATGCAAACTCCTTGAAGTAGACCACTGTGCTTGGAAAGGCTTTAAAAAAAAAATGACGCCACAAACATATATATATATAAAAGAAAAAAATAATGAAAGAAGAAAGAAAAAGAAGAAGAACTTTAACCAAATTTGAGTTTACAAAACAAATGCATCATATTCATTCCATTTATTGGTAGGGTATATAAACAAATGCTTCATATTCATTCCATTTATTGGTAGGGTATATAAAGCCTCATAAAAAATGAATAAATTATTGTCTGCATTTTGTATACTTTTTTTAAAAATAAAAAAATAAAAAATTATGGGTCATGTACTTGCTCTTTAAGTCTTTATTGGCCAAAAAATTTAATTTAGGTCAATGGGTAGGCCTCCAAATTAAAAAAACATGCTAATAAAAAAAATAACAATGTTAGGTAGTTCAAAATTTTGTAGTTCAAATAGTTCAAATTACTTAAAACAACGTCGTTTTGACAGATTTTAAGTGTAAAATGATGTCGTTTTGACAGATTTGAGTCATTTGAGCCACAAATTTTTGAGTTACCAAACATTTTCCCAAGAAAAATTCAAAAAAAATACTATTATGCTGAGGAAAATAACAACTTTCTCGGTGATCAGTCAGGCCGGCCCATCCTTTTAAAACATTTTTTTAGGTGAATTATACTAATAGTTCTTGAATTTTGAAATTTGTGTCACTTTAATTTATAACTTTTTAATTGTGATATATTTGATTATAAATTTTGAGTCTTATTTCAAATAAGGAAAATAAAAAATATTATATTTGCAAATGGTCAATTTCAAGAACAAAATTGTCATACAACTTATTTTATATTAGTTAATTTATATGTTGTTTGAAATGCAATGACTTTTTTTTTAATGAATAATATTAGAATTTTCTTGATATAAAGTTATGTTTTGTTTGGTTTTCATAATCTATTTTCAATTTTTTTTTCTCAAAAATTAAAAATTAAATTGGTGAAAAAAATGAAACACATTATTTTTTTATAACTTTATTTTTTAAGAGAGTAGAAATAATTTTATGATTTGAATGAATATATAATTTTAGGGTACTGTTATGGTGTGCAACCCCTTAAGGTTGCACACCATATGCAACCAACACAAAAGGTGTAAGTGAGAGGCATAAACATAAAACTGGACAGCAAACAGAAAGCGTAAGCGTAAGATGTAAGTTGCACACCTAAGAAAAGTCCATAATTTTATGGTTCGGAATCGGACTGGGTTTTTGATTTGAATGTTATTGAAGAAATATTTAGCCTCCGTTTGGGAAGTGGGTTGGCTTTTTGGCTTTTTGACTTTTTTTGCTATTTTAGCCTGGGCTAAAAAGCTTGGTTTGGGAAGGACTTTTTGGCTTTTTGACTTTTTTGACTTTTTTTGTGAGAGAAGAGTGTAATGATTATGGGTTGGATGTGATGTTTTGTTTTTTGTGGCTAAAATAGCCTATTTTGTCTTTTGTGGCTAAAATAGCCAAAAAAGCCCGGAAAAGCCCTTCCCAAACGGACCTTTAATGGAAGGCCAATATGAAAACACGGGAGAGAGGGGAGAAAATAAGAGGGTGGGTGTAATATATGAGTGTAGGTGAGAGATTTTAGAATATAAAAAATAATATTATAGACATCTTTTATTATTAAAAGTTAGAAAGAAATGTTGGGCTAAATATCTCAACAAATAATTGCACTTGTGCTCCTTTAAAAAATAATAATGTAAATTATAAATACATTATTTGAGATTTAATTAAAATATGAATTGTCTTATGTGGTTCTATAAATTACATTCCATCACATGAGGTTTCTAATTTCATAACAAATTTTTATTTTTATTAATAAATTATCAAATTAATTAACAGTTATAAATATGTTTTAATTAATAATTTAAGTAATTTTATTATTGTATAGGAAAACAATTATGAATCTCATTTTTTTAGTTAATTCTGTTAAAAAAAAATTCTGACAAGGAATATTTGTACGTTTTCAAATCACATGAGACAATTTATAAGTAAATCTCATTAAGTGTATTTGTAATTTACCTAAAATAATAATCAATAAATAAATTATCATTAGACGGGATCTAGGAATAGTGTATTAAGTACAAACTCAACATTTTAATGCTCTGCCACATAATATATAATTTATTAGTTTTGCACTTAAATATAAAATTACCATAAAATAATGAGTTAACTATTTAAAAATCTTATTTACAAATGTTATGGTAGTTTAGGTTTTATCTAAAAAATTTTGAATTAATAAGTACTATTTAATAAAATTGCGAATATTATTAATTTTTTCTAATTTTTAAAACTAAGAACATTTTGTATAGTAATATTCAAGATAATTGTTTCATTAATTGAGGGAAAAAAGGGTATGAGATTAAACGTTTTTATCTTTTCACTTATTGGTTTGATATATCCAATAAAATCAAGAATATTATCAATTTTTTCATTTTTTTTGTTTTCAAATTTGCATATCAATGTTCCATCATCATGTTTCTTTATAAATACAAAATTTTTAGTTGTGTATAAAAAAATAATTCAGTTTTTTTTTTTCGCACATAATTTCTTTTTTAATTTTTTCAATTTGAAAGTTCGTGCTTTAAAAACCAAAATAAATATCTTCCTTTATAGATAACCATAAATAATTAACAATTATTATTTCAAGGATAATTTCAATCATTAAAATTTTAATGAGATTTAAAAGGCTAAAAAATTTTAATTAACACTTAATAAAATATAAATTTATAAATTAAAGTTTACCTGTAAAGAAAGACTAATGAAGAGCTCGAAAGTCCAAGTCGTTCTCGAATTGGGATCCTCCCCTTGAGCCCCTCCTTCATTCCCTCCTTGCAGGGGCCTTCGGGTCCACTTTGAGGCCTAGTTTTGATAATCCGAACCGTTCATATTTTTAGATTTATTTAGTATATCATACCTGTAAAAAATTAAATTGATCGAATATTATAAAGTATGTGTTTGGAAAACTGTTTATTAAAAAATAGTTTGTAGTCCCAATTTTCTGAACGCATACTTTTTGATATCCGATCAACTTGATTTTTTACAGGTATAATATACTGAATAAATCTAAAAATATGAATGGTTCGGATTATCAAAACTGGGCCTTAAAGTGGACCCGAAGGCCCCTGCAAGGAGAGAATGAAGGAGGGGCTCAAGGAGGGAATCTGGACTCGTCGTTCTCATCCTTACCTCTTCCGTTCCAATCCAGTTGTTTGGTCATATGCCGAACCAGAATTCTAGTGAGTTCCTCTAGTGTGGGACAAGTTAGCTCTCAAAAATTATTAGCGTAAATTATACATATAATTTGTTTATTTTTTGAGAAAATTTTATTTTTATCCTTATATTTTGTCTCTATTATTAATTACATTTTTAGACTTCAAATAATTTTAATTTTACCCTTCAAATTTTTGAAATCGTATTAATTTTGCCCATGCTATCACATTTGGAACGAAAAAAGTTTTAAAAAAAAAATTATATTTTAACTTCAAATTTCAAAAGAAAGATGCAAACTCGCCCTCCCTTGCCCAAACTCACTCTCTCTCCTCTTTTTCTCTTCTCTTTAACCTAGAGCTAGGGTTTCAAAAAAATTTCACTCCAATATTACTTCAACAACTCTGAATCTGTTCATGAGGTTCACATCTACAGCTTTGTTTTTAAATTCTTTAGAATTTTCAAAAATTCATAATGGCCACTATTTTCTAGGGGCGGGTGCAGGTCAGTTGCGGCCACGGAACTTCCAATCCGCCATTTGTCCACCAGATTGGCGGATTTAAGAAAATTAATCTGCATCTGTTCGCCAATCTGGCGGATGTGGATTGGGTAGATTGGTAGATAGATGCGAATCGGTTTGGCGGTTTAGAATTTTAGAAATTTTCAACATAATTCAACTTGTGCACCTCCTCAAAAAAAAAAAATGTATTGCAGTCAGTAACTTTAAAAAGTATTATGATCACTGCATGCTACATCTAAAGAAAGAAAGTTTGAAACTTTAAACTATTACAATCACTACATGTCTCATCAACATGTTATAATCACAGCATGCCTCATCCACATAAAGTATTACAATCTATAGTTCTTAAAATATAAAAGAACATTTCAAACCACCAAAACCATGAACAGAGCAGTAGTAGAGATTGTATGCCTCTATATTATTACATCTATATCTATTTTTGAAAATAAAAATCAACCAGCATTTATCATCTTATTTATTTATTATTCTTATAGTTAGATTTAAAAACCAAAAAATATAGATAAATAATACCACTATTTTTTTCAATTAAAAAAATATATTCAAGTTGAAAACTCTTTTTCAATTGAAAACATAAATAAAATATCTAAACACATTGAAAATACAAAGTCTTACAAATTACTAAGGGTGCTCACGATTTTGCGGTTCAGTTGCGGCCAAAGAAATCTCAAATCCGCCATCCGTCAAAAACTAAGTGGATTGAAAAAATCAATCTGCAACCGTTCGCTCGTCATCACGCATCCATCCAAAATACGACAGATCAGTTCAGCTCAGCCGGTTTGGGTGGATCGATATATCCGCTGCTCACCCCTACTCTCTTCTGTCTACCTTCATCTTCCTCTACTTTTCTTTCCTCTCTCAAAAATCCCCCAAATCAATTAAATTTCTCAAGAAACAAACAAACCCTCCACTTCAAAACTCACGAGGGAGACATATTTTTTTTGAGTAGTTTTTTTTTTTTTCTTTTCTTTGATGGGTTTGAAATTTTGGTGTTGTTTGATGTATCCAGTGCAAATGTGTGGCCCTCTTTTGTCATCCGCCAAGCTCAAATGGCAAATGAAACCAAACCTACCTTCCTACTTCTCTCTCCACCTCACCCTCCTATTCATATTCTTCCTCTTCTTTCCCTTTCATTTCATCTTCTCAATTGCATCATTATCAGAACCCACAAACCCAATTCCAACACCATGGCCTCACCAATTCTACTCCCTACTCTTCATGAACTGCAGTAGAACACTCCAGAAGACAAACCTCTGATACAACTGGCCTAATGGTCGTAATTTCAACATCATCCAAAACCAACTTGGCAATAAGCTCACCAATAACCTTGAATGGAACAACGACACTTCCTATGTCTACACCTTGGATGATTCAAACCTAGAATGCCAAGTGTTGTATGTCGAGGTCAGAATCCTCAAACCCAATCGGCTCGACAGCGCCAACTACCTTGGCCAGCACTGCATGGATGGGTTTCTTTGCAATGTTTAGAAAAGGTTGAGTTTGTTTGGGGGGAGGAAAGTATAAGTAACCTCCCCCTCTCCAGAGTTACATGGTGAATGGTTAATTTTTTTACACATTTTGCAGTGAGATAGAGTAAAATATCTTTTGGAACCTAGGTTCCAAATTTTTTTCTCATTTTTTCCACTAAAAGACAAACTTTTTACAAAACCAAAAAAAACACATCCAAACAAAATATCACATCCAACCCCATAATCATTTCACTTTTTCTCTCACAAACATAACATCTAACCACATAAAAACTCAACTATCTTCCCAAACACCAAAAAATTTTTATCCAATAAAAACCTACAACTAAAAAAACCTACATAAAAACCCACTTCCCAAACACCATGTTAGTTATTGTGATTGTAATCTGGATGTCCTTGTTTATCTTTCCAACTAGTTGTGTGGCTCTATAGAGTGATATAAAGCTTGGTGGTTTCTGCAGATATGCTACGTAGATGGATACTGAATATGGATACTGGATGAAGAACTCCATTGAGGGGTAGATGTTTTAATGGGTTTTCTTGAGAGAGGGAGTCATGCTTTTTAGAATGGCTCTGTTTTTTGGAGTGGGTTTCATGTGCTCTAGTCCGGCGAGTCTATGTCGCCATTAAGGCTGTGTGGAGTTATTGTAGATTGGTTTGTGGTGCTGGTAGTGCTGGGTGGACGTCCGACTGGTTAACCGGATCTGGTGTCTAATGTGTTAATATTGGCTGTTGTTTATTGGTGTTTCCTATCTTTGGGGTGTGCTATACTCTCATTGGATTGTTGCATCAATGGAGAGTTAAAAAGCAACATACTAGTCTTAGGCTCAGTCACTACCGGCGCTAGTATGTTCAGGTTCAAATGCAACCTAATTCTCAGTTTTCCATAACCATAGCTTATGAGTTGAGGGCATGATTTTGGGAGTTTTCATGGAAAATGAGTTGAATGTTACATGCAAATGCAACCTAGTTCTCAATTTTAAAGGGCTTTTTAGTGATGGTGATGGTGACGGTGGTGGTGGGAAAGATAACGATGAATGAGGGAGGCGAAGGGTAGTGGAGGGATTTGGATAATTTAGGGAATGATGAGAGAGAGAGGAAGAGAGGGTGAGTTTACATATTTTTTTAAAAAAATTTGGGACAAAAATGTAATTTTTTAAACTTTTTCATTTCAAATATGATGGTAGGGACAAAATTGATATGATTTCAAAAACTTTAAGGGTAAAATTGAAATTATTTGAAATCTGGGAATGCAATTGATAATCAACGCAAAGTATAAGGCTAAAAATGAAATTTTCTCTTTTTTTTTCTTTCCGTATCAATTAAAATTCTATTGTTCTAATTGTATCACTTTTATTCTTTAATTTTTTATATTATATCAATTTAGTTTAATTAATAGTATCAGAAATTACAAAAAATATGTGAACTAGTTTGTTCTTGATTTCAATCTAATTTCTAAAAGATTTACACAATGTGAAAATTTTAAGAAATAGAATTGATACAATTTGAACTATAAATTTTAAATTGACACGAAAAAATAAATTATAAAAAGTGGTGATGTAATTTGCCCAAATAAATCATAAAGAAAAGAGACTTGCTCGATCTAGTCAACCTGACGTAGTCCATACTCACCTTAGTCGGTTAATTATTAGTCAACCTGACGTAGTCCAGACTCATCTTACTGGGTTAATTATTTTTCAATAATTTTAGAAGGGTAACATCAATCCATGGCTATGGTGATTGGTTCATGTATAGTATTACATACAAGACGAGTCAAATTAGGAGTCATTAAGGTAATACTTAATGCAAATGGAAATTTGACAATCACACATTGGGTCACCTTGTAATATCATTTATTATATTTTTTTCTCAAAAAATGTATATATTATTTTTAATATTTTAATATTTTAATATAATAATATTAAAATAGGGTGACATATATTATTTTTATTGGGTCACCTTATAATAATATATTTTAATATTGTCTCAATAAATACATGCAATCTAATTAGGGTGACATATTTTATTTAATGGAGTCATTAACTGCCCTATATTGTTAATTTTACTTCACCTAACAAAACTAATTTTGACATGAGACATGTGGATCTGGGGTGCCTGTTGTATGACTAATAGTGCAATGTTATTTTATGGACTCATTTTGGGATCCGGTTTAATAATCCGAGCCGTCCACATTTTAAAGTATATCAAGTAGAATATACTTACAAAAAATTAAATTAATCGGATATCGTTAACCCTTTCATCTACTCACATTTGGATTTACAAAAATAAATGACATTGTGATTTAAGATATTAAAATGAATACAAATGTGAGTAGATGAAAGGGTTGATAATATCTGATTAACTTGATTTTTTACAAGTATGTGAACGGTTCTACTTGATGTATTTTAAAATGTGAACAGTTTGAATTATCAAATCAGACCTCGAAATGAGTCCATAAAGTAGTACAACAGTGCCTGCTGTGCACCCCAGATCCAACATATGCAATGTCAAATTGATAGAAGAAATTTAAATTTGTCAAATTATATGTAAATCAAAATTGAAAAATGTTAGGCATACTAATAATTTTACTAACAATTTTACTAACACATTCACAAATTGATGCGGGTCCCATACCAAGGGATGGTTGATCTTATCAAAATTTGTGAATGTGTTAGTAAGATTGTTAGTATCACTAGCATTGTTGATCAAAATTTAGACACATTAATAGTACTATCACAAGAAAAAACAAAAGCTTTCACTAGCACAATTTTCTACAAAAGAAACTATTATAGACCTTAAATTTTCTATCAATCAAATGATTTTAGTCTCACATGGGTGTAAGGTGTGGACTCCACACCTATGTGACACATTAGTCTATTTTTTTAGTAGAAAATTTAATTTCCCTAATATTATCTTTCTACAAAACATTTTCATTTTGGAAAAAGTAGCATGATAATCTCTTTACGTAATTGGTTCTTTTAATTTGTGTGGTTTTAAAATTTGTTTCCTTCCTTGTGAGCAGTTGAATAAAGCTTCGTTTGGCTTTAGATTTTTGGCTCAAAAATATAAAAAGACAAAATTAGTTATATAAATTAATAAGATAAAATACTACATTCAAATTATAATCATTATATTTTTTTTCTCATAAAAGTTAAAAAAGCCAAACCAAATAAAGTTAAAAAAGTCTTAACATAAAAAAATCAGCTAAAAAATTAATACCAAATGAAGAGTTAATAACAAAAGGCTCAATAAAGTTTTCTTTTATAAAAATTGATCATATCTTTGGGTTGTTTTAATACTCCACTAGGCTTTGTTTGTTTTGAGAGATAGAAGTAAGATTGTGATTGAGATGGAGGTGGGACCCACTATATGTTGTGTTTGTTTTGGGAGATGAAGAGAGAATTCATAATCCCATGGGATTAGAATGGGCTTTGGTGTTGCGATTGAGATGGATGAGAGGCCTCGTTTGTTTGGAGAGTTAGAGAGAGGATTGAGATTGGTAGTGATATGAGACCCACTAATATTGTGTTTGTTTTGAGAGATGAGGAGGAGATTGATAGTGAGTTCCGGATTAGGATGGACCTCTCCAAGGGGATGCGGATGGGCCTCCAGGACTTGGTATTAGAAAAATAGTCCGGCGGACTAGAAATTTTTTATTTTTATTTATTTTTTATTTTATTTTTTACATGTCGGACATTTTTTTTTAACATTAATGTTTAATTTTTTATATTTTTTGTTAAGTAAAAATCATTATTTATTTTTTATTTTTTTCTGAAATTTTTTTATTTTATTTTTATTTTTTAAATTTTTTTTACATGTTAGGCATTTTTTTTAAAAAACATTAATGTTTAATGTTTTTGTATTTTTTTATTTGTTTTATTATTTTATATAAAAATAATTTAATAATCCCTACACTAACAACTATCATCAAAGCAAACACAATTTTACTTAATCTCCTCACTATCAATCCACTCACTAACAATCCCCTCACTATTAATCCCCTCCATTCTACCTCTGAAAATAAACGGGCCCAGATGGCATTAGGAAATCAGTACCGTGGGATTAGGGTTTTTTATTTATTATTTTTTTATCTGCATTGGATTAGGGTTTTTTATTTATTATTTTTTTATCTGCATGTTGGGTATATATTTTAAACATTAATGTTTAATATTTTTGTATTTTTATTTATTTATTGTTACTGGAAAATCCTTCCACTCTCCCGCAGGTCTAGGGCAGCGCCCCTTACAGAGATCACCAAGGTGTCATATTGTCCGTTTCAAGTAAAGAGACTATAACCTGAGAACTTAGGAACTTGCCCCGACCTCCCAAAGCAAGTTTCACTTAAGTCAGGACTCGCACAGCGGGAGAGCATTGGACCAACACCAAGTGCTATGGTAGTAACAATTTGAGGCTAACGTTCTAACCAACTGCGCGACGCTCTAGAGATTGGCCCAAGGGATTTTGAACTTGAGACCTAGTGTCTTGACATCCAAGCCTTTACCAAGTTGCCAAACACCCTTGGGATAGTTTTTGTATTTTTTGTTAAGTAAATATCATAATTTTATTTGTTTTAATATTTTATATTTCTTTTATAGGGTAATAATTTAACAATTTTCATATTAACAACTACTATAAAAATAAACACAATTTTACTTAATTCCTTTACTATCAATTCTCTTTATTTTATTTCTAAAAATAAACGGACCTAGACCCAATTATTAAAAGGAAAAGTTTGAAAACCAAAAAAAAGCTTTCAAAAATATACTAGGAATTTTTGTTTTATTTTATTTCTAAAAATAAACGGACCTAGACCCAATTATTAAAAGGAAAAGTTTGAAAACCAAAAAAAAGCTTTCAAAAATATACTAGGAATTTTTGTTATCTATATATAGTGTACATTTAAGTTTTGTATTGTGGGGCCCAAGATTTAAGTATGTTGTTCTTTGGTTTGGATTTTTTTAATTGACATTTTTGGGTTGAAATTTTTTTAATTTGGAATTAAAAAGTTCATTTGAGTTGGTTTTTTTGATTTTTTTGAGAGAAAAAATAAAATACTTATGATTTGAATGTGATATTTAACTTATTTTATCTTTTGTATTTTTTTAGTACCAACTTCTTTTGCAAAACAAAGCTTAATCATTGATTTCAAATTTTAGATAATATCTGAGTAATCTTTCCCCCTTAATTTACAGCATTCGTGTTATTAAAAATCCCCAAATGCTTTGCACAGTTGTACATAGCTAATTTTGTGTTGTCACATTAATTTCTTTCTAAAAAATTATTTAAAAAATACTTTTTGTATAAAAATACAATTATTCATAATTATATGATTTTTAAAATTATAAAAAAATTTATAAAAATTATAGTTGTTGAATTAGGCTTCCCTCAAATTTAAATATAAACTTGACTATCATATTCAAATTCATAGGGCTCACTATGAATCCTGATTTGATAATACGAACTATTTATTTGAAAAAAATAATGAAATATTCCTCTCAAACCCTTGGCAGTAGGAGATGTCCAATATATTTTTTCTAATTAGTTAAGGTCTTTTAATAATATTATTAGAGAAATTTTAGCTCGTCATAGAGAAATTTTATGATGAATTTATTTGTGACGAGTTAAAATTTCTCTGTAAAGACAAATTTCTGCACTGAAATTTCTAATGTTGAGAGATTTTAACTATTATGAAAATATTATATATCTTTTGTCTTATAAAATCTTAATATGAGAAATTTTAAATTAAAAATTCCTACTTATTTTCTTATCCTTTATGTGTATCATTCTTAAAAAAATTTAAATCAATCTAATAATCCTAATATTATCATCTATCTTTACTTTATAAGAGAGAGATTCTCATGTAGAATATGACGGAGATATTTTACTAATATAGAATTAATCTGTCGTGAAAAGTCTGTCGCCTTCTTAGCTTTCATGAATATGATAGATATCATTAACAAAACAAATAATTGTGTGTGTGGTGGGTATATGAATTGTATTTTCATTAGTTACGTGTATTCGAATTTGTTTTGCTACATGTCCATTGTTTGTTTTTTTGTTTTGTTTTGTTTTTTTATATATTTTTTATCTGGCTTTTGAGCTGGTGATGTTTCATTCAATAATAAATAAATAAATAAACAAAAAAGGTGCTTTATCTGTCAGATTCTGAGAGTGCTATTTTGCCCCCAATAATACTTTGCAGCTCTAATTTGTGAATTTTAATAATTTTAATATATATAGAGAGTTTATTTAATGTGATATTTTGATCTTATTTATTTATTTATTTATTTACTTATTAAATTTTTACTTTATTAGAGCTCAATCAGAGCTCTGGTTTTAGAAGGATGTATCATTGTTGATTCCCCCTTCCAAAAAAAGGTCACATATTTTTTATTTTTATTTTTTTTGTTTTTAGTGAGTTTTTCAAAATTATTTGTTACTTTTTTGGTCCGTTTTGTATAGACAAATCTAAAATATATATCTTTTAAACAATTTTTTTTAAAAAAATCATTAAAGACGAAAATTAGTTAAAAAAGATTATTTATTTTGGTTTAGTTAATATTTTGATTTGTCTTGTGGAGGTGAATCTAGAAACCTAAAGTTTTTTTTTTAAATTTTTTTATTTTAAAAATTCACAAAAAATGAAAATAAATAAATAAATAAAAAAGCCATTCCCTAGTGAAAAGTTCTTCTTAATAAGTTTTAATATAGAAAAAAAGAAGAAGAAGAGAGGAGCTTTTAAGTTAAGGATAAGCAGAATCAAATATAATATATAAGGAAATCCAACAAAATCTTTATCATATTCGTACATTTTGATGGTTGGTATGTTAAAAAATGAAAAACGTGATGAATTGAAAATAAATTTATTTGGGTGAAAACAAAATTTTAAATAAATAGTGAAAAATATTTTTCTAGATATTTTTATATAAAAAAATTTCATAAAATAATTTGACAATATTATTTTTATAAATAAACTCATCATTATAATTAAAAAATAATAATATTATATCATATTATTGTGTATGAATTTTTATTTTTATTTTTTATACATCACTACTTAATGACGGAAAGAATATACTTTTGTGGCTAATTTCCCGCCTTTGCAAGGCTCACCCCTAATGCTGTGTTTGGTTGGGGGATTTAAGGAGGGATTTGGAAAGGGAAAGGGAAAAGTTAGGTGAAATGTGAATAAAATATGCTTACATTTCACCTAGTTTCACACACTTTTTCCTTTTCCCTTTCCAAATCCCTCTCCAAATCCCCCAACCAAACACAACATAAGACTTGCCTTACTCGGTTAGTAGCCATTTTATACTAGGTTCCAGACTTGCCTTACTCGGTTAGTAGCCATTTTATACTAGGTTCGAGATATCATATTTTTTATATCATATTATAGTATGATTATTGCTTGGTAGCTCGAATATAAGAAGGTTCCAGTGGCCCAATTTCTTTGTACACCTCCAGATTTCTTGTACACTCCTAGTTTTGTTTAACTACATCTTTAGGGCATGTTTGATTGGGTGGATTAGAGCATGAGATTAGAATTATTAATCCGTGAGCCCAATTATCCTATGTTTATTTTAACATTTTGGTTTAGAATTATTAATTCAATGGATAATTAATCCAACAAATTTGTAGGATTATTAGTAATAGGGTAGGGGTGAGATTATTAATCCAATGGATATTAATCCAATTGGATAGTGAATACTACACTAATTTAATAGGATTATTAATACTTCACTATTAGTCTTGTAAATCAAACATTGCCTTAATTTACAGAAAAGAAGAAGGAAAGAACATAGAGTAGAGAGAGAGGACCGAGTAACCTAGCTGAATAATGAGAGGAGAGGAGAGAGCTCTATTTCTACTATCTATCTTCTCGATCTCTCTGTTCCCTCAGATGTGTGGAAATATGTAGTTTAAATTATGATTTTGCTTCAAATCTGTTGTGTTTGGTTTTGCTTCAAATCTATAATCTTTTAAGTTCATACATGTGTTTTCTGTTTTGCTTGAATTTGTAAAATTATAAATCTATGTTGAAATCTATATGTTGAAATATGTAAATATGTTATGATAACTTCTAAATATGTGATGAAATCTGTTATACAAATCTGTAAATCTGTGAAAATTTTGTTAAAAATCTGTTAAAATTCTGTTATAAATCTGTTATATGAATCTGTAAATGTTGTGAAATCTATACATCTAATTTTAAATGTGTGTTGAAAGTTGGAATAGCAACTTGAACATGGTTTAGTAATTGGTTTCTCTATTACCTAGTTATCTCTCCTACCCTATCATTGTTTATCGGTCTCCTCTCTTTCCATTCTCTGTTCTTTTTTTTCTTTTTTTTTTTCTTTTTTTTTTTGAATGAAAGGTGTGGTTGAACAAAGATGGGAGTATACAAGGAATTTGGGGGTGTACATAGAAATTGGGCGATTCGAGCCTCATTACATTCGGGCTACCAAGTGGACCGTTATAGTAATTATCTTATTTATTGAGATGATGCAATAGGATGGAAGAAATAGATGATTAACTTTAGATTACAATAACACTAAATGTATTTATCTTAAATATTTTGTTTACTATTTCATGTGTTAAAGTTTTATTAATTTAATAGATTTTATCACTCACGTTAATTAATTAATACTTTAGTGATAAAAAAATTTAACACTAATAAAAAAATATAATGCTAAGATTATTGTTAAAATGTTTATGCGGCAGTGATAGGTAGCTCGAAACCGAGCAGCTCGAAATGGCTCGAATTCAAAAACGGCCTCGTTTTTTAGATGAAGGTGAAGCAGAACCAGAAGCAGGGGAGGAAGGAGGAGGAAGGGAGGAGGAGGAGGGGAAGAGGAGGGAGGGGAGGGGAAGGGGGAGGAGGAGGAGGGACTGGAGGGGCCCAACATTTGGGGCTGGAAGCGGGGCCGGGGCGGAGGCGAGGCAGAGTCGGCGATCGTTGGTGCTGGGACGATCGGCGGCAGCGAGGCGACGGCGGTGGCGGTGTCGGTGGCGAGGCGAGCAGCGACGATCCTCTCTCCCTCTTTCTCCTCTTAAAATATAAAATAAAAAAAATAAACAATAAAAAAAGAGAGAAGATGGTGAAACGTGGAACTGCACAGCAGTTTATAAAATGTGGGAAGTGGAAAAGTGGAAGCTATTTACTGAGTTGGTAATTTACGATTTTACCCATAATTACAATTTGATATAAGTTTTAAAATAATAGATTATTTAACAAGTTATGGTCATTTTAGAGAAAATAGAAAAAAAATTGTAAGCCAGGCTTCAAATTCATGACACCAAAATTGGTGTTCCCCTTTAATAATAGAATAGATTAACCCTCCAACTGGACCCAAATTCTGTAATAATAAATAGTTTTTGCAGCACCCAAATTCTGTAATTTGCCAACCGGGACAGTATTGTACAGGCTGACTAGAGCGATGAGGTCCTCCCCTCTTTCCGACCCTTACATGTTGTTGTATCGGCGACATACACACCTACTAGTCGGTAATCCGAGCCACCTGTTTGAGTCCGGATATCAGGGACTTAGGCCTTCTCTCGAGACATTGGTAAGTATCATAGTATGTGTCAGATAATTGTTAAGATCATAATTGATTTACTTTCAGTCAACTATAGCCTAATACGTCTGAATTTTTGTTCAGGTGGTTCGAG
>NW_021027273.1:161171-174374 GCF_004153795.1 Camellia sinensis | reverse complement strand
TCATTTACCAATTTGAATTTTTGTGCCAAAAATTTGTGATTGTTGAGGTTAGCTGTTGGATTAGAATATGCTTCACAACACTAGTAATTTGGAGTTCTTATTTGGGTCATTGCTAAATTTGTTGTCTTGTGGAGTTTATTTTGAATTAGGTTTGATTATGGGTTGATATAATGCAACTTTTCCATATTATTTTTCAAGCTGGAAGCGATTGATTGATTATTTGAATGATCTGATTATCTTATCCACTGTTATTCTTAAATTATGAGAATGCATAAAGGTGTGTTGACCACTATTAGATCGCTAGCTGAACAGACAAGTGAATTTTTAATTTTTGTAGGGTTACACCAAGGATCAACATTAAGTCCTTATCTTTTTATTTTAGTTATAGATGAGTTAACGAGAAATATTCAAGATGATATGTCATTGTATATGCTTTTTGTAGATAATATTATGTTAGTGGATAGGACTAGAGCAGAAGTTAACCCTAAGTTGGAGATTTAGAGAGAAAGACGTTAATCTAAAGGATTTAGGATAAGTAGAACTAAGACAGAATATATGGAATGCAACTTAGTAATAATAACTATGGAAATAGATAAGAAATGAAGATTGAGAACTAAGAACTGCTTTAGAGTGAACATTTTCGTTATTTAGGATCAATTAGTACAACGGTTAGGGAGATTGGAGTAGATGCGGCCTATAGAATTAAAGCGGGGTAGCTTAAGTGGAGGAGTATGTTTAGGATACTGTGCGATAAACGAGTATCCACTAGATTAAAAGGAAAGTCCTATTGAACAGCTATTAGACAAGTGATGTTATATGTGACGGAATGTTGAGCAACTAAGAAACAACATGTAAATAAGATGAATGTTACTGAGATGAGGATGCTAAGATAGATGTGTGACAATATTAGAAAAGACAGAGCTAGGAATGAGTATATTCGTGAATGGGTAAGAGTAGCACTGATAGAAGATAAGTTGAAAGAGAATAGAATGAGATGATTTGGTCATATACAATGGAGACCAACAGAAGCAATAGTGAAGAGATGCAATGCAGTAACGGTAGAAGAAAGTGTTAGGGAAAATGGCAGACCTAAATTGATGGAGGCTATTGTAGTAAATAGAGAAATGATTCTCCTTAATTTGGTACAGGTACGCCGATTTGATAGAATCGAGTGGAGAAAAAGAATTCATGTAACTGACCCCATTTGATGGGATTTAAGACTTGGTTTGGTTTGGTTTAGTTTAGTTTGGTTAATAATTTGTATTTTTTTATTTTTTTCAACTTCTAGTGTTGCTTGATTACATAAACTACTTGGGATTCTATTCAAACTTATGATTGACTTGTTTATGATGTACATTTTCAATTTATTAGTTTATACTTTTATAATTACTTTTATATTGAAATTATGAAGTTTTAGTGAATAGACATTACTATATTTGAAGGTGAATTTGAATAATTAACTTGCATAATTTTTTACGTACCTGAACTCATTTCCTAAAATTTATGGTAAACAAATAAAAAAAAACATTAATATAGCATCACCCATAACAACCATAATGCATCATCCTCATCCATAACAAAAAATTCATCGATTCAATTAAATTTCAACAATTTTAACAATATAGCATCACCCATAACAACCATAATGCATCATCCTCATCCATAACAAAAAATTCATCGATTCAATTAAATTTCAACAATTTTAACAATATAGCATCACCCATAACAACCATAATGCATCATCCTCATCCATAACAAAAAATTCATCGATTCAATTAAATTTCAACAATTTTAACAATATAGCATCACCCATAACAACCATAATGCATCATCCTCATCCATAACAAAAAATTCATCGATTCAATTAAATTTCAACAATTTTAACAATATAGCATCACCCATAACAACCATAATGCATCATCCTCATCCATAACAAAAAATTCATCGATTCAATTAAATTTCAACAATTTTAACAATATAGCATCACCCATAACAACCATAATGCATCATCCTCATCCATAACAAAAAATTCATCGATTCAATTAAATTTCAACAATTTTAACAATATAGCATCACCCATAACAACCATAATGCATCATCCTCATCCATAACAAAAAATTCATCGATTCAATTAAATTTCAACAATTTTAACAATGTAGCATCACCCATAACAACCATAATGCATCACCCATAACAAAAAATTCATCAATTCAATTAAATTTAAAAAAAAACATTAATATAGCATCACCCATAACAACCATAATGCATCATCCTCATCCATAACAAAAAATTCATCGATTCAATTAAATTTCAACAATTTTAACAATATAGCATCACCCATAACAACCATAATGCAATTCAATCCCAAATTAAGGGGGAAAAAATTTACAAAGTTCATTTATTTATCAATAAATTTATTTATTTATTTATTAATAAATTTTTTTTACCTTATTTGATTTATTAATAAGTTTACAAAGTTTAATAAGTTTACAAAGTTTAAATAAGTTTATTTATTTATTACTAAGTTTTTTTTTACCTTATTTTATTTATTTATTTATTTGTTTGTTTTATTTAATAAACTTATTCAATAAACTTATTCAATTTGCAGAGTCTACATATAAGTGTTTTTTTTTTTTACTACGTGATTTGCAGAGTCTAGTCTACATATATAAATAAAATAAAATAAAATAAAATAAATAAATAAACATCCAAGTCCAGAAGGCAGAACAGAATCACAGATCGACATCTCGAACTCGAACCAGAGTCGAGACAGACAGATCGAGCGAGATCGAGAGGGAGAGGGAGAGAGAGAGAGTTCGTGACAGACAGAGGGAGCGAAAGGGAGAGAGAGATGGACGAACCTGATCGAGATGAGATCGATCGGCGAGCTGTTCGAGACGATCGGCGAGCTGTTTGAGACGATCAACTGTTCGAGACGATCGGCGAGCTGTTCAAGACGATCGGTGAGCTGCTTCTCCTCCTCCTTCGCGGCTGCGTCGAATTCGTAGGTAAGACAGAGTTTGGTTTGTTATTTTTCATTTTTTTGTGTTTAATTTCATCTTTATTTTCATATTTTACAATTTCACCCCATTTTAAGTTTTTTAAATTATTTTTTTGCCCCCGTCGTATCCATACCGTATCCATTCCGTATCCATACCGTATCCTCCCGTATCCGAGACGTATCCAAAATTCAAAAATTAAAAAAAAATACGGATACTCTATTTCCCGTATCTGATACGTATCCTCGCGTATTGGGCGCGTATCCGTATCCGATACATATCCGATACGCATACGTGACCTATTTCGGAGTATCCGTGCTTCATAGCCAAACGTGGCTAACATTATGTATGACTACAAAGTTCAAACTATTTATGCATCATATTATAAATTGATGTAATTAAATCACAAAATTTCATCAATCAGAAAATGTGTAATCTCGTCATAAATTAGCGTAATAAAAAATGTCGTAATTAGGCCATAAACTTTTATAATATGAATTACAAAATTTTAGATATTTTATTATATTAATTTGTGACAAGTTTACGTATTTTGTAAATTAATGTTATGAAATTTTTCAATAAAATTACGCCAATGTGTAATAAGGGACTTCATACCATGGGCTTTCCCAACTATTTATCGGAAAATGTTTGGTGGCCATAAATTATGTGGTTCAAATTGTCCGAAAATGTCAAAACGACGTCATTTTGGCATTTTCAGAGTTGTTTTATACAAAAAACGATGTCGTTTTGACATTTTCGGGCCATTTAAACCACAGAATTTGTAGCCACCAATCATTACCCCTATTTATCTACATAAACTCATAACTCGAAAATGAATCATTTATGTTTCATTTTTCTTTTTGTTTTTTAATAAAATATTATATTATATTGTACTAATATATTTCGCTAAAATCAAATGAACCATGGGTGGTCTTCGCTACTTTTTCTTTTTGTTTTTTTTTTGTTTTTAAACAGCTTCACATTTTCTTTGCCCCAAATCAAGAATTATTCAATAATTAAAAGCCATCTTGTTTGCAGGAAAATTCCCCCTTTTTTTTTTTTTTCAAACAGAGGATAAATCACGAGGTTTTTCTTTTGGGTTGGGTTTCTCAAGTTTAAATTTAAACTTAACTGTCATGTTTTGTCTCATGAGATTTATCATAAATTTCGTTTTGATGATTTAAATAGTTCATTTTGTAAAATACTTCATGCATATCAATCATGAGAAAAATTAGATTAATCTGATAATTATAACATTTTCAATTGATTGCATTTGTCTCTAAAAAATAAATGACAAGTATGTTTTAAAATTAGACGATTTATTTTTTAGAAACAAATACAATAAAATAAAACGTACTACTATTGTTGAATCTATTTAATTATTTTTATAAATAATATACACGAAACTATAAAATAAACTGTTTGAATCATTTAAATGATACCCGTGAATAGCTCCACAAGTACGGAGTATGATAGTCAACTTCAAATTTAGAGAAGGCCAAATCTTTCCTGTGCTACTCCAAGGAGGATCATTTTACTTGTTCAAGAGAGTTGTAGCAGACATCTTCAATCCTCCCATGACTGGTCTGCAATCCCACATATTCTATCACGTTCTCTCTTCAAGATTTCAACACATTTCGTCATTGGAAATCTGAAAAAAAATAAAAGAATTAGTTTTAGGAAAAATTATAGAATGTTTTTGCAGTATCACGTATCCGTACTCTTTAATTAATCATTATTAATATGTCCTCTTATGTTTTCAATTACCCAACTCAATATCTCACCAACCTACTTTCTCCACCAATCACAATGTTATAGAATACCGCATTTCTATATTCCGGAATTACTACTAAATAATTACCCAAGTCTTAGAAAATTCAAATTGTCTTTTGGTTTTCTTATATGTTTGGCTTTTGTAGAATACTAGTCTTAAAATTGATAATTGCACCAACCAATTTATGATCCTATTGTCCCATATTATTATAAAAATTAAATAAATAAATAATAAAAAAAACTCAACCTAAAAATTACTTTTATGTGCACAAAAATGTGTAACAACAACGTACAAAAAAAAAAAAACTAAATAAATAAAAATCAATATTTTGATTTGGATTCATTCTAAATGTAACTCCCATCAAATTCATTGTGAATCTATTGTAAACACATAGACATGTTTGGTTGTGTATTTGTTTTATGTTTTATTTTTTTTAGAAACCACCAAAGTTGTTTAAAACTATTTTTGCACAAAAACAAAAATACTGGGTGTTTTCAAATTTTCATAAACAGAAAACAAGAACCAATAAAATGAAAATACAATTAAAACCCATTGCCTGGATTTATTCTAGGTGCGTGATTCCCACAAGATTCAGAATGAATGTGGGCTGAATCGAAGCAAAGTACATGAGTCTATTTGGTGGTATCTTCGTTTTTTATTTCTTATTTTCAAAAGATACCAAAACTTATTTGGCAAATTGGCAGACTGTTTTCAATAAATTTGTTCTAAAAACAACTCACTTCTCCATAAAAACAAAAAAAAAAACAAGTTATTTTCAAAATTTCAAAAACTGCTTTCACACAAAAAGGAAAAAAATAAAAAATAAAAAACACTTAGGTGTTTTTGAAATTTTCATTATGTTGTTTACGAAAACACCAAAAATGAAAATAGAAAACAAAAATGAACAAAATAAACATACAAATAAACAAATCCATTGATTTTTTTTTTTATATTTTTAAAAATATATTTTTTTCAGCCCACACAACAAATGAATCATGCAAACGGGGAAAATAAGGTTAGAAATAACATACACTAATATGCTTCTTTGACAGCCAAAATTGCTGAATCAAACATATACAGTAGAAAATAGATGAACCTCTTCTTTTTATAGAAGTCTAGGGGGAAGACTATTTCTTGATCAAGTCTTTTTCAAAAAATTGTTTAAAACCATGAAATTGGATTAAGCTTTTCCACAATAAATGGTTAATACCTAAAGATAAGGACACATATTGTTATTATAATGAATAATGAGTTCTGTCCTTAAAATAAATAAATAAACAATGAATTCTGATAGCTACTGCACAACAAACCTGCATTTAACTTGTTCTACCAAACATATAGTCAATCAATTTAAAAGTCTACCACACAACTTCTTACAAACGCAAAAAATAAAATAAGATTGTAAAATATCTCCCACACAACTTCCTTGAAATTACTAAAGTGAAAAATAACATAAGTATCTTCCACACAACTTCCTCCAAACTACTAACGCAAAAAATAAAATAAGATTGTAAATAGCTTCCACACAACTTCCTTGAAATTATTAAAGTGAAAAATAAAATAAGTATCTTCCACACAACTTCCTCGAAATTACTAACGCAAAAAATAAAATAAAATAAAATAATTCCTTAACAATTGAAAATAATAATAATAATAATAATAATTAATTTTTTCTCCTAACAATTGCTTCATTAGGAAAGAGAATGTAAAGGGCAAAGAACGAACCAATTAGAAAAAATTAGGAGAATTTGTTTTAAGATCCTTAATATTAAGATTTTATAGGATAAAAGATAGGTAATATTTATATAGTGGTTGGGATCCCTCAATATTTTTTTAGAGAAATTTCTCTGGTTTGCTCAATTTGTTTAATTTTTTTTATGTTCTGAAATTTTCTCTAGATTGAAATTTTTTTAATTTGCTCACAAATTTATTTGTGTTTTACTAATTTACTCACAAATTTATCTGTTTTTCCACTAATTTTCTCTGATATCCACGTCAAGAGTCCAACATCATACAAGTATACCAATGAGATGTGGACTTTATTCCAAAATCAAAATAGGCAAAAAAATTGAACCAACCCCTATGTGCCTCTTCCAACCCCGTCTTCACCTCGGAATTGTCTTGACGATGAGCCACTCCAGAATCCACCAGAGCTTCAGGTTCGAATTCTTCAGAATCTACTGAAGAACAACTCTCTCTTTTATGTAGAACAAACAAATAATCTTTTGATGTATACTCTTTAAACCATGAGTTGAATACTCAATTAAAACATCAAAGAAAACTAGCAAAATATTCCTAGATATAAATCTTAGAACCCAAAAAGAAGATTTGGAGAAGTAATCCTAGATTTGGATTGAAACACGTATTTATAGAAAACTGTCCCGCGATCTCCGCTCGAGCGTCGGATTGGCCGCTCGAGTGGACCTACGCTCGAGCGCGGAAAGTTCCGCTCGAGTGGGAAAAAATAACATCCAGTATTTTTGCAGACGAATAAACTTCTGGAACTCAGCATTCTCTGCTCAAGCGGGGGAATGTCCGCTCGAGCGGACATGCAACTTGGAATGTATTTTGCATTTTGCTTTGGGAGTGCTGCCCCTCGACCCCGCCGTGGCACTGCCCCGGACCCGACAAGGGGCGCTGCCCCCTGGACTCCCGTGAGCTGACCGGCTAGCTCGATCCGCGTCATAATCAACGAAGTGGCAATCTTGAAAGAATTAACATCACAAATTTCTCTGCAAGGCACAATTCGGATTGGATTCGCATCTAAAAACTCATAGTCTCACTGAAATAAAAAGTGCAAAAATAAGTACAACTGAAAAAAATTTTGTCAAACGGGATTGTCAAGAATAAAAACCTAACAAAAACATCTCTCAACAAGGAGAGTTGTAATTTTATTAGTACAAAAAAAGAATACATGTATACATACATATAGTATTTGATACTAAAAACATCTATACATACATATAGTATTTGAAACTAAAAACATCATGAGGATGATAAATATATTAAACAAAGAAATATACTTGAAAGCTGTGTCAAAAGTTATAGAACTCATTCATTGTAGCAGTACCCAAACCATTAGGAGATCCCAACACATCCTGTAGACAATAGCCCTCAAACCCATCAATCGGTCAGCACCAACACCAGAGTTTGGCCCTTTTCAGGCTCACCCATTGTAAACAAGAGCTTCTCGGTGTTGTCAGACAGTTTCGGATTTTGTTGGAATGGTGGGAGTGGGAGAGAGGGGCGGTGGTGATGAGCACAGGAACCTTAAGTTACAGAAAATAATACTATAGATCTCTCTCACTATCAAAATTTGGAAAGAGACGTTAAATATTCCAAAAAACTATTGAATTTACCGATTGGTAAAAGATAAATTCCCTAATTTAAAAGGTTGTTGGGCTTCTCTTCTCTAGGTCCTGCTGGATTGTCCAGTCCAGCTTTGGGATCATCATGGGCCTTATTTTCATTATTTCATCCATTGATCTTTTTAGTCCGTATACGTAGATCATTCACTAAAAATAAAGTCAACTATAAATACATTTATCGGGATTTATTTAAAATATGAATTATTCGTTGTAATTCTAGAAATTACATGCCACACCTTTAAGTGCCTAATCGCATTACAAAAGACTTTTTTTTTATTAATCATCAATTTAATTAGCAGTTTTTAATGATATATTAAATATATTTCAATCAACAATTCAAGTAATTTTATTATTGTATAAAATAGTTAGAAATTTTATTTTTCTGTTAAATAAAATTTTTTGACAATAGAGTATTTGTAATTTTTATAACTACAAGAAATAATCTGTATTTTAAGTAAATATCGAGGGGTATATTTATAATTTACCCTTCAAAAAATCAAATTAATGCAATAATTATCATCATATAATTTTATCATAATTTTTTAATTCTTTTTTTAAAAATATGGATTATTTTTAAAATCACATTTATCGTCTATGGTGCTATTGTTTGCACACCAAAATATTATATATAAACTTAAGTAATAACTACTATTCCGAAGTATAACGGTTAAGATCAGGTGTCAATTCTCAAGAACTAATTGAGTTATGTTGATACAAAAAATAATAATTAAAGTAATTAAAAAAAAAGATTTTGAAAATATTAAAATTAAAACTAAAACTAAAACTAATTAAGATAATAAAATATAAAATAAATAAAATAAAATAAGAAATATCTCAAGATTTTGAATCTACCACTAACCTTATAATCAGGGATTATTGTATTAGTTTTTAGAAAATCATGAATTTGGATAAAACGATATAAATTGATCAGAAATACATCGTTAAGAGGATTTGTATATTAAAACCAGAAAGTCACGAATCATCTTCGTTTAACACGAATCGTCACCACTATACTAAACTAAACTATACTATGGTTGATGCACGACTCGTCTTACTAGGTATGACTCGTCTAACAATTTTAATATATGGATCATCACCACTAAACTATGGTTGATGCACGACCCGTCTAATTAGGTATGACTCGTCTAGCAATTTTAATGCACAGCAGTGAAAACAATTATATAATATGCTTTGAATAAAGCATTTATTACTCAAAAAGATTTAAAAATTATACAATTTATTCAAATCAAATCAAAACTAAAAATACTAAGGGCTGGTTTGGGATCTACTAAAAAAGATAAAAAGCCAAAAAGTTATTAAAAAAGTCAAAATGTTACCTTATCTCTATGCATTGGGCGGCAAAACCCTGTCTGACTCTGCAAAGGATAAAATTACGTTTCTGCCTTTCCTTTTTGTTGCTGCATCTGAGTCGAATATATCACAAAACATACGCTATCAGGAAGCCCCTTTCTTTCTCCAACCTCCATTTGCAAGAATGGCAAGCAAGACAAAAACCCTCAGTCGGTTGAACAAGTCTAGTCCGTCAAAGACACACCACCCACTGCCGGAGATCCGTCACACCCTTCACCTTGCACCACCGCCACAGCCGTGCCAAAGGCAGATCTCGACGTAATCACTTGAAAACTGTAACCGACATGAAGGACCATTCCTCGTCCAGATCTGCACCACCGCCGACCAGATCTACACTACTTCGGCCCGTATCCCCCAAAGAACAAGGTAACATCTCTTCCACGCCACTAATTTTGGGCATGTGAACCAAATCTGCAAATTTCCCCATTTTCGGCGATTTGGTAGGTGCAAAGAAAATCAATGCTTTTTCCTGAACCAATTCTATACATTGCCCCGTTCAGAACCGCTATGTAGCTCGACAATGGGCTCCCCGAATCGCCCGAATTAATTACTCTTTCCACTCTCACACTTCCACTTTCCAACCTTTTCTTTTCTTTACCTTCTTCATCACTCTCTCCTCTCTCCTCTGTTCCTCCACTTTCCTTTGTCTTTAATGGCTGCTCCATAACCTAACCCCTCTATCATACTATATGCGTGGGTCGATGTTTTAGCCTTCTGGGTCTCTCTCTTTTTGGTCGGTGAAGATTACGCACACAACCCTTCAAAAAATTTGTAGATTTTTTCTTCTGGGTGTGTGATGGTATTGGTTATTTCAGGTTCTGTAAAGGTTTTGTTTTCTCAGATACCCATTGAGAAAATATTTTTGTTAATGACATTTTTTTTCTTTTTTTTTCTCCTGGTTATGTGATGATATGCTTGTAATGTTCACAATTTTCGGTTTGGATATTTCACAAAGCTTGAGTTTGTTGGGTCTTTATATTCTCACTTGATGTGTCAACCATTTGGGACTGTTTCTTTTTTGCTTGTTGTAAACATCTAGAAAACAAAATGGACATTAGTGTTTCAAAACAATTGGGGCAAATTGGGGCATCATCACTGTGTATTTGCAGATTCAATAGAAGGTTTAAGGTTGAAGATTTGACATTTGAAGGAAATTTCTTGAGTCAGTAATGGTTACTTGTTTCTGCCATCGTTAGCGTATGAGAGGAGTTGGCTCCAGTATGAGAGGGTATGACATTAATAGGACGATAGGTAGTTTTTAAGTAGAAGGAAATGGATGGCAATTTAAACTACGAACAGACAAATATATCATTGGCAATTGCTTTAACTAAAAGGAAACGGATGGCAATTTCTTAAATAAATATTGTTATTTACCATTTTCATGTTCTCACAATGTTGCTTTTTGACATATTCACAATTACTGTTGCATTGTAATACCGAAATGGAGCACCCATAATCGCAGTCGACACCTTCGAAACATTTGCGTAAGCGTGGTGGTAAACAGTCTCAACCGCAGTCCGCAAATGTGCACAAAGCAAATTGGGACTCTGACACGGTGCGCATGTTCTTGCAACTCGTTATCAAAGAGTTAGACTCAGGTTTCAAGGGCAGCTTCCATATAATGACAATGCACGGATACAGGGCTGTCGCCAAGGCCTTCGAGGAGCGTACACATAAGGTCCATGATGTAAAGCAACTATAAAACAAGTATGCGTTACTGAAAAAGGATTGGCAGTCGTGGTCACGCCTGATGAACAGCAGGCATGGGCCAACCGGCATAAGTTACAATGAAGCAACTGGTTTGATACAAGCATCCGACGACTGGTAGGCCCATTATGAAAAGGTAACAATTCCATATTCTTCTTTGTAACGTCCAACGTGATAGTCATGCATATGTTACAATATATATTTATAAAAATTCTTCATTAATATTTTAATGTCAAAATTCTTACTTATCAAAAAAAAAAGAAAAAATGAGAGAGAGAGAGAGAGAGAGAGAGAGACAGACATAACCCAACAAGAGTTCACTCAATAAGCTTTGTTGAATTATAAGTTTATCGCCTTTCCTCAATCCCATTATTTTACATCAAGTGACTTCACTTCACTAGCTAATGGATTCATTGGTACTTAAGCATGGCCAAACAATCTTAACTTAACTTTCAATTTGAATTTTCCTTATTGGTGCCACCTCTAGCTTTCCAAGATTGTGTACATGACTTCTTTTTTATTTAAATCTTGGCTGCGTTTAATTGATAGGAAATAAAAGAAATACGAAAATGAAACTATTTCCCTTTCCTGCATACGAAAACGTGGGTTCCACCATTGTCATTTTGTTGAAGAAAGTATTTTTGCTTAAATAATTTGCTATATATAAAAATTGATTATGCATTGTGGGAGAGTTATACAAATTTCTGACTGTCATAAAAGTAAGCTGTTTCGCTGACTGTCATAAAACAAGCCGAAGTTAATTTCTTATCATAAATTAGGTATGAGCTAATTAGCTCTGAAATAGCTCTGAAATTGAAGGGCTTACCAGGAAATTTTGAGCAGAGGGTTTCTGTGAGTTGGGTTGTGGAGGGGGAAAGACGGAGAAGAGGGGAATTTGGAGACCTTTGCTGATTTCTGGGTTTGATTATAGGGTTTGTGAAATATGAGATTAGGAAAGGGAGAGTCTTGGGATGTGGGCAAACCAAAGAGTAGGAAGAAGAAAAATGATGCTGTGGAGGAGACTGGGTGTTGGGTTAGGTTGAGGTTTATTGGCAGCTGTATTTCTTTTCTATTTAAAGTGGATAGCTCTATTAGTGGCATCAGTACTCATTGTGGTAATCCTTTATTTCCCTTTGAAAAGTTTTTATGTTGTGCTAAAACTGCACTTTTTTATTGCCATGGATTTTGTGGTCTTAATCAAGTTTAATTTACTTCATTTGCTTTTCTGAAGGAATTATAGGTAATGCAAGTTCTGTTCATATTTTATGGATATATGTTGTTTGTTTAGCTCCTGCTGTTTGTTATTAGAGTTAGAAAGCATCAGTAGTACTATCTTGGTTGTGCAAATATTGCTTCAAGTTTGGTGGAATGTGGTAACAACTTATAAATGTTAAAGAGATTAGAGGGACAGTATACGAAAACAATGAAATAATGTGGCAATGCAATCAGGTCACAGCACTGTAAGAATTCATGCAATCTGGTAACAACTTATAGCTGACTAAACCTATAACATAAACCTGCATCATGGCTGCTGTTGTGTTTCTCATCCTTCTTTGTTTTAAGTTATGTTTACGTGTTTTGGTTTTTCCCAAATTGACAAGAATGCACTGAAGTTCAAAACGAAACCGTTGGAGCATATGTGTAACAACCCCCATACTGTTTACTGATTAATGACTGATTGATTACTGATAATCACCGATTACTGTTAAATGAAACGGATAATGACTGATAACTGACTGATAATTGAACTGATTAAAAGTACTGAACTGACTGACTGAAATTGGAAACCGAATTGATTGAGTATATGTTAGTTAAATTGCATTTTATCTGTTGACAGTATGATTATCTGTTCATATTAATATTTTGTTGGACTTTGTTGAAGGCCATATCGGCGACCGATTCAGAAATTGATTGGTATTTCATGCTAATTAGAATTTATGTGATTTTATGGTAAATTTAATTGAAATTTGATTTGGTATGATTA
>NW_021027273.1:127903-156773 GCF_004153795.1 Camellia sinensis | reverse complement strand
TAACAAAATGTTTAAAAAAATTTAAAAATATAAAAAAGAATGAGAAATGGCAAGTGGTGGCGGAAAACGGTGGTGAAAAATGGTGACAGTGGGGGGGGGGTGGTTGACGGTAGCGGGTGGTGGGTGGTACCGAGTGGGTGGTGGTGGTGATGGTGGCGGGTGGTGGATGGTGATGGCAGGTGATAATGGTGGGTGGGTGGGTAGATGACAGTGACGTGGGTGGTGGGTGGTGGTGGTAGGTAAGTGGTAGGTGGTAGTGGGTGGTAAGTGGTGGGTAATGGTGGCGGAAGACGGTGGTGGAAAATGGTGGCGGGTGGTGGCTAGTGTTGGGTGGTAAAAAAAAAAAATTGAAAACTCAAAATGGAAACACATTTTTTGTGTTTTCATTTTTTGGCCAAATTTATAAACTGAGACCACTGATTTATAAATCAAAAATTTTACCAAACAAGTTTTTATTTGAATTTTTAAAATTTTTGTAAATATAAACAGAAAACTGAAAACGTAATATTTTAGTGATTTTTTTTAAAAAAAAATTCACAAATATTATATTTTTAAAGTGTATTTATATTAGGTTTGTTTAAAAATTAAAAAAAAATGTTTACATGACTTAAAAAATTCAGTGAAAACAAAAAAATATAGAAAATAAAAATGTAAACTTTTTAAAAAGTGAATTATAAAAATAGAAACCAACAGAGTGAATAGTTTTTAATGGATTAAAGTGAAATTAGTGTACATACCCAACCCATAATGAATGAAACAACATAAAAATATACATACATTTGTGTAAAAAAGATGATAATAATTTTTTGTTCAATGTACATGACTTAAAAATAATTTTTTTGTGGACAGGTGCTACAATTGTAGAGCATAGCTTTTTCATTAGGCATGTTGTGTTTTTTTACTATCTTGGATGTAACCCTCACATTACTGCAAAAATCACGTGAACACTGTCGTGTTCATGGGAATTTGGATGTGTAAAAATTACTTTTTCAGTCAATATGTGTGTACCTTGTATGTGATGGACAGCTTTTGTTATTTTACATTTACAAAATCAATTTTATTTCATGTGTAAACGAATATGAATTTTTTATATTTTTTGTTTGTTGTTTATTTGGTATATAAATGGTTGTCTCAGTTCATAAATAATTTTGATTTTGTATTTTGAACACATTTTTTATTTATTTATTTAAACACACCGAAGTTGACTATAAAATATAAAAAATAGGTTTATTATTTTTCCATTAGGCAAGCTATCCAGTTTATTATCATGGCTGCATTTCATTAGGCAAGCTGTCCATCGATTTATCATGGCTACACAAATTATTATTTTGTGCACATTATTATAATGTTTTTTGGTTCCCACAAAAAAGATAATAACATTTTGTGCACATTATTAAAATGTTTTTTGGTTCCCACAAAAAAGAGAATCAAACATGATGGCACCCTTGACAAGTTGTTGAATCCCTTATGTGGGGATGTATTTTCTGAATACCAACACGTGACAAGGTGACGCCGACGTGTCAGCCGAGGTGCCACGTGTCATGGTTGTGACGCCGAGATTATCTCGGCAAGGCCGAGGTTATCTCCGAAGATATCGGAATCCGAGATAAACGGATAAGAGATAAGAAGTCCTAGAATGAAGAGGAGACTTAGCTAAGATAAGGATAAAACTCTTAGGGAGTTTATCTTTATCTCTTGTGAAATCCAAAGTAAGCACTGAATAGGAGTCCATAGAAGTCAGGTTTCTAGTGGGACTGGGATTGAGTTAACTATAAAAGAGAGGCACCCCCGTGAGTCTAAGATACGCAATTTTATACTTTGAGTAGTGAGTTTAGCACTTGAATATCGTCGGAGTGCCCTCGGGTGGAAGAGCCACCGCCGGATCCTTTTCTTTCTGTTACAGGTTAGTTGAAGCCATCTATTTTGCCAGTGCTCTCCAGCTGATTACTAGATGGGCAGTGTGGTCAGAAAATCACCCACACAATTTGGTGCCGTCTGTCGAAACTTAGAAGAATAGATGTCCAGTAACGGACAGAAGGAAAACATTGGGGGCGACACTCCTGCTGGGAGTGGCAGACCAATTGACCTTGACATTGAAAGAGACAACCACAATGCAGAAACTCATGACCAGGGCCACGGAGAGAAAGACGTCGGCCAAGAGGGTGACACTTCGAAGAGGACAGACCAAAGCAAGTATTATAACGAAGATAACCTTTAGATATGGAGGTATAGGCGCCTACGGAGGGATGATGAGGTAAAAGACTTGGCAAACAAGTTGGCAGACCTACAGTCAGTGGTCAACTTCATGATGCAAAACAATGTCATGCAGCCACCATACCCGCTGCAGGATACGCCGATGCCAGCAATTAATACCCAGAAGGGAGGAAGAAGAACAGTCCCTGAAGTCCCTCAGCACACCAGTAGCGGAAGGCACTCTCACCGACCTTCCAGGGAAGGCGGACGAGAAGAGCCGAGACGAGAGGAGTCCCGAAGAATGTATCACACGAAGGATCTAGAGCCCAAAGAACATCGGCATGTTCAAGGGCAGGCGTTCTGCTTTGACACAACACATGGAGAGAGATCAAAACGAGCCCACCACGAGGCCGAAAGTAGTGTGCCGAAGAGATTGAAGTCCAGAGATAGCCGAGCTCCAGGGAGGAGTAAAGAAGACTTGAGAGATTACCTCAAAAGGAAGCAACAGAATGCTGCAGCCGAGGTAACTTCCCCGGTTAAGCCGATGACACCATTCTCGGTGGAATTTGACAAATTTCAAGCACCAAAGAGATTCAGTATGCCGAGGTTCCAAATATATGATGGTAAGTCAGATCCCAACTTCCACGTCGGGCTATACCTGAATTCAATGGCATTATATAGTGGGAACGAGCCGTTGCTCTGCAAAGTATTCCCCTCGTCCTTTGGGGAAATTGCATCAGATTGGTTCCATAAACTACCGAAGGGAAGCGTAAAGACTTGGGAAGGCCTGGCCGAGATGTTTGTGGCCAGGTTTATGACAAATAAACTACAACCCTTGAGGGTCGACGCACTGATGGCTTTAAAGATCGCCAAGGATGAAGGCCTTAGGGCCTACGCAAAAAGGTACTATGAGGCGTTCAATCGAATACCTGATTGCAACCAAGAGGTGGCGGTCGTGTCCTTCAAGAATGGCCTGAAAGATGACTGCCCACTACGGAAATCTTTGGCAAAGACATTGCCAAAAAGCATGGAAGAACTCATGGCGAGAATAGAGAAGTACGCCAGAGCCGAGGAGGATACATCGGGAAATAAAGAAACAAAGCAGGAGAAAGGAAACGGCTCGCCGAAGCGAAGCCGAGGTAATAATGGACCGACCAAACAAGAAACGGACTTGAAGGCGAAACAAGCAGTAACGACTATATTCCGAGTCCCGATCCACAAAGTCTTGGATCAAATACGAAACCAACCATATTTTAGAGGACCGACAAGAACACCAGGGGAATTCATGGGAAGAAACGTCGGTAGGCGTTGTGCTTACCATAATGAAGAAGGGCATCCAACTTAGGGCTGTAGAGCCCTAAAAGCACACTTAGAAGACTTGGTAAGGCAAGGACATCTGAGGGACCTCGTTGATGAGGCCAGGACTGGAGAAGAACAAGCAAGATTGCCTCAAGCACCAGCAGCTCCGCCTCCCTTAGCACAGTATCCACCCGCAGGAGGACCACGGGTGGTTAACGAAATTCATTCAAAGGTGAACGAAAACGACATACGAGGGGAGACCCAGAAGGTAAAACACTTGCAGCACGTGAACCAGGTTGGACATAAACGACCTCGGCCTGAAGAATGCTAGGGATCGACGATAGCATTTACTGAAGCCGACCTAGAGATGGTCCAGCATCCACATAATGATGCCTTGGTAGTATCCCTCCAGGTTGGGGAGTGCCAAGTAAAACGCATCCTGATTGATCAAGGCAGCTTTTATGACATCATGTATGTTAGATGTTACAAGGAGCTGGGCCTTCATGCTGATGACTTGGAGAAATCAAATAGCCCGATGGTCGGCTTCAATGGAACGTCGACGTGGCCATTGGGCGCAACAAGCTTGGAAGTACAAGCTGGCACTAAGAAGATCAGGACAGAATTCATGGTGATTGACACACCTTCACCATATAACATCATCTTGGGAAGACTATGGTTGCATGCAATGGGGGCAGTTCCCTCAACATTGCATCAACTACCGCGGTTCCCAACAGAGCATAGGATTGAAAAAGTCAGAGGAGATCAACTGTAGGCAAAGAATTGCTCCATGGCAGCAATGAAATTCACCTGCAACATTCAAGAACTAGAAAAGGTAGAAATCGAAGATGAGGACGTAGAAGTCCTAGAAGACGTTGGCAAAGAACCAGCTGAGAAGAGCGAAGAAGCGCTGAAGAAAATCCTCATCCAGGATGGAGACGAAGAACGCTTCTTTCTTCTCGGCTCGGGCTTAGCCGAAGAAGAGGAAAAAGAGTTGGAGACTTTTTTAAGAGCCAACATTGAGGTGTTCGCCTGGACACCTTATGAAATGCCTGGCATTGACCCCGAGGTCACTTGCCACAGACTGAATGTCGACAAGTCGGCAAAACCTGTGATTCAACGAGCCAGAAAACCGACGTTGATGCACGTCGAAGCGGTAGAAGAAGAAGTGGACAGACTTCTGGAGGCCAGGGCCATCTGAGAAGTTCATTACCCGACATGGCTATCCAACACAATAGTGGTAAAGAAGAAGAACCGTAAATGGCGGGTCTGCGTAGATTTTACAAGCCTGAACAAAGCTTGTCCCAAAGACTGCTTTCCTCTACCCAAGATTGACCAGTTGGTAGACGCCACATCTGGACATGGGAGGATGAGCTTCCTGGATGCTTACAGAGGATAGCACCAGATAGCCATGTACCCTCTAGACGAAGAGAAGACAACGTTTATCACCCTGAAAGGACTGTATTGTTACAAGGTAATGCCTTTTGGGTTGAAAAACGCCTGAGCAACTTACCAAAGGTTGGTAACCAAGATGTTCAAAAATCTGATTGGCCAAACAGTGGAAGTCTACATTGACGACATGGTCGTGAAGACCAAGGATCCAAGGGGTCATCTTGCTGACCTAAAAGAGGTCTTTGAGATACTCAAAACATATCGGCTCCGACTCAACGCATCGAAGTGTGCGTTTGGAGTTGGATCAGGTAAATTTTTGGGTACCTGGTAACAAGAAAAGGCATTGAGGCCAGCCCAGATCAAATCAAGGCCATCATAGAGCTAAAAAGCCTGACGTCGGCAAAACAAGTTCAGATGCTTACTGGAAGGGCCACAGCCCTAAACAGGTTCATAAGCCGAAGCTCAGACAAATGTAAACCTTTCTTTAACCTAGTAAAGAAGGCCACAGACTTCCTATGGACTGAGGAATGTGAGGCCGCCTTGGCTGACCTAAAGAAGTATCTGACCACGGCTCCAGTCCTCTCAACACCTGAACGTGGAGAAGAACTGTTTTTGTACTTAGCCGTTTCAGAACATGCAATAAGTGCAGTATTAATTCGTGAAGAAAAAGGGGAGCAAAAGGCTGTCTACTATGTAAGCAAAACCTTAGCCAATGCAGAACAATGTATCTACCCTTGGAGAAATTGACGCTAGCTTTAGTAATGGCTTCAAAGAAACTGAGCCATTACTTTCAAGCGCACAAGATTATAGTGCTGACAGAACACCCACTGAAGTCCTTGTTACAACAAAGAGACTTAACTGGAAGAATAGCAAGATGGGCAGTAGCCTTGGGCCAATATGACCTGGAGTTCAGGCCGAGAATAGCAATTAAGGGCCAAGGTTTGGCCGACTTTGTGGCCGAATTCACGCCGCATCGAACATCAAGCTCCGTTGAGCCGCGATGAACGATGTCTAAGCAAACAAGGAGAAGCCCAGCCAAAGACAAAAGAAAAAGGAAAAGAAAAACTAAGACCCTGCAGCATTTACATCAGCGACTCCTTTCGCCTGTTTGTCGATGGGAGTTCAAACCGGCAAGGAGCGGGGGCAGGAGTAGTGTTAATATCTCCTGATGGGGAGATGTTGGAACAGTCTATTCGATTGGGGTTCAAGGCCTCAAACAATGAGGCAAAATACGAAGCACTGATTGCAAGACTAAAGCTAGCAGTGGCAACAGAAGCAGATGAGGTAATAATTTTTTGTGATTCACAACTTATAATAAATCAAACAACAGGAGAGTTTGCAACCTGAGATGATAGGATGTTGGCATACGCAAAGGAGGTCATCAGACTGACAAGCTTGTTTCACAATTGCCGACTTCTTCAAGTCAGCCGAGATGATAACAACCACGCCGACGCGTTGGCCAACTTGGCAAGCTCAATGCAAACTGTAAAAACAAGAACAATAATGATTGATTATCTGTCGAGCCCGAGCATAGAACAGCCGATCACAAAGCAAGAAGCAATGTGTGTGGACTTGGGTCCAAGCTGGATGGATGCAATTGCTGCATTCCTAAAAGAAGGAAAACTACCAGAAGACCATAAGGAGGCACACAAGGTCAGATTGAAGTCGGCAAGATTCAGTCTGACAGCGGACGGACGTCTCTACAGAAGGTCCTTCACGGGACCCCTTTTAAGGTGCGTACACCCTTTGCAGGTTGAAGATTTTTTTTACGAAATTCATGAAGGGATTTGTGGAAGCCACGTTGGGGGCAGATTGCTAGCTCATAGGGCCATTACCCAGGGGTATTGGTGGCCCTACATGCAAAAAGATGTCGAAGCATATGTGAAGAAGTGTGAACAATGCCAGAGGTTTGCACCTTTGATACACCAGCCAGCTGCTGACCTGAACCCTGTATCCAGTTCTTGGCCATTTGCCCAATGGGGCATGGATCTCGTTGGGCAATTGCCCCAAGCAACTGGACAAAGAAAGTATTTACTGGTAGCAACAGACTACTTCACAAAGTGGATAGAGGCAGAACCTCTTGCCAAAATTCGAGATGTGGACGTCAAGAACTTCATATGGAGAAACATCATCACCAGATTTGGCATTCTAAGAGCAATAGTTACCGACAACGGAACGCAGTTTGACAGCAAACTCATCAAGAACTTTTGTGCAAAATTCAAGATAAAAAATTACTTTTCAACACCAAGTTTACCCCAAAGCAATGGGCAAGCAGAAGCATCTAACAAAGTAATTTTGGATGGGATAAAGAAGAGGCTGCAGGCAGCAAAAGGAAAGTGGGTGGACGAGTTGCCCAATGTACTCTGGACATATTGGACTACGCCGAGAAAATCAACAGGGGAAACCCCCTTTGCATGGCTTACGGCACAGAAGCAGTTATCCCACTAGAGATCGGCATCCCAGGGATCAGAACCCAAGGAGTAGAGAATGGGACTAATGACATACTTCTAGCCCGAGATCTAGATCTCTTAGAAGAAAGAAGAGAGAAAGCTGCAATTCAACTCGCAGCATACCAGCAGCAGCTTGCTAGAACTTACAATAAGAAGGTCAATCCAAGGGATTTTCAGGTCGGCGACCTAGTCTTGAGAAAAGTTGTTGGCAACAAGAAGGACCCCAGATAAGGTAAGCTTGGACCAAATTGGGAAGGACCCTACAGAATCACTTCGGTATTGGGCAATGGAGCATACCGACTTGAAGACAATGAGGGCAAAGCATTGCCAAGACCTTGGAACACTTGTAATTTAAAATTTTTTATCATTAGATGTTCCCTGTTATTATTCATCAATAAAATTTTAGCAGAGTTCTCCAAAGACTTGTAAATTGACAAAAGATGCATAATAATTGTTTTTGAATAATGAGAACCCAAGTGGAACTCAGGTTCACATTGGGGGCAGAGAGAAGACAGTAATGCTTAACGCTTGTTGAAATTTGTAGCATTACAAGTTGAAGTTAAGCCGAGATAATTGTTTATCTTCACTTGTTGAAATTTGTAGCAATTTACAAGTTGAAGTTAAACTAAAGTAATTGTTTATCTTCATTTGTTGAAATTTGTAGCAATTTACAAGTTGAAATTAAACCGAAGTAATGCTTAACGCTTGTTGAAATTTGTAGCAATTTACAAGTTGAAATTAAACCGAAGTAATGCTTAACGCTTGTTGAAATTTGTAGCAATTTACAAGTTGAAATTAAACCGAAGTAATGCTTAACGCTTGTTGAAATTTGTAGCAATTTACAAGTTGAAATTAAACCGAAGTAATGCTTAACGCTTGTTGAAATTTGTAGCAATTTACAAGTTGAAATTAAGCTGAGATAATTGTTTATCTTCACTTGTTGAAATTTGTAGCAATTTACAAGTTGAAATTAAGCCGAGATAATTGTTTAGCTTCACTTGTTGAAATTTGTAGCAATTTACAAGTTGAAATTAAGCCGAGATAATTGTTTAGCTTCACTTGTTGAAATTTGTAGCAATTTACAAGTTGAAATTAAGCCGAGATTTGAAGTTAAACTAAAGTAATGCTTAACGCTTGTTGAAATTTGTAGCAATTTACAAGTTGAAGTTAAACTAAAGTAATGCTTAACGCTTGTTGAAATTTGTAGCAATTTACAAGTTGAAGTTAAACTAAAGTAATGCTTAACGCTTGTTGAAATTTGTAGCAATTTACAAGTTGAAGTTAAACTAAAGTAATGCTTAACGCTTGTTGAAATTTGTAGCAATTTACAAGTTGAAGTTAAACTAAAGTAATGCTTAACGCTTGTTGAAATTTGTAGCAATTTACAAGTTGAAGTTAAGCCAATATATTGCTTAGCACTTGTTATAACTTGAGAAAAATTTATAACCATTATATGTTTATCCTTGTTGAAACTTATAAGCAATTTACAGGACAAATACTTGTCGAGATAAATTATCGGGTGGCATAACCGAGGTGTGTTATCCCGAGAAGATTGCACAAAGAAGAAAGAGTACATACGATATATGCAGAATATTCTAAGTATAGAATCATACGAAGATAAAGAAGAAAAGACAGGAGTACAAGCATTCAATAAAAGAGAAAAGTTGTATTAACATTCCAAGTAAAAAGGGGGGCACATCGGCCATACAAAGAACATACATCCTTCCCTAAGATAAAGAAGCAAGAAGATACAAGAAGACTTAGAACTAAGGCTCCTCCCCTCCAGATTGTTGAATTTGAAGATCAGATACCACCTTGGCCTCCTTCTCTGCTGCTATTTCGGCATCAATTTCTTGAAGAGTTTCTTCAATAGTATTGATCTCAGAAGGGATGTCGGCTAGTACAAGGTCGGGAACAGCTTCTTGGATAACCTCATCACCTTCCTCATCTTGAGTCAAGTCTAGAACTTGCTCATTCTGAGGAGGGGACTTGGCCCCATCAGCATCTTTTGATTTTCTTATCAAAGCATCGTCCTCTTCCTCCTCGGCCTCATCCTCAGCATCAGATTCGTCGACATCTTCACTTGGAGTTGGTACTGGAGGAAATGGCAGGGGAATGGCGTCGGCTTTCCGCAACGGAGAGTCATCAGGAATATTAAGTTTTTTAAGAAGGGACATCCAACCAAGGGCGAAACCCTTGTTGCATGCCTCCTTCACTTGTTTTTCATAGGCCTCAGTGACGTCGGCCATACCCTGTGAATATGCCTTTTCATCGGCTTCTTTGATTTCAGCTTTTTTGGTGGCCAGGGCCTCCTGAAGCTCCTTTTCAGCTTGGGCCACTTTTTCCTCGGCCTCTCTCCTTTGCGATTCGGCCACATTCCTAATGGCCTCAGCAGCCTCAGCCTTTTCATCGGCTTCGGTCTGAGCCTTGATGGCTTCCTCAGCTTGGTCTTCCAGCTTCTTCATTTTTGACTGAAGACCTTTGTTGATCTTTTGGAGGGAAGAGACTCCCTCTTCATCTCAACAAGCCTTTCTCGATTTTCGAAAGACTACATTGAAAATGAGTGGGCATGCTGGATGGCCTAAAAGAAAATAGAGGTATTAGAAAAAATTCAAAGTATGAAAGAGGAAAATTACCAATTAGAAGACATCTACCTAAACGGAGTGCTGAAGCATCAGGGCGTAATTCTCATACTCACTAAAGCCAGCATTTCGCTCTAAGTCCCCTGGCAGAAGCAGAGCTGTACTGAGTGCTACGCCGAAATTAATATCATTGGCACTGTCAGTGGACAGGACTGGCTTGTCCTCCAGAGTAATTTTTGGAGTCCAAGGGGCACCACTCTGCTTAGACCCCGAAGTCGTCGCGGAAGAAGACCTCGGCTTTTTGGATTTTGGGGACTCTGATGGTTGAGTTTCAGAGCTCCTCTTCCCAGCAGAAGGCTGAGGTTTGTCGCTCTCCACCAACTTTGAGATAGGCAGGCTATCGTCGGACTCAACCTGAGTTACCTTAGGCTTTGGTTGAGCCTTTTTTATTCTCTTTGGCTTTGATGGAGGAAGGGTTTGGGTTGGCTGTTCGTCAATAGATGATAGAGTGTTGGCTAGGAGGTCTTTAGCAACTGGCTTTGCACGACCCATCTCGGATGCAAGAATAAGACGTCGGCGATGTTTTCTTTGGGATGGTGGAATGAGGTATGGAGCCGAGGTCGATGGCTGTTCTGCTGGATCAGAGGTTGATCCTTGGTCTATTCGCGATGTTGATGCAGCTGGAAGAGTTGTAGCAGAGGGAGGAGATGAGCTCTTCTTCTTCTTTTTCCTGGGGACGTCGGGGAGAGCTGATTTGTATGTTGGGATGAAGTTGAGAAGCAGGGGTGCCTTTCGCTTTTGAACTGGCAGGTCCAGTAAATTCTTTAAATCCTTGTTGGGAACAAAGGATTGGCGAAAGTTTTTTGGCGGTTGAGGAAGCACTGCAAAAGTAAAGACAAAGCAGACATTAGGAAGCAGATAAAGCATATAAGACTTTAAAAGTAAAACAAGTATGAATGCAGGGCTTTTACCATTACCCTCTATAAAGACTGATCGTAGGAGAGGGAAGAGATGAAGGTCTTCATCTGGGGCAAACTCCCAATTCCCCGAGGTAATGAAATAATCATCTCCAGCCCCCTTGTTGGAGTCTGGGAGGTCGGCTACAATTTTAAATTCTGTGGACCTCGGCTTAAGGTAATAAATGTAGCATTTTTCTTTCAAGTTAAGGCCACACATGGTATAGCAATATTGGATGTCGGCAAGGGTGATCCTAGCATTTTCTTGTTTAGCTAGGGCTATGATACCAAAGATCACTCGATAGGAATTGATTGCCAGTTGCATAGGGTTCAACTTATAATAATGGAGAACTTCACGAAACAGAATGTTTAGTGGAAGCCGAAGTCCACATTCTATAAAGGCGACTACAGGGACAGGCATGGAGTCGGCAGTGGGCATGATGGAGTCATCATCCCCAGCCAACCTCAAATGGACGTCGGCTGGGATCTCAAACTCCTGTCTAAAGTATTCTAGTTTGGAAGGGGTGTTTACCCTATGTTTCCACATACCCATGATATCGGCTTAATCTTAGAAGGTAGGTCTCAGAAGATGTTTTTAAAAGGTTATTGGGACCTCGGCAAACAATAAGGAAGGTGCAGGTTTTTTCCTAAGTTATGAGTACTACATACAAATCCCAGACCTAAATCTATGGAAACACGGATTGAAAGCAAGAATCTGGAAAAGATGCAAAAAACAGAAAAAACGAAGTTTCAGAAACAAGAATTGAGATGAGCTATCAAGAACATGAAGAATACAAGAGTATATGGCCAAGAACAGTGGCAAAAGTGTAAAGACGTGGTGAAACAGTGCGTGTGTTCAAAATATGGGCAAAGGCAAAATCATGGATGAATGCATTCAGATATATGATTTATGAATCAAAAAAGCTTGAAACAGTACAGAAATGGCAATAGCAAAAAAGAAGAAACATCAGGGAATAAAAACGAAAGGAACAGTAGCTTACCAGAGAAAGGGAAGCCGGAAAGGGATTTGCCGATGTCCTACGACGATTGCAGGAGCAGAAGACCGGTGGAAATCTTGCCGGAAGGGGTGAACGGAGAAGGTTGCAGAGCTTTGGAAGCTTGAGCGATGGAGGATTTCGAAAGCTAGAGAGAGAGTAGGAGATTCGAATGAAAAAGTGAAGAGATGGAAAAAAGGGAAAAAGTTTTTGATTAAACAGAAACGGCGACAAAAGCAATTAATATGCCTAGAAGAACGAGGGCGTCAGACGGCGCACGTGAGAAAAGAGGTGGCTAACAAACGCGTCACATGTACGAACCAATAAGAGGGAAACATATGTCTAAAACGGTTGAATTGAAGTGTATGACAGCTCATGCGCGTAAGAAGTTCCTTAAAAATATTGATTTTTTAGGGAAAGCATGTCCGCCAGAAATAGATGATCTCGGCTATCAAACTTTAAACCGATTTACTGGAAGAAAATACAGATATAGGTTCCATCACTTCAGAATGTCGAGGTAATAGAACCTAAGGGGCAGTTGTGGGGATGTATTTTCTGAATACCAACACGTGGCAAGGTGACACCGACGTGTCAGCCAAGGTGCCACGTGTCATGGTTGTGACGCCGAGATTATCTCAGCAAGGCCGAGGTTATCTCCGAAGATATCAGAATCCGAGATAAACGGATAAGGGACAAGAAGTCCTAGAATGAAGAGGAGACTTAGCTAAGATAAGGATAAAACTTTTAGGGAGTTTATCTTTATCTCTTGTGAAATCCAAAGTAAGCACTGAATAAGAGTCCATAGAAGTCAGGCTTCTAGTGGAACTGGGATTGAGTTAACTATAAAAGAGAGGCACCCCTGTGGGTCTAAGGTACGCAATTTTATGCTTTGAGTAATGAGTTTAGCACTTGAATATCTTTGGGAGATATACTGACTTGATCGTCGGAGTGCCCCCGGGTGGAAGAGCCACCGCCGGATCCTTTTCTTTCTGTTACAGGTTAGTTGAAGCCATCTATTTTGCCAGTGCTTTCCAGCTGATTACTAGGCGGGCAGTGTGGTCAGAAAATCACCCACACACCTTACATCACAAAAACCTACGCACATGACACAAAATGGCCCCTACAACCTTGGCCATTATATTATTCCCCTCTTGTCTATTTTTTTCCTTGTTAGTTCACAGTCTGGTTTTCTGTCTGTCCCTCTCTCTCCTTGTACCTAGAACTCATTTATTTCCTTGGAAGTTTTTCAAGTTTTTCACACCTTCGTTCTTACATTTCCAAATGGCGAACGACGCAGGTCCGAGTCATCGCATTGCACTTTTCATTCCCGTCCGGGAAGCTATCGATGAAATTGTGAGGGAAATGGTGGTCGAAACTGATCACAACTTGGTATAAGCTTATAATAGTGCGGCAAGATATTATTACAACCATTATCACAAAGTCCCTCGAAATACATCAATACTTTTAGGACGTTTATGGATGTTTGAGTTGTTTAACGGCCACCAGGGCCGGTTTGAAGATAATGTCAGTATGTCACAACCAGTGTTCTTGTTGTTATGCGATGCGCTTCACAGTTTTGGATTGACGTTGTCGCAGCGGGAGCATGGCGTTCTGTTGGAAGAGAAGGTAGCCATTTTTATTTGTGCGTTGCAGGGTCTATCTTGGAAACATTTGCAAGAACAGTTCCAACACTCAAAGGAGACATTGTCACGCAATTTTCATGAGGTAATGCAAGTTATGATACTGTTTACATCGGTTCATAGTAGGAGTCTTACGTCCGAACAAGTACAATAAGGGGACCATTCACATTTACGGTCGCAGCAGCGGTACCGGCCATTCAAGGTGACAATTTCCATAAATGTGAAAACTTTTTTAAAGCTTAGAAAAAAACCATGATTAAGTTATGTTAATTTGTAAAAAATTGGTGCGTTGCGTAGGACTGCATTGGTGCATTGGACGGGACGCACGTGATGGCTCGTATCTCGAAGGAGTACACCACATCATACTATGGCCAGAAAGGCATGCTGACACAGAATATAATTGCCGTATGCGACTTTAATTTGTGCTTCACATTTGTCTTTGCCAGTTGGGACGGGAGCATGCACGACAGTTGGGTTTTGCACTACGTGACTATTGAAGAGAAACATCGCTTTCCGCACCCCGCACCAGGTAAAAAATATTAAACAGCAATATGAATACGTAGAAACTATAAATATAAATATTTTCAATAATGTATTTTCTTGGCAACAAAATTGTGAAAATTATTGTCTTTATTTAATTTTTTTATTTTGTCAACCAAATCGGTTGTCTAATGTAGTTTATTTCCCATTGATCAAAATTTTTGCAAACAACTTAAAAAAATGAAACAAATGAAAATGAAAAGTTTTGCAAAATAATAATGTGAAAATGAAAATGAAATGTTATAATTTAGTATTTAAATTAATTTAAAAAGTACTCCAAATAGAAATGCTGTTAATCAATTAGAAAGTAATTAGAAAAATAATTTTGTAATTGGAAATATAATTTTTCACAACAAAAGAACTTCACAATGAAATAGTAATTGAAAACAAAAATGGAAAAAGAAAAAATTACTAACGAAATAATTGACAACAATGTAATTCTTATAAATTGTGCAAGAATTAATTCTTAGAATTCGCTGAAAATGCAGTAATTGGAAATATAATTTTGCACAACAAAAGTAATTGCGAAGAAGAGTAATTGCAAACAAAAGGTCTTAACAAGAATAAATAATTATTAGACGAACAAAAAACTTAGACAAGTTAATTGAAACATAATTTAAGTGATAAATAGTATTTGAAAACAAAATTGGGATAAGAACAATTTTTATTAATGAAAATGTAATTGTCATAAAAAAATTTAATTATTACAATTCACAAACAAAGCTGTAATTGGGAATATAATTTTTTAGAACAAAAGGAATTGGGAGAAGGAGTAATTGAAAACCAAATTGGGAAAAAAATTAATTTATGAAATTATTCAACAAAACCGTTGTTATTAAAAGAAAAAAAAAATTACGAACCAAGACAAGTTAATTGAAGAATAATTTCAGTGGTACAGAATGTTGTCAAATTGAAAATGAAATGAAACAAATTTTGCAGGAAAATACTATTTGGTGGATAGCGGTTACAGCAACAAGACAGGGTACCTAGCCCCCTACAAGGGGTATTGGTATCACCAAAATGCCTATTGAAATCGAACACCGCAGAATCAGTTCAAAATGTTCAACAAGGCACATTCGTCACTGCGTAGTTGTATTGAGCGGACATTCGGTGCCTGGAAGTCTAGGTGAGGGGTATTGCGGAATATGCTGAAGTTAAGTTTTTCTAATCAAGTTACGTTTGTATGTGCGTCGATGGCGTTACATAACTTCATACGCTGACATGGCGAACTTGATGAGGTCACGATGACTATCCCAGACAGTGACGATTACGTGGCCCCCCAAATGCCCGACCACGACGAATACACACGGGTTGCTGATGTGATGGAGGAAGGGGACTCGGACCCTGTAATGGCCGTTGTAAGAGTGAACATTACGAACGCACTCGTACGGCAAGCGAACCGGTAGGGGCAAATTGGAAATACAGGAATATTGGTTGAAGGTTGTTAATATCTGTAACTAAGATTCATATTTGTAAACACGTTTGGTTTTAATAGTTTCATGACTTTCGGAGCGTAGACATTTTTTTTAAAGTGTATTTTTAAAGGAAGTATGTCCACTGATTAACATATATAAACATGGGGAAATTTTTTGCAATATCTTTTTATAATAATTTGTTCTCAACCTGGCTATGCCAAAAAATTATTTCTATCCATTGGTTAGAAAAAAAACAAAGCATAAAAAAAAAGAAAAAAAGAAATTTGCATGACTGGGCATGTACGTGGTTTATCTTTTTTTTTTATTCACATGTTATGATATGAATTCCCAAAAATACAGAGCAGACCTGTTTCACTCGTTTCCAATTTTCGGACAATAATGGAACAATTGCAACCTCTGCTTGAATAAAAAATTTAATAATTAATACAAAAAGGAAAACAATCAAAAAAGAAAAAATTCCACGAAAAAGGAAAAGAATACAAAAAAATGATAAAAAAAGTAAAACAATAAACCAAAATTAATAATGTTAAAACGAAAAGAATAAAAAATAATATGAAAATGTTAAAAGGAAAAGAAAAAAAAAAGGAAAAGGATAAAAAAAAATATTGACTAAAAAAGGAAAAGAAAAAAAACAAAACTTAAAACGAAAAGAATGGATAAAAAAATAATTGAATAAAAAATGAAAAGAATAAAAAAATTAATAATGTTAAAAGGAAAAGAATAAAAAAAAAATAATGTTAAAAGGACAATACTAAAATAAAAAAAAAAATTGTTAAAAGGAAAACAATGAAAATGAAAAAAAATTAATATAAAAATAATAAAAATCTTTCAAAAAGGAAAAAATATTTGTTTTCGTGCTTGTGAAAACAAATAATAATGGTAATTGGAAAAAATTAAAAAAATAAATTCTTTCAAAAAGGAAAATAATAAAAATAAAAATGTTAAAAGGAAAAGAATAAAAAAAAAATGACTATAAGAGAAAAAAAAATTAATGGTAAAAGGAAAAGAATGAACATAAAAAATAAGGAATAAAAAAAAAATTAGAACCACGAGGCAAATCAGACCGTTGCACAGTGTTTACCAAATGAATAATTTTTTTAAAAGGGAAATGCTAGAGAGCTCTAAATCTAGAGCTCTAATTTGAGCTCTAGTGATGTGTCAAAGCAAAAAAAAAAAACTAATTTGAGCTCTGCAGTAATTCTAGTGATGTGTCAAAGCAAAAAAAAAAAAAAAAACAAAACAAGACACAAACATCACATCAGGGTGGGACCCACCTTCCTATTAGAGCTATTAGAGCTCTTATATTAGAGCTCTAAAGCATTTTTGTTTTTAAAATTATTCTCATACTACGTTTCACAGTGTTAAGCAAGTCCAAGGTGTACAGCCACGAATCCCAACAACGGTGACACGTGGTTCTGTTGGTGTGTCAGTTGGGAAGGGTAAAAGAGTCATTTTATCATGTGTAATAATATTATATTATACATATTTTTATAAAAATTCAAAAAATTAACCCAAACATTCATATTTTTTTCCTCAACTTTTTAATCTAAAAAGACAAAAAATATACTATTTAATACACCCCAAACCAATCGTTTGGCAAGAGGCTATTTTAGCCAATTAGCCAAAAAGTTACTAAATTAGCCAAAAAGCCAACAATCCATACCAAAAAGTCAAAGATTCTCTTTTCTCTCTACTTTTTGCACATCTTTTCGTAATTAGCCAAAAAGTCATCCCAAACATACAAGTTTTTTTTACCTACCTTTTTAGCCAAATAGCCAAAAAGTTACTAAATTAGCCTGTTCCCAAACGAGGCCTCCAACTCATCCTTATTGCTTGATCAGAATTTCATCTCCACCCTAAAATAAGAATATTAGTTCATAACACCTATATAACTATCACACTCTAATATATACAAATTACACTCTCCCACCTTTCCTTTTCTTCTCTACTTTTTCTTTTATAACCTTCAAAAACAAAACAAAATATAATATAATGGAATAATATAATATTTTATTATATATATATATACATAATTTGAGTGATTGAGGAGTGTGGGAGGTGTGACCGCCCAACACTTTTTCTCTTTCTTTTCATATTTTTTTTTCTATCTTTCTCCTCTCTTTCTTTCTTTATTTTATAACAAATATAATTTAATATATAAAATATCTAAAATATATTATTTACACTAATTTATATATACATATTAAAATATGTACAAATACAAAAAATTATGTAATTATAAAATAATATAAATTAATGGACTAAAAAAATATATTTTAGCAGACCAAATATGTAACATTTAGGCTTTAATTAGTCCATTTTTTATTTTATTTCAAAACAAATAGAATGAAATCATGCAATTATAATTATTGAATTAATTTGTTGTTTTTGTTTTGGATGAATAATTTATACCCAAAAAAAAAAAATCTGATTATTAAAGACGAGCCAGTGGTGGGCTTACGGGCCCAAATCGAAGTACTAGGGACAAACAAAATCCAAATTACAATGAAAGTGTATAGCCCAAGAGAAAGAATCTTGACTGATTTAGGGTTGTTTTGAAAATAGTAAATTTTAATCAAGCAGTTAAAAGATCATAATAAAAAAAAAATATTGACTTATTGATTTAGGGTTTTTTGAAAATAGTAAATTTTAATCAAGCAGTTAAAAGATCATAATAAAAAATTAAATGTTCTTTTTATTTTTTGCAATTTTTTTTGTAAAAAATTAAAAAATTATTAAAAAAAAACTAATTTCCAAAACAACCCACCCATGCCTTGGTTGGGTATGGTACATGGACCTGACATCTGCATGCGTAGAAGAGTGGGATCAATCTGCTATAGTTCAATCCCACCTATGCCTTCAACAAAATGGATGAATTGCATGAAGTACTTAAAAATCAGAAGTTGAAGAAACCTGGAATTTAACCAAATTGATCAAAGGAATGGCAGAGTACAGAAAGAAAAAAAAAAAAAAAATTGATTTGCTTTTTAGCATTTTTGGAGAGGGCTTATTGTTGAGTTTGGCACACTAGTAGACCTAGAAATACAACCTTTATTGATAACACTCTACTATACAAAACACCTTTACACAATCACATACTAATGCACTTCACTTATTCACTCACACATACATTCAAGCACTGTCTTCCTCACACAAGACCTTGAGACGCCTTACACTAGATAGTGCTTGACCACTCACTTTGGACTCACTCTTCTTTCACCTAATTGTCCAATTGTCCAATTGTCTAATTGCTTAGTACATGCACACATCTCATATTTATACTAGTTAAAGAACTTTTTAGAATACACTCATACTTTTCTTACACTCTAGAAAAATCTAAATTACTCTAATACATATTAGAGCTTTCTATTCTTCTTTAAAATATTTTAGAACCTTTCGGAACTTTCTAGATTTCTCTAGTTTTCTCCAAACTTCTTTAATGTTCCGGAACCTTCCAGGATATTCTAGAATTTTTTGAATTTCTCTACATCCTTCCAAAATCTTCTAAATCTTTCTGGAGTACTCTAAATTCATGTGAAAACTTCTAAAATATTCTAAAAAGAAGGTTTTAGAGGGTGAAGAGAGTTAGAGATAATCCTCAACACTTGTTACACAAACAAACAGTCAATAATGTGAGGTGAAATGATTAGAAAACCAAAACCCATCGTTATTATTAGATCACTACCAAGTCTTCAAAACTTTACTCTAAACCCATGAATTTTTTATCCTGGACCTAACTGCACATGTACAGAATAAATTCAAAAAACACCAAGCCAAACAGAGTGAATAATCTCAATCCTGGATGTGAACATTCAACCTCCGGAGCCAAACAGAGTGAATAACCATGTGAAAAATGTCAAACCTCTTAGGAGGTCCATTGATCACAAAATGCTTCTGCACTTGTTTCACTCTCCTATGCAATCTCAAATACTGATTCTGAGAAATACCCATAAGTATTTTCTTAATATTTGGTATATCCTTAACCGCCACGCTAATTGAAAACGCTTTCCAATTTAAAACATCGCTGAATGGCGGTACATAACCATCCGAAATTAAGACAGGAACACACTCCGCGTAGATTGCCTCCACGACACGTGGACTGGCAACCTCGTACCCGCTAGGACATAGGCAAAATCGACTATTTTTCAACATTGATTTGTAGGAGACTCCGTCTGGAAGGTTGTTGTAGACTTGGATGTCACGGTCTTTTTCTTTCCAGTGATTTAAGAGGAGGTGTCGAATGTGGCCATGGAGGCGGCCTGCGAAGAAGGCTAGGATTGGGCGGTGGGAAGGAGAGGGGCCGCCTAGGAGACCCATGATTTCGCCTGTTCGGAGATGGATTTCTGGAAGGGGAACGTCTTTGGATGGATTGAATCCTTCGGAAGTGTTGGCATTGCAGAGAACTCTGATAGAGTTGTTGTATAGGTGTGGTACGTAAGATGTTGTGTGTGGCCCCTGTGATATATGCAAGACATTTTAGTCAGCATTATTGATTCAAGGTTCAGAAAATAAAGATTAATGCTCTGTTTGTTTGAATGTTTTGTGTTGCATATCGTGTTTGATATAATAAAAAATTAGTTTAACCCAAAGTAAATTTATTTGAGTCAAACTTTTTTTTTTCTTTTCTTGTCACTTTTTAAAAATTTTACAACTGTCATTATACTATAATTACCACCACCTCCATCATCCCCTTCCGCCTACAACAGCCACAACCACTAACAAACATGGAAAATTATTTTTTATTAAAAAAAAAATTGGACAAATTACACCAATAATTTTTATATTTTTTTCATTATCATTTTGGTTTCTATATTTTTAATTAATTTGAATTTGATCCTTAATTTTGGATGTTGTGTTATTTGGTCCAATTAATAAATTTGGTTACCATTTTTGAGGAAAAAAAGTCATTGATGTATACTCATTCAGTTAAGAAAATTTATAATTTTACTCTTAAAAGTATGATACATGCAGATAATGTGTATATTTTTTTTAAAAAAAATGCTAACGAGTGTCATGAATTAAGCCAAATTAACACAAAATTATAAATTTAATATCCAAATCAAGGTAAATAAAATTACAGAAATCAAGGCCAAAAGCATAGGAACTATTAGCATAATTTACTCAAAATATTTTCTAGGGAAACAGACAAAAAGAGAGTAAAAGAAAAAATTAACGACTTACCCAGTCATGGCAAGAGAGCATGAAGTGATCTGCGCCGAGGCTGCGATTCCAGAAGGGATGTCTCCGAGCTACAATGTCTATGTAGTCTACGACTGCTCGGCCTATGGCATGGTACTCAAGCGCACCAGGTACATAGAGGTACTGAACCATCATCACCACACTAAACGGAAGGAAGAACACAAGAGCCTAGTCAAGGTCCTTGGTCCTGTAAAAATTCCCCTTCTCCATTTCCATGATGAACCGTCCCTCGGTCGAATATATACTCCGGCACGGACCATTGTGGAACATTGGTGGCTCCCCTTCTTCATACACATATATCTTGAACAATTTCTCCATCTCCAGATAGCTCCTACACGATTTTTGTAACAGAGATAACAGCGTGTACAAAAATTAGTTGGTCCAAGTTATAAAAAAAAATAAAGAACTTATACAAGAAGATTGCGGAATTAAGTTTTGGATTGAATTTTGTACCGGTGAAATGCATTGGCGTTACGGTAGATGGGGCCTTGAGGAACGCAGTCTGGATCGGTGTGGTTCGATTTCATGTTGTTGTTTTGGGATGCGGCCTCTCTAATGGAGGATCGGGCTTTGGCTAGAGCTGCTTCTTGCCTCTGTAGCCTTGTGTATCTCTTGATTTGTCCAGGAAAGCTTTTGGCACTGGCAAGGCTTATTGTAGATGATTGTTCTTCTTTCTATTATCAGAAGGAAATAATGATGTATACATTAGCAGTAGTAGGCAATTGGCATGCAACACTGTGATGAAATACGTATTGGGATTTAGGTGATGTGGATGTGAATTTTTTAAATTATCAAAAGAAAAAAAAATTATAGTAGTATTTGGCCTTACTGATTGTCAATTGGCCCAAAAATTAGTTATGAACGGATACGTATCGACAATTAGGTGATATGCATGAGATTTTCATTCTCACTGATATATCAGGGCATATTGGAAATCAGATAATGCAGTGATAAATTCATTTGAATCCATAAAAAAAGTAACTATGTCGAGAATATTGAGTAAATTTTCAAATCATTAACTGCTGATTTTTTTTTTTTAAACTTCATAGCAATTAATCAACACTATCAGTTATGAATAGTTTGAACATATATGTATCAGAAACAACTATTACGTATGCAATTTTCATTTCTCTCAATATATTGAAAAATCAAAAAACCCGATACATATGGTTTGCTGATATTTTAACCATGATGATAGCATACATATTGAATTACTTACTAGAGATTGAAGAGCTGTTTCTTCAGCCAGCAGTGTGTGCGCTAATGAACTATTCAATAAGAAGGAACCTTCCAAATTAGGAGGCCTGTCTAGTTCTTCATTCACAGGCAGAGAATAAGAACTGAAAAAACCAACTCTCCAAGGCCAAGGAGAGTGGAATGAAAACCAAGATCTCTGAGGACCAAGTGTACAACCAACTAGTGAGAAGACAAGCAAAGGGGTGACAAGTAGGAGTACTGAAACAGTGATTGAGTAGGACAAAGATGGAGCCCAAAGGGGCTTCTTTGGAAGCCACATCTTGAAACTAATCTTTTCTCTTCCAAGACTATACCCAAGTAACAATCAATAACCCTTTAGATAAGGTGATCATATGTAAAGAGAGTTGAGTTGGTGAGTGGGGTATGTGATTTGATGCATTACTTCAATGCAAGTTATTCTTTGCCGCATGTCACTACTATTCTCGACAAGGATAGAAAAATAGTAGTGTGTGTATGTGTATCATTATCATGCGAAAGTTCTTTAAAAATCAAGTCTTGCTCTCAAATTCAAGTTGTTATAAAACTTGTTAGAATTACTGTTTCACAAAACCGTTTTGGGTCAAAAATAAAAATAAAAATAATTCGTCTTTTACGAAATACCCAAAATATGTCTTTGAATTTTTTAAATTTATTTACACTAAAAAAATAAAGGGTGAATTACACTGACAGTCTCTATAGTTTAGTAGTCGTGTCACTTTGATTCCTGACTTTTTAATTGTGACACATTTGATCTTGAATTTTAAATTTTGTTCCAAATAAGAACAATTGAAGATACTTTGTTTAATTTCAAGAGTAAAATTGCTAATTTGATAAAATATAAATAATTTGACAAAAATAAATGTCAAAAAAATATTTTTAAATTTTTAAAAATTATTTCTACTAACCAAAGATAAAATTAAGTAAAATTGATAAATCTTTTAGACATTTATTTATTTTTTTACCAAGTTAATTTTGTATTATGTGTTCAGATGATGATCATATAACCGGCGATTGTTAAGATTTTAATATGTAATCGATATATTTAACATATGAAATACTTTTAGTTTTGGATTTTTGGATTTAATGGATTGATTTAATAATGATATCAAACTTGTCCTCATATTTGACTTTTGAAAAAATATAAACTAATTTAATGAAAATAAAAACAACAACCCATTACATGATTATCATCCAAACATATAATAAAAATTAATTTAGGAAAATAAATAAATAAATAAATGTCTAAGAGATTTATCAATTTTACATAATTTTATCTTTGGTGGGTATAAATAATTTAAAAAAATTTAAAAATATTCTTTTTGACATTTATTTTTGTCAAATTAGTTTATATTTTATTAAATTAACGATTTTGCGCTTGAAATTAAGTAATGGTATTTTCAATTGTTCTTATTTGGAACAAAATTCAAAATTCATGATCAAATGCGTTACAATTGAAGAGTAAGGGACCAAAGTGACACAAGTCCTAAATTATTGAGACCATTAGTGTAATTCACCCAAAAATAAAACATGGGTGATTCAAAACTTTTCTTTGTTTTTGAATATACCAGAAACAAATGAGAAAAAAATAAAACGGGTAGTTATATTAATGTTCCCAAAGTATATGATTTGTTATATTTTAATATCAAATTTTTAATTTTTTCATTTTAATCTCTAAAATATATAATTTATTACACTTTAATTTTTGGCATCAACGTCGTTCAAAATTAGTAATAGAAGGAATGTTATTTTCTAAATTTTAGAGACAAAAAATAACTAAAGTAAAAAAAAATAAACAATTGAAATTAAAGTGTAACAAATAATTTTTTTTTATTAATATAATTAACCCAAAAAGGAAAACACGACCAAAGGGGTCCATGTATTGTGGGACACAATTCAAAAACCAGTGGACTGTGTAATTGAATCTTCCACAGCAGGTGCATGTGATTTGAAGCCGAATGGAAAGACTAAACACCCATGTGTTTGAACACTTTCTCTATTATTCTTAACCAACCATATTGGAAGAGGAGAGAGATATAGTAGGGTGACCTTGAAGCAAGGAATTAATATTATAGTGCCGTTGAAACACATATATGTTTTTGTGTCTTGTTTGGGAAGTGATTTATGAGTTAATTTATTAATTTTTTGATTTATTTAGATCATGTTATTTTTTTTTTATTTTTTATACGTCTTTTCATAATAAATAAATAAAATTAATTTATTTAGGCTTATTTTGATAAGATGATAAAATTTTTTTTTTTGGCTTTTAACCAAGTTTTTGTTTTTTTAGACAAATGATTTAAGAAGTTGGTAAAAAGGTTCTTTTGATTTTTTTGATTAATATTTATTTATAATGTTAAATCACAATAAAATGACGAAACTATCCCAATTTATTTAAAATATTTACAACTTCACCCAAATAACACATTTTGACCCATGAGGAGTAAAATTGTAATTTTACCATTGGTTAAAAACCAACTTCCCCAATGAAAAAAAAGACAAAAAAATTAACTTTCAACTTTTATTACTAACCTAAAAAAGTGACTAAAAATCATGTTACCAAAACACCCCTAGCCGGAATGAAGTGGGAAGAAAGGAAACAGAAGGTGAATCCCCCAAATTCTTAACTTTGTCACGGAGACCTTCACTTTTAGAACATGTATCTTTTAGAAACTCAACTTCCAGGACCATCTGAAAGGGGCTTAGATTTATTCTTTTTTTCCTAGTGGGCCCTAGCTACTTTTTATTGAGTAATTTTTATTTTTTTTCAGAATGCTTAGTTTCTTGTATATTAATTTAGTATTTCTAATTTTAATTGTATCAATTTTATTATTAAATTTTTTACTTCAGGTCAATTTAGTATAATTAATAAGAATTATTTAAAAATTAGACTGAAATTAAATAAAAAAATAATTTATTTTCTGTTTGAAATGATTCATCTCTCTTGAATGAATCATTTTACCTTTAATCTTTGTCTAATTAAATTGACAAAATATAAAAAATTAATCAAAAAAATATTATTACAATCGAAACCTTAATAGAAATATTATATTATATTTTTAGTAATGTACCAAAAAGTCAGGATCAAAGTGGGGTATCATTTTAGTCCTAGGGAATGGTAGAAATTACTCTCCACAAGTCAAGATGACCACTGTTGCAATTGAGTCATAGGGAATGGTTAAAATTAATTGCGTTGACTAAACAGTTTTTAGAATCAATTGAAAACAATAGCCCTGTTTGGTAGAGCTGTGGGAAAGTGCTTATAGCTTATGTCTAAACAGCTTATAGCTTATAACTTTCAGCTTAAGCTGATTTCCAGCTTATTCTTAAAGCATCTCCTGCCCCACTCAAAGAATAAGTTGTTTTCTGACTTCCACAAAGCTATAAGTTATAAGCTATAAGCTAAACCAAACACATCAAAATAGCTTAAATTAAGCTGAAAGCTGAAATAAGCTGAAATTAAGCTGTACCAAACAGGGCCAATGGCGACCATGACTATCAACCCCCATGTGCAAACAATATCGTGGATGCCTCAAAAGCTGTGTGGGGGGCCTTGGGTGTCCCTCATGATAACTGGGGCGAGTTGGATATTACTTGATCCGATGCTTAAGTTTTTTCAGCTACTTGTGTTCAATTAAAGTTTGTGGGACCCTTGATCCCGTTGTTAAATTTCTCAATTCATGATTGTATTAAATCAAAAAACTATGATATGATATATTTGCTACAATATCTTGTATTCAACATGTTGATACTACTTGTTTCCTTCTCTCAATTCATTGTTGCTTAAATTCCAAAACTAGGTAAACTAATGGCTTGTAGTAAGCTATACTAAGCTCCACACACCGCTTGCCGGTGTTCACCACCTGTGACCAACAATACCAAGGCGGTGGTTCTCACTTCTACTAGTTATGAGAAGGGTGGAGATGGGTGGTGAGCCATCCAGATGCAACCACTAGTGCCACTCTACTGACAAAACAATTTTGGCGCTGTCAACAATGTGGTTTAACAGACAGCAAAAATACAACACAACCAAACCATAAGCACACTGGCCAACAGTTGCAGCCATGGCAGTTGAATGTAGTAATTGTTGGTGCCATTTAAGACAAACCATCAAAACATTCAAGATGTAATGTGTAGGACTAACAAATAAAAATTTAACTAATTATGACTAAATCAATAAACAAATAAAAGCGCAGAGCAAGAAAACTAATAAACAAAAATAATAATTCAAATTAAATAAGAAAGAAAAGGATATAGTTTCTGAGCCAGTGAGAAGCACCAAGTCAATGCCCTAACTTAAAGTCATATTCATCTGCCTTTAATTCTAACAGTAGAATGCTACTCCAAAATACAAATCAAAAATTCACAGATGTCAAATTCACATTACACAATTGGTGATATACGGGGCAATGGTAGCTCCAAGAATTTTCTTTGATAGGATTATTCTTTCTTTTTTTTAACACCAGGACAATTGCATGAAACCAACCTTCTTGAAATAATTCATAAAATATATATATATATATATAATTTCAATTCAACAAAATTTCCCACAATTTTAGAAATCTAAACCAAAATACATAAAAAATAATAATAAATAAATACATAAAAAATCAAATAAATATCAAAACAAAAAATGGCCCTACCAAAAAAACAATTTTGAAAGATTGAATCTTAAAGTTTATGTGTGTATATACCTGTGTATATGTTGCTCTAATTCTATTTCAGAAGTCAAAAGAAAACCAAAAACAGTTACTGGAATAAATAAATAAATAAATAAATAAAAACCCGACTAACTTATTTCAGTAGATAATAAACAAGGGAAGTTGTCTAAAGAGTTAAGTCCTAGATTAACAGATAATAAATAGAGTAAACAGAAGATTCAAAGGCTTCATAGAATTTTTGATTTATTATATAAAAGGAATACAATCCACCAGAAGAGAAATTTAAATTAATGTTCCAAGGGAATCAGTGTTCTTGGTAAAATATCATCTTCAAACATTAAATTGATGTGTTGTAGTTAGTACACTAAATTGGAGCAATTGAACACAAATTATGGATGACATGCAGGTTCCAAGAACATTAGGATGAAAAACAAAACTAACAAGTGTCTTCGTGATTTTCTAAACATGGATAGGCAAATGACATATGGTATTAAAATGTCTAGGTAGAATCAAAATTAAACAGAGGAATCTAAAAAGTTAAAAAAAAAAAGAAAAAAAAAAGAAAGAAGAAAAAAAAAAAAAAAAAAAAAAAAAAAGCAAAACCAAAAGAGAGGTCTGCACAGCAGTGCCTGCTGTACAGCAGGCACCCCATTTCCATCTTTACTTGTGGCCCAAATTGATGTCAGTTACTCGGCCCAAATTATTGTCAGTTACTATTTAATATAATTATGATTAGGAAAATGTCTCGTAATTCAAATTTTGTGGCTCAAAAGTGACTTAAATGGCCAAAACGACGTCGTTTTGGCCATTTTTATGTTGTTCTGTATTCAAAATGACGCCGTTTTGGTTATTTGAGCCACTTTTGAGCCACAAAATTTGAGTTACGTAACATTATCGTTATGATTAATACCTCATATTCTTTTTTTAAGTTTGACATATGACAGTGTGTTGGGGTTGGATATGGCAAGAAGTAGAATTACCTTAGATTAGGTTTGTATCTTGAATTTAAGTATTTAAAAAAAAAAAATTAAATGTGAATGAAAATTACTCCTCATACTTTTTATCTTTTTCTAAATTTTTTTTTTTATAACTCAGGTATCTCCAATCTTCTGATTTTTTTAAATTCTTATTTAAATCTATGATTTAAATACAATCTTAAAACTCATATGTTGTTTTCTCATAATATTTTGATGATTGTGGGGCATGGTTAAACTGGATGCAGGAGCGTCAGCTTGGAGATATGAACAAACAGCTCAAGATTAAGGTTTCACTAGAGTTATCATCGGTACTCATTAAATAGTATAGTAGTACCATATATATATATATATATATATGTGTCATTTGTTGTTATAGGTTTGTAACCATATGTCCAACCATTGTTCCTTTTTGTTTTTGTGTTTGTTTTGTTTGTTATTTTTGTGTTGCATATGCTTCAGCTCCAGACAGAAGGACAAGGTCTTGGACCCCTTCCATGCTCATGGAATCCTACTAATGCATCAACTGGAAACACCAGCTTCTCTGTTCACCCTTCTCAACCCAATCCCATGGACTGTGACAATGAAACTGTCTTACAAATAGGGTACTCTCTCTCTCTCTCTCTCTCTCTCTCTCTCAAACATATGGATCCCATAAAGGTGAGCTCTACATGTTTGTGAGAGAATGTACACCGTGGTGGTGTACCCGTTAGCCAATATGGCAAACTTTACCTTAGGAAGTTTGTATCAATTACGCTGTCTTCATGATGAAATTGCACTGTGAAGTAGTTTTTTTATCATCACATCACCGATGTTACATTGACTTGTACTTTACCTGACGTATGGGTGTTGGGTGCAGGTACATGTTTAAGTGTCTAATTCATCTAGTTTTCATATCCAATAGCAAAATAGTCATATTTCTTAATGTATATATAGTTGTAAGCCCAGCACACACTTCTTAAAACTCAGGTATTAAGGAGAGAGAAACTAAAGCCTTATAACTAGCGCAGGCGATATGCCAGCACAGATGGGGCAATTTCAAGCGATGTGGGGCACATTCTGACACACTCACCTGGACCACAACATACAATAGCTGGACAAACGGCGTACTAGTCATAGGCCCAACCAAACTCTGATACCAAATTGAAAAGCGCAGTCCACACTTCTTAAAACTCAGGTATTAAAGAGAGGGAAATTGGAGCCTTATAATCAGTACAGATGGTGCAACCCCAGGCGATGTGAGACACATTCCAACATACCCTCCTGGACCACAACATACAGTAGCCGGACAAACAGCCAAATTGAAAAGCCCAGCCCACACTT
>NW_021027273.1:110646-126618 GCF_004153795.1 Camellia sinensis | reverse complement strand
AAAACACAAAGCTCGCTCGAGCGACAAAAGCCTCGCTCGAGCAAAGAAACCAAAAATCTGGCCAGCAACTATTTATTTCAAATCACAACCAACCTGTTACAAACCTGCCCAATACATCCCAAAACTCAAATACAAAGAATTAAAGGATGGAATGCGACAGAGACAACAACACACATCCACGGAACCAAGTCCGAAATACAATAAACAATAGAGGGAAAACCGGGATCGCTATAGGACCGGGGATCACCCTCCCCGTCCCCGATCCCCGAAACTACAAAAATTCCTATCCCCAGCCCCGATCCTCAGCGGGGAACCCATCACTCCCCCCGCCCCCGCCCCCTAATGGGGATTGGGTTTCCCCGACCCTGAAATATCCCTGAGCATTTTTTTTTCTTTGTTCAACACACAACACAAGAACAACAATTTAATCTGTTTTGCAACAATCATCAACAATTTAATCAGTTTTCAACAACAATCATCATCAACAACTTAAAAAAAAAATCAGAAATTGAAGAGGAGAAGGCTGAAATGCAGATCTGAAATTGAATAGCAGATTCAGCCCAAACAGATCTGCAAAAAAAAATAATAATAATAATAAAACAAAATCACTTCATCATATCTATAAACTCAGATATGTAAATTTAGAGGAAAAAAAAAAGGTCGAAATAGATATATATACATATATATACACTCAGATATATATATACATACATATATATATATATATGTATGTATGTAAACCCTAGATCGATTAGTTTAACGCGCGAGAGAGAGAGATACCCTTTGAAATCCCTAGATCGATTAGCAGCGGCGGTGAAGGAGGATCGACGGTGAGGGAGGATCGGCGGTGAGGGACGAGCGGCAGTGAGGAACGAGCGGTGACAGTCGTTGTGTGAGAGTGAGAGAGAGAGAGAGAGAGAGAGAGAGAGCATGGTTGTATTGTGTGAGAGTGAGAGATAGAGAGTAGTGTATCAATCAACCAAACCCTACACACATATATATATAACAGGGCATAAAAGTAATCTTACATCGGGGCTAAACAGGGGCGGGGGACGGGGGACAGGGCCGGGCCGGGTCCAGGGCTGGGACATGTATCCCCGTCCCCGGCCTGAATATCATCGGGGATTCATTTTTCAATACCATCCCCAGCCTGTTGGGAGTATTTTTTGGGAAATAACCGCTTAATTCGGGGTCACGGGTTCGGGTCCCCGTCGGGTCGGTTTTAGATTGCCATATCTAGTTTATATAATTACTGAGAAGCTCCATACCGACACTAGCCCTACTTGCCGTCAGTGTTTCATTTCAGCCCAGGTACCACAGCAACCCCAGGTACTATAGCAGCCGTCGCAACCTGCTCTACTAACCTTCACTACGCCTTTGTTTGTTGGTTACATCAGCTCCGGACACGCCAACACTGCGATCCGAGTCGTCACTGGCTTCTGCCATCGCCATTCTCAAACCTCTTATTCTGACGAAATCCAAATTTGTGAGCCTTGCTAGAAGTTTGATTTGGGCTTTTAAGATTTGTGGGCATTGTTGTATACCAATTTTGAACTTGAGACAGCTGAAGTTTTTTTTTTTTTGGGATAGTTTAACCCTTGAATCTTCATTGTTAAATATTTCTATAAAGAAAGCTTGTGGCCTCATTGTTCTTAAGCTAATCTGAGAAGATAACCCTTGAAAAAAAATGAGACCTATGCTGAATCTTGCTAATTCCATCAAAGAAATTTGGGTTTTGTTGTCTTGAAATCCATGCTATTGAATCTTGAACCTGTGCTAATAATCTTGACATACATAGAGGCTTGATGTTGAAAATAAAGAATTGGTGTTGAGAGAGAATGTCATCATGATTTGAACTTTGTAGCTTTATGTCAGCTTGAGAGGAACTGACTATTGTTGATGTTGCCTCTATTTCGGTAACGCTTGAATCTTAATCTAAACACGATATTATTTATCTCGTTTGTTGGCTTTAATATTTCAGGCAAATGAATTCTTGCGCCAAATCCAAGACCCCGGGGCCCTCAGAACCCACACTAATGATAGTAAGGGATGTCTCTCAGAAGTTCGAACAGAAGCAAAGTTGTCCCTCAGGAGTTTAAATAGTAGCACACACCCTACTTCGGCAAAAAAGATCCCTTCTGACAGGTAACTGGGTCTTGAGGGCTGTTCTTCGGAAGTCCAAGTAGGAGCACACACTCTACTTCGGTAAGAAAGATCCTCAAAGCTCGCACTGATGGGAGCGAGGTTTGTCTTTCGAAAGATTGAGTGGGAGCACACACTTTACTTCAACAAGAAAGATCCTCGAAGCTCGCACTGATGGAAATAAGGTTTGTCCCTCGGAAGTCCAAAAGGAAGGAAGTGTTGTCCCTCGGAAGTCCAAACCCACACTAATGAAAGCAAGGGATGTCCCTCTAAAGTCTGAATGGAAGCAAGGCTGTCCCTCATGAGTTCAAATAATAGCACACATCCTACTTCGCTAAGAAAGATCCCTTCTGACAGGCAACTGAGTCTCAAGGGCTGTTCTTCAGAAGTTCAAGTGGAAGCATACACACTACTTCAGTAAGAAAGAAACTTAAAGCTCGCACAGATGGAAGCGAGGCCTGTTCTTCGAAAGTCTGAGTGGGAGTACACACTCTACTTTAACAAGAAAGATCCTTTTTGGTTGGCAATCGAGTCTATTACTCCTCATTCTTCTTCAAGGGGTTAAAAAAATTGAAAACTGTCTCAAGTAACATAACACAATGAAGATACACAATACAGAGAAACTAATGGAGATACGCAATATGGAGGAAATAAATTTCTTCATAACATAAGAAAGATAGAATTTCTTGGACAATGCCGTAAATACAAATTGTAAATGTCATAGATAAATTTTCTACGAAATGTCGACCTTTGCCTTTAAAGGCGCAAGGTCATTTGGAAAGCTTTCACTAGTTGCTCGGGTTATGGTTTCGGTCTATCTTGTATACATTTCTGGAGCCATTTCGGGCTTTAACACTATGCCCTCATCGGGAGGTTCTTCCTTAAACTCGGGGCCAACTATGGGAGACACTGACCCCCTATACCTTCATAAGTAGTACACCATTTTGCCTCCCTCTCAGACGTTCATCATATTCTGAGGGATAAGAGAGCTTTTGGACAAAGAGGAAAGTTGGGACAATGACCATTTGCTTGACTCGACCTTCGGCTTGTCATTCGAGTAACAAGGCTCGCATGTACCAAAAAGTCTTTCTGAAGCTTCTATACTCACGGTCTCATTTCCCCACTTAACTTTGACACATTGATGATAACTTGATGGCATGACACCATACTTGTGCATCGAAGTCCTCCCTAAGATAATATGATAGTTTGTCTCAGAGTCAATAATATGATATTTAGCGGCTGAGCGAATCTCCCCTACAGCCTAATCAATTGTCACATACCCCAGAGTAACTCTCTTTTCTCCTCCGAAACCCGTGAAGACCACTGGTTGTTTCACGATGTGGTTTTTGGAAATCTTGGCCTTCTTTAGAGTTGCCCGGGTCATAATACTGATGGAAGCTTCGCTATCTAGCAAAGCCCTCTTGAGCTCAACCTCATTGACGTAAGCGATCACATAGAGTGGTCGGTTGTGTGGAAAAAGGGTATTTTCAGTCTGCCTCATAAAAGATTATAGCACTAGTCTGCTCCCTTGCTTTCCTTGGAATAGATCCCTTAACTGTCACACCTCCCTCATGGTGTGCCTCGGCAATGTTGATAATGGACTTGGTAATTTCAGTTCTCGCTTCCCTAGAAAGCCTAAGTTGATTGAAGAACTGTTTGAACTTGATGTTATCTTGGGGAGTATTTGCATAGTGATCTGGATCATTCTCTATCCTCGACGGCTCATAGTTGACCACCTCCTCAGTCTCATTGAAGTAGGATGGCATACAAACATGATGTTTTCTTCTTGGATTGAAGGATGCTTCATAACCAAGTCTTCATTCTGGATTGAAAGGTTCACTATAAGAAACTTCCTCGCCTTCTGGCTCAAAGGTGTCTTCGAATGAGTGCTTTTCATCTTCTGGCTTAAAGGCGTCTTCGAGGAAGTGTTCCTCATCCTCTGAGTTTTCAATTGTTTTAATTATTGGTCTGTCATACGCCATCATAGCCATGTTTTCTAGGATATTCTAGAGCCCCTATCCTTTGAGCTTTAGCTCATCTATTTCAACTTTCTTTTTAAAGTTCTTCTTAAGCGTTCGATACTTTTCTGTAGGATGTCCTAGTGATCAGTGGAAAACACAATAATTAGGGCCCTCGCGATCCTTCTTCGGTAAAAGCTCTTCGATATGAGGCAACTTCAATTCCTCGTCTGCCACTATAGCTCAACTTTTTGTGCCCCCTTTTAGAAGACGAATAAGCCCTACAGTATCGGACTTCCACGGTTTTGAATCTGATCTCACAAGTGCAATGTGAAATAGATAATCCCCAAAGAGTCCAAATTCGGCAAATCTTTTGGAAAATTAATTTTGAATCAAATTGCCAAAAATGGACTGCTTTGCCAGATATAGAGTCACAACCTAAATATTTTTTGGAAAATTTAGGAAACCCAGCCAAAGGCCACGTGTCCGGTATCACCAAGATTGTCTCGGTTCGAGAACTTTGGTACGAGAGGGAAATGTTATGAATTGAGCACCCCCACTCGTCCGGTCGAAAATCGGCCTCTACTAATCATGATATGAATCTTATCTACATTATATGCTTTTGTTCTGATTTATTTAGGCTAGCATTACTATGTGATGCGCACACAAAAGTATAGACTAACTTGCAAGAATTAGAACACTTGATTCATGTTTGTTTTGACTATGTACCACTTAAAAAAGTGATCGCTTATGAACATTATTCAAATTATTTCAATTCAAGCAACTAGCCTTCATCCACAGACATTCAAGCAATTATAGCAATTAAGCATTTAGCCTCATGGCAAGCATGCTAGATATGGTCAACAATCACACACATGCGATATGCTAAAACGAGTAAAGGCTCACCTAGCACTCCAAGCCAAAAGAGATAAAGTTAGAAAAATGCATGATCCTAACTAGGCAATATGACTAATGCAACACATGCGATATGGAATTACTAGGCTCGACTAGTAATATGGCATGTGAATCAATTTGACGACATGCGGTCTAAACACGTATTCAAAAAAATGTTAAACTAACAATGCAAGTTAAAATGATGAATCGAGCCTTGGCGCATGCAATACAAGTGGATGCAAACATGAGATATGCTAAACAAAACATGATACCCTAAACTAACCATCATAAGCTAGTAAATAAAAGAGAGGAAGACGTGGGGTTGGAAGACATACACGTTATTATAACATTGCACCCCCACATAGGAGGGTCCGAATGAATAAACTAGCTAACTAATTAGAGCTAAGCTAATTAATTAACTATCACAAACCCAAATGAAGCTAACCATTCTAGCTAGCTATTGCAACAACAAATGAATAATTTAGCTAAACTACTTAACTGATTATTACAAACCGAATTAATTAACTATTCTAGCTAACTAATTATTACAACAAATCAACTAACTAATTGAACTAATTAGTCACATGAATACAACATGAAAAGAGGGCTAACCTAGCTATTCTAATTACTTCACCTCGGGAAATGAGGAATTCCTCATCCTCTGAGTTTTCAATTGTTTTAATTATTGGTCTGTCATACACCATCATAGCCATGTTTTCTAGGATATCCTAGAGCCCTTATCCTTTGAGCTTTAGCTCATCTACTTCAACTTTCTTTTTAAAGATCTTCTTAAGCGTTCGACACTTTTCTGTAAGATGTCCTAGTGATCAGTGGAAAACACAATAATTAGGGCCCTCGCGATCCTTCTTCGGTAAAAGCTCTTCGATATGAGACAACTTCAATTCCTCGTCTGTCACTGTAGCTCAACTTTTTGTGCCCATTTCAAAAGACGAATAAGCCCTACAGTATCAGACTACTGCGGTTCTGAATCTGATCTCACAAGTGCAATGTAAAATAGATAATCACCAAAGAGTCCAAATCTGGCAAATCTTTTGGAAAATTAATTTTGAATCAAATTGCCAAAAATGGACTGCTTTGCCAGATACAGAGTTGCAACCTAAATATTTTTTGGAAAATTTAGGAAACTCATGACTCGTGCCAAAGGCCACGTGTCCGTCATCACCAAGATTGTCTCGGTTCGAGAACTTAGGTACGAGAGGGGAAGGTCATGAATTGAGCACCCCCACTCACCCGATCGAAAATCGGCCTTTACTAATCATGATATGAATCTTATCTACATTATATGCTCTTGTTCCGATTTATTTAGGCTAGCATTACTATGTGATGTGCACACAAAAGTATAGACTAACTTGCAAGAATTAGAACACTTGATTCATGTTTGTTTTGACTATGTACCACTTAAAAAAGTGATCGATATGAACATTATTCAAATTATTTCAATTCAAGCAACTAGCCTTCATCCACAGACATTCAAGCAGTTATAGCAATTAAGCATTCAGCCTCATGGCAAGCATGCTAGATATGGTCAACAATCACACACATGCGATATGCTAAAGCGAGTAAAGGCTCACTTAGCACTCCAAGCCAAAAGAGATAAAGTTAGAAAAATGCATGATCCTAACTAGGCAATATGACTAATGCAACTCATGCGATATGCAATTACTAGGCTCGGCTATTAATATGGCATGTGAATCAATTTGAAGGCATGCCGTCTAAACACGTATTCAAAAAAATGTTAAACTAACAATGCAAGTTAAAATGATTAATCGAGCCTTGGTGCATGCAATAAAAGTGGATGCAAACATGAGATAACATGATGCCCTAAACTAACCATTATAAGCTAGTAAATAAAAGGGAGAAAGACATGGAGTAGGAAGACATACACATTATTATAACATTGCAGCCCCACATAGGAGGGTACGAATGAATAAACTAGCTAACTAATTAGAGCTAAGCTAATTAATTAACTATCACAAACCCAAATGAAGCTAACCATTCTAGCTAGCTATTGCAACAACAAATGAATAATTTAGCTAAACTACTTAACTAATTATTACAAACCAAATTAATTAACTATTCTAGCTAACTAATTATTACAACAAATCAACTAACTAATTGAACTAATTAGTCACATGAATACAACATGAAAAGAGGGCTAACCTAGCTATTCTAATTACTTCACCTCGGGAAATGAGGAATGCTCATGCATGTATGGACTTTTCATCCGAAAAAGCTACTGTTTCTGCTGCCAAATGCCTCTGTTGCATAGTAGAACACTTGCACTGATTTCCACCTCCAGACCAACTATGTTCTGCTTTAAAAGTACACTGCTGGATTTTGCATTGGTGGCCGGCAGAGGGCCTGCCGTCCACTAAAGGTGGCCTACCGGCCACTGATGATTGGACTTTCCTGCTGCAACAAAGAGCAAACAGAGCAGAGACAGTGTATTCTCAAGGGTTTGGTTGCATAATTTATCCCTCCTTATCATTTGAACAGCTCAAAGGAGTAATAAAACTTGATTCACAAACTATCAATCTATGCAAGTTCATTGCATGATGGCCTATGAACCAACGTGTGCAAGTTCAATAAATGCAACAAAATAAGACTCTCAAAACCACCTCTCTATCATGAAAGATCAAGGGAAGTTGTGACAACCCTGCAACATATAATATTTTATATTTAAATTAATCAAGGTGATTTGGATTTTAATTAATTATTATTTTAATTTAATTGTGGACTGATAAACAATATTGGCATTGATCCATATGTAATTTTATAAAGGAGCTATTTCGGAATTAGAAATTAAAAGCTTAAGTGGCTCAAAAAGGTGAAATTGACGAATTAAATTATTTTAATTTTGAGTATCAGACCATATGAGGGTTTAATTAAATAATCGATTCGGTTTGGTAAAATTGAGACTTGATTAATTAGGTCCGAATTGGAGTTAATTAAGTTAATTAAATTATGAGGATTGAAAATTGTAATTATTATGAATTAAATTTATTCATGGGGTGTTCAATTTGAATATGTAATTTATTGACGGAAATTTGAGTCTAATTAGAAATTGAAGGTCTAAATGATTTGGGAAATCAAAATTTGATGATGACAATAAGTTTAATTTAGTATTTGGAGCCTTTTGAGAGTTTGATTAAAAATCTGATTCAGAATGGTAAAAATATATATATATATATATATATATATTATTAATTGGGCCTTAATTGAAGCCAATTAAACTAATTAAATTATGTGGGACTTGTGATTAGTTATGATTAATTAAATTATGATCAAGATTAATTAAAATTAAGTGGTGATTAACTAGGCTAATGGATAATTAGTGATTAATCTAATCCTAATCATAAAATAAAATGGAGTAAAATTTTAAAGGTCCTACAAAGATTGTGAAGAGAAGTAGTGGCTTTATTTATTTATTATTAAGGCTTTATTTATCTATTATTAAAAACTTAGTGTAGGTGTTTTGGGTGTTCATTTTGTGCTGGATAGAGCACAACCGAGAGAGAGAGAGAGAAGGGGAGGACAGCAGAGAGAGAGAGAGAGCTTGCTTCTTTGTGCTGGTGCGTTTTGAAGGAGATTCAAGAAAGGAAAATGGAAGATCATCAAGAGGCTATCAAATTAAAGATTAAAGGTAAGGATTTCAAGTTTGAATTTTGTAGAATCCTTGTATTTCACTTGAATTAAAGATGAGTTTGGGTTCAATTTCATATAATTTGGAAGAAATTGGGAATTAAAGATGAAGAGATTAAGCTAGGTTCTTGATTATGGAAATTAATTATTTTGGGTTTGATGTTATGATTTTGCATGAAATTAAGCTTCATTGTTACATGCATGAATAAATTTTACAAGTTTAATACTCTAATTATTCATGCATCATGGATTTTGAAGAATTTGGATTAATTCATTCTCATATTTTGAAGAGAGAAAGGAAAAGCTTTAAAAAAATCAAATTTATGGAAATTTGGAATTAATCCTAATGTAAGAAAAAGTTTTGATTTTATTATGAAAATTATGAACTTGTTTGATCCATGCTTGTAATTGAATTTAAAAGTTTTATTCAATTCAAACACATTTTGGAACATTTATGATCATAAATTAAGTTTTGATTATAGATTGAGTTAAGTTGAAATTCTAAGGAATTGATTTTGTAATTCATTAGTTAAGTTTGATTTTTATTATCAATAATGAAATTGGGTTCTATTTTTACATACATCATGAAATTTTCAAGAGTTTGGAAACTTTAATTCATATTTTAAAATTTGTGAGTTTGATATAAAGAAAATAAATAAAATCTAAATTTGGACAATTGGGGCATGATTTTGAATAAATGATTTTGATTTGGAAGTATTTTCATGTTATACAATGTTTTTTCAAGTTTATGTACCAAAAACACAAGTTTTGGACCTTTGAATATCAACTTTGAAGCTCCAACATAGTTCTGGAAATTCCAGAATTCGTCATGTCCGCTTGAGCGAAGAGAGTGTCGCTCGAGCGTGAAAATCGAGCTCCCAGAAGTTTTGCAAAATTTTACAGTCCGCTCAAGCGACCAAAGTGGCGCTCGAGCGAGGAACCAATTTTCATCAATTTTTGACTAACTCTTTTAAGTGCCTATTTGCATTCTCATGACGTTCTAAGTATTTTTAGGCACCAATTGGACTCATATAGTCATGGAATAAGGTAGAAACACATAAAGAGAGCTGAATTAAAATAAAATGAATATTGAATGGTGCTTCTATTGTATTTTTGTTGTGTGATTTGTATAGGTGGACGTCCGAGGCCTTTTATCGACTTAACCCACTGTGAGTAATAACTCTATAAAGATATGTTCGAGTTATATTTATTTTTTTTGAAAATGTTATTGTTATCGAAATTGATATATGAATGATTGAATGGCTTATTGAAACGAATGGTTTATTGAAACTTTAATCTCTTACGAATGAATGAAGTTTCCTTTTGAAAATGTATTCGTGGCATCCTTTAGTGAGGCCCTCGCCTGGGGGATACAATACCATGGTCCATTGTTTAATAGGCCCTTGCCTGGGGAAAATAATACCATGGCTCATTAATAAACAGACCTTTGCCTGGGGAAATTAATACCATGGCCCATTGGCCCTCGCCTGGGGGAAACAATACTGTGGCCGATTGGATAATTGAAACACAGAGATCTCTGCTGTTAGACTTTAATGGTCACATTGGATATGATATATTGCTTGACCCATTGTGGCCCCATTGATTGACCCTCGAGGTCCCATTGTTATTGATACATTGTTACTCTATTGGATGTACCACGTAAATTGTCATTGAATGAGTATTGCTATTGAGATAACATGGATCATTGAGAATTGAATTGAAATCGGAATTGTATTGAAATGCTATCGAATGATGGTTTTTATTATTGCAAGGGATTGATATGATGGCTAATCGAATTGATTTTCCCACTGAAATGGATTGTCTCGGAAAAAGAAAATATATGTTTCGATAAGAGATTTGATATGGAAAATGTTTTGTTATAAAATTTGATATATTATGGCAAATGCCTTATTTTGAAAATGATTTAAGATTCGTTTCGAAATTGTAAGACAGATTTTTGTATTATTGTCAAACTTCATTCATTTAACCTCTTTATTCTGTTATTACTCGGTGGGCTTTAGCTCACTATTTATATGTATATGTAGGTGAACAAACTAAGCAACAAGGATAGAGAAAGTCTCGGAGTCTACCCGTGTCAGCCTTTAGAAGAGCTTCCGGAATGGAGCAAGTTAGGCTTGAGTAGAGCCAAAAAAATCAGCCCTTAGCTTTGTTAGAGCTTTGAATTTTGCTAAGTCTTAAATGCATATGTGTGTGAAATATATAAGATTTGTATGCAAATTATTATTGTGTTTAAATGTTTTAATTATTTTAGTCATCATGTATGCACAAGCTCAATGGACATTGTTATTTTTGTTTGCTTCCGCTTTAGGCCCCGATATGATTATAGATATTTTGAAATTTTGTTTTTGAGGCCGAAGGCAATCTTAGATTACTGGCTGGTTACGACGCTAAACCTATAGGGGCGGGTTTGGGTCGTGACAGAAGTAATTGACAATGAATCTTGAACCGTTTTCATCACTAATAAATATGAAACGATTCAAGACTCAAGGGTTCAATTAACGTCCGACTGAACCCTAACCAAGTTATTATCTTGCATCATTTTTAATCACCAATTTTATTACTCCATTTTAGTTACCTCTCAATTCTTTAATCAATTAAGTCCAAAACTGAGTTTAAGTCCTGTAATGGAATGTGGGCTCAAACCAAGTGTTGTTTTGGGCATGAAAGAGACATCATACCGTTAGTAATGAACTCCTAAAGGGATTAAACCATTAAGCATGATATCTCAATCTCATGCTTAAACAAACAAATTGTTTAAAACAACTTTCAAAACAAAGAAAAAGCTAAGAAATAAGGGATGTTGCAGAGATGATTAGAGATGAAAACAAATATGAAAAGGGTGGCTAAGGCCTAAACCACCAATCCTATGAGGACTATTACACTACAAGCATGCTATAGAAAGCATAAATGAAACTAACTCATAAAAATAGTCCTAAAACAGTTTAAAAAAAGTCCTAAAACATGTTAGAATTAAGCAAACAAAAGCTAGAATAATAAGCTAAAACATGGAGCATGTTAAGCTAGTAAGCAAGACACAAGGAGGGGAGGCTAACCCCTCCAATTTTGGACTTCAAAACATGTTTTTAGCCACTAAAATAACTTTGAAAATCAGTGTTTAAAAGTTCAAAAAAAATTGAGGAAGAGATGGGAAACACAAGTGTAAAGGCTTAGAGAACAGGGTTCAAAGAAGGGTGATTAACCCCTCTATCTTTAATAGCCTTAAACCACAAGCTTCAGTCCATAAAAATAGTAGAAAAATAGTTCAAAATCAGCAAGAAAAGATAGAAAATAAGTAGTGCAAAGGAGCTAGTAGTTATACCTCTTGAAGAGGAATAACACTTTTGTTCACAAATCAACAAGTTCTCACTTTCAAGGGCTGAAATTTGGACTCAATAATCTCAGTAATGAGAGTTCCAATATTGGTTTAGAAAGTATTTGGGTAAGGTGTGTGTGTTACAAGATAGAGATAGAGACAGAATTTCAAGAATTAAAACTTTTGGAATTTTTTTCAACCTTAAATCATGAGGGAAGACTTGGTATATATAGAAAAATAGCCCCTCAGATCGAAAATATAATGCTTGGAACAGGTGGAGCTTTTGGGGTACAACTGGCCAAAAATATCTGTGTTTTTCACCAGTGGCCGGCAAGCCAGGAGTGTGAATTGTAGGCCATAAATGGTGGCCTACTGGCCACCAATATTAGCTTGCCGGGCACAAAAAATTTGCCTCCAGGCCCGACTTCAAACGGGTATATCTCTTTTTTTCGGACTTGGTTTTAGGTCATTCTTGAGTCTAAATTGAAACCCTGAAATTCTAATTTCCAATGGTGGTAGCCTCACATCTAAATTCTAAGTTTTCAAAGAGATATGCCTATTTTAGTGAAGGTTGCTCATTTCTATCTTAACCGAATTGATGCCTAACTTCAAACAACCATATCTCTCTCATTCGGACTCGGCTTTAGGAGATTCTTGAGTCTAAATTGAAGCCCCAGAAGTCCACTTTCCAATGGTGATGGCCTTAAAACTAAAGTCCAAGTGTACAAAGAAATAGGCCTGATTTAGTGAAGGTTGCTTAGTTATCTCTTAACGGTTTGATGCTCAACTTCTTCCCCAACTAATTTTCTTCCCTCTCCTCCAATTTTCTTCAACTCCAAACCTCTAAATAAGATCTTTTTAAATAGTTTTCAAAGAGTTCACCTCTCTTCCATTTATTTCCACTTTGTCCTTACTCGGTTTACCAAAAAGTATAATTTTTTAAACAAAATGGGAACCTCGAAACATCGTAGAAACATTTTCAAAAATATTTTGAAAGAGAGGGTTTTAAGGTCTGAAATAGTTTTGGTCAAAATAGTTTTGGTCCAAAATGGGATGTAAGGTTAGGATTTAGAAGCTTTTCTTGCTGAAGAAATTGAACGTTTGTATAGCGTATCTTCCATTATCAAGTAATCAAGGGCGGTCAAAAATGAGGTGTCTACAGTTGCCCCTCTTTGACAGAGTTCAAAGTCATGAAATGACGTGAATGAATGTCAAAACCCGACAACCCATTTTGACAAGGCCGTAAGACTTTGGCAAACAAACAAAATGCTGATGCAATTGGTTAAACCTGAGGGTTGCCTATGTATCCCATTGCAAGGAATCAAACCAGCGTAGTTCAGGGGCAAGATGCAAATGATACATAATATAACGAAATAATACAAATGATAAGCAGTGCAATGTAATAATATAATCAAACCACAAGCAGTGCTAAACCACACAAATACTATAAAGGGATAGAGATGCAAAATTGAACTATGTTTTATATAGAAAAGAAGTGGGCACAACTAAACGACGTCTAACACAGGCTAAGTGTCTACATCCTCAATTCTGGCCTCAGTGCAACATGGATGCTTACACGTAACAGAACCATGTTTCAACATGAAAAGGGTGCGAGCACATGTAAAACTATGTTTTTCGTAGAAAGAGAAAGAGTACAAGTAATTGGGTGGGATGATATAAGTAAGGAGTGATTTGCTGAGGAAAGATCGTGATCCTAAATACTGAATGCAACAAAACAAGGTACAATGTAATGGATTCAATGGATGTAGTGAATAAAAGGTGTAGGTCGAACCTCATTTTACCTAGAAAAGGCATGGACACAAAATGAACCACGTCTAACATAGAAAAAGTGTTGACACCCTCAATATTGGCCTCAGCGCAGCATGGGTACTTATACATGACAGAACCATGTTTCAACGAAGGAAAGGTATGAGCACGTGCTAAAACTATGCTTAACATGGAAATGATGCAGGTAATAAAAAAGTATGATGTAATGAATACGATGGGAAATGTAGTAGATGAATATAGTGACATACTCCAACCACGCTGGAATCGTGAGAGGATGAAGAACAAATTCCAAACATGTCGAAATCGCGTGAGGAAATGGACACTCAAACCACACTGAAATCGTGAGAGGAGGTCTTGAGAAAACCGCTTAGGGTTGTATTCCACCTGTCCTGACATAAATTCCAAACACGTTGAAATCGTGTGAGGAAAAGGGAACACTCTAACCACGCTAAAATCGTGAGAAGAGGTCTTGAGAAAATCGCTCAGGGTTGCATTCCACGTGTCTAGAAAAAAATTCCAAACACGCTGAAATCGGGAGAAGAGGTCCTGAGAAAATGGTTTAGGGTCGCGTTTCACGCGTCTTGACAAAAATTCCAAACATGCTGAAATTGTGTGAGGAAAAGAGAACACTCTAACCACGCTGAAATCGTGAGAAGAGGTCCTGAGAAAACCGCTCAGGGTCGCATTCCACGCGTCTTGAGAAAAATTCCAAACACACTGAAGTCGTGTGAGGAAGGGAGCACTCTAACCACGCTGAAATCGTGAGAAGAGGTCCTGAGAAAACCGCTCAGGGTCGCATTCCACGCGTCTTGAGAAAAATTCCAAACACACTGAAGTCGTGTGAGGAAGGGAGCACTCTAACCACGCTGAAATCGTGAGAAGAGGTCCTGAGAAAAGCCCTAGGGGACAACGATCCTAAACGTTGCTCAACGTAAAAGGATAAATGATACAAGATAACACAAGATGCAAATAAATGCAATAAGTGCAATGATATGATACATGTTACAAGCAATGTAGTGTATAATATTTAGGGAATGCAATAAACAAGCAAAGTAGCACTTTAGAAAGCATCTCATGGGGCGAGTGGCGATGAACTGCTCTACTCTGACAGGGATCTCCCTCTTATATTCTTCGAACTCTTACCTTTAACTTACAGTTCAAAGGCCCTCAAATGCTGACAAGGGGTAACCTCTGCATGTAGAAGCCACAGATGCCGCTTTTCTTCTTGATCATATTCATAACTTTCCTTATTTTCCAACGGGGTGACAGACTAGGTGGGTTTAGTATCCAGAATTGAGGCGTATATATGCTACCTCAACTTATGGGGCTACCATACAGATTTCAAGCTGGGGATACACCCCTGGGTATTTAAACCAGACTTTAGTCTCGAAAATTCCAAACCTTTTTGTTCTAGGCATCACCATTCGAACTCTAGTTTCCACCGTCGCAGTTGGTCTCCTAGGAACTCATTACAAACACAACTAAGACGCCTCTGATGAGGAATGGTGTTCAGGGAGAGAACTTTAATCGCTATTTTGAATTGAAGCAGGCTTGAGCTTGAGGTCGAGGTACATTCATACTTTGGAGAAATGACAAGGCCTGAGCAGGTGCATCTGGAATGTAATCTCGGAATTTTCTGAAGTTGAAACAAACTCAGATGGTCCAATTTTTCCTCTTTTCTTTTGCTTTGCAGTCTAGAACCTATTGCTCTCTCTTTTGACCTGGGTTGGACCCTGCAGTTTATGAAAGAACGAATTCTGTTTTGCACAAATGTGGAGAACAGCACAGCACTCCTGAGCACAAAACGATTCATTTTGAAATGAGAAATGAGTTCTTAACTGGGTATTGGGCCTACGGCTGACCACAGCAAAAAAGACTCAACAACGAAAAATAAAGGTAAACAACCTAAACACATCGAGAAACACTCGAAATGACTTAAAACAAGAATCGAGACAAACAAAACAACAAACACGATACTCAGTCGTATTACAAAGGCGAGAGACCTCTCAGTTCGCGAGGAGCCAGTTTCTTCGGGTATTGGTTCCCACCCTTTCTCATTTGTGATTCTCACATCACTCGGCCCTCAGGCTCTATTTTTCTGAAAAAACCATTTTCCTCACTTTTTCTCTCAACGCACATCTCTCTATTCTTCAATCTCTCTTCTTTTTTATCCCTCCCCTGGGTGGTTGATAG
>NW_021027273.1:67432-106890 GCF_004153795.1 Camellia sinensis | reverse complement strand
TCAGGCTTGGGTAAATGGGCTGGGGTGATGTATATGCTGGGTTTGTAGGTGGATGGCAGTGTATGGATTAGGTTGAGGTGTGGAGGTACTGGGTTAGTGGTGGCCTGAGGTCCTTTTGGTGGAGCTATGACCTCGTCGTCAATAAGATCATGAATCTTATGACGGAGGCAGATGCAGCGGTTTGTATCATGACAGTGATGTTGATGATAAGCACAGTATTTAGCCAAGTCATATCTTGGTGGAAGAGGATTTGAGAGGGGTTGGGGTTCTAGGAGCTCTAGGTACCCTTTTTCTAGCAGCGTTTTCAAGGCTTGAGAGAGACTCATGTAAAGAGGATGTAAATTTCAGGCTTGGGGCCGAGTTATAGTGGTTGGTTTTTGGCCATTATCAGGAAAATTATTTTTGATAGGATTGGTGACAGTGTTTACTTCTGAGCATTTCGCAGTTGTGCTACCATTGGAACTACGAATAACATTCTTCCTCATAGGTTCATTACTCTCCATAATGATCCCTTGTTTAATGGCATCCTCGATTTGAACCCCAAGTTCATGGAGGTCCTTAAAGTTGAATAGTGGGAGGGCTATCATTTTCTGCGATAGTCTTTCATGCAGATTTCTAACAATTATACGGACTTGCTTTTTCTCTGGAGGCCTACTTGCCATCATAGCCACCTTTGCCCTTTATCGCATAACAATCTCTGAAAAGCCCTTCTTCAGTTCCTCATGCCTTGCCTCAAGATCATGAGTTGTGACCTCGATCTGCATGTTGTAAGAATATTGGGCAATGAAGGATTCGGCCAACGCCTGCCAGCTCTGTTTCACAGAGTTTTCCAATTTAGCATACTAGATGGCAGCTATTCCGAACATGGTTCGACTAAATAGTGACAACTTCGGTGCTCGGGTCAAACCTATTGGTCGTAGAATATCAGAAAACAGATGCAGATGAACCATTGGGCCTTTAGAGCCATCAAAGCGGTCAATATGCGATATCTTGAATCGCTCTGATAAGGTAACTGCTGATTCGGTGTGCCTATCGTCTATGTCTGGAATAGAGGTGACCCCTTATACCTTTTTGAACAACCTTTCTAGCTTGTTGACTTTGAGCACGGTTGGATCAACCTCGAATTTGAACAGTGCCTTGGTTTGATATACCGTGGCCTTGGAAGTTTGTGCCGGGATAGGTTCCGTTTGAGCTGGGAAAACCGGAACACCCTTGGTTTGTGGATATTGTGCAGTGGCAGTATTAGCAGTGGCACTGAGCACATGAATAGCCACAGGAGGCATATGTGATGCAGAGGCTGCTGCTGGCTGCGGTTGTTGTTGCTGTAGCCTCGTTATAACCTCTACCTGACGGGTCGTAACCTTGACCTAATGGGTCGCGTCATGCTGGAGGGAGTCAACTATTTGTTGCAGATGGAGTAATAATTCCTTCAAATTTGTTGGAAGCTGAGCCATGATAGGGGTAGATGCCTAGGATGAGCTATACAAAGGTAATCTAACTGGTGAATATCGGAACAGTGGAACTGGTGAACCCTGTCTGGCCCTCCTTCGTCTCGCCATCGGTGAAAGTGAAGCAAACACTGGCTGCCTTTGAACTAAATTTCTAACCTGACAAAGTCTATGACATGAGTCCAGAGTACCTGGGAAATATCAGAGCCTTTTGAAGCTATGGTTCCAGGCCTATCTTGCAAAAACGAAAACATACAACACCTCAGCCCAATTTCACTAGAATAGATATGATTATAACTGAATGAATGTACTCCCTGTTGCATTCTGTCCCAAAATAGATACCAACTTTGCAATTGATATGCGCATTCTTATACAGTTTCACTACAAAGCGCATACCAAGTAAAGAGAGCCAAAACACCCCTACGAGGGGGTAGGGTTACCTTGTCCTAATTTTGTTAGGAACTAGGGTAATCTATTGTAAACAAACGGTTTCACACAATCCTGCACAAGGGTCGACATCCTGCTCTAGTTTGAAACAGTCTCTATAGCTTTACTATATGTAACTAGGTCAAATGGTCAAAAAAGGGTACCTCAACAAGACTACCTAATATACCTCTCACACCTAACACCAAGAAGTGAAAGGAGGATCAAGCGGTACAGTGGTAGTCCAGATCCAAGGGTTATGTTCCCAACATGGCAGAGCCCACGACTGGTCAGCCTTTTGACAAGCTTTTGGGAAGCCTCCAGCAAACTGTCCAGGAATAGTAGATGGCTAACACAGTGACTTAAGCGCACCAATGCAAATGCAATGCAAAGAACATATAAGTGTAGATAAAATTTCACATCATGAATTTCAAGTCAAGTTCTCTAAATCCCCAGCAGAATCGCCAGAAACTGTAACTTGACTTTTGTGCCCCTTTTCAGAAGACGAATAAACTCTACAGTATCGGACTTCTGCGGTTTTGAATTTGATCTCACAAGTGCAATGTGAAATAGATAATCACCAAAGAGTCCAAATCCGGCAAATCTTTTAGAAATCGATTTTGAATCATATTGCCAAAAATGGATTGCTTTGCCAGATACAGAGTCGCTACCTAAATATTTTTTAAAAAAATTTAGGAAACCCATGACTCGTGCTAAAGGCCACGTGTCCGTTATCACCAAGATTGTCTCGGCTTGGAAACTTAGGTAAAAGAGGGAAATGTCATGAATTGAGCACCCCCGCTAGACCGATCAAAGATCGGCCTCTACTAATCATGATATAAATCCTATCTACATTATATGCTCTTGTTTCGATTTATTTAGGCTAGCATTACTATGTAATGTGCACACAAAAGTAAAGACCAACTTGCAAAAATTGGAACACTTGATTCATGTTTGTTTTGAAAATTAGTTTCACTATGTACCACTTGAAAAAGTGATCGCACATGAACATAATTCAAATTATTTCAATTCAAGCAACTAGCCTTCATCTACAGACATTCAAGCAGTTATAGCAATTAAGCATTCAGCCTTATGGCAAGCATGCTAGATATGGTCAACAATCACACACATGCGATATGCTAAAGCGAGTAAAGGCTCACTTAGCACTCCAAACCAAAAGAGATAAAGTTAGAAAAATGGATGATCCTAACTAGGCAATATGACTAATGCAACTCATGCGATATGCAATTACTAGGCTCGGCTACTAATATGGCCTATGAATCAATTTGAAGGCATGCGGTCTAAACACGTATTCAAAAAAATGTTAAACTAACAATGCAAGTTAAAATGATTAATCGAGCCTTGGTGCATGTAATACAAGTGGATGCAAACATGAGATAACATGATGCCCTAAACTAACCATCATAAGCTAGTAAATAAAAGGGAGAAAGATGTGGGGTTGGAAGATATACACGTTATTATAACATTGTACCCCCACATAGGAGGGTCCGAATGAATAAATTAGCTAACTAATTAGAGCTAAGCTAATTAATTAACTATCACAAACCCAAATGAAGCTAACCATTCTAACTAGCTATTGCAACAACAAATGAATAATTTAGCTAAACTACTTAACTAATTATTACAACAAATTAACTAACTAATTGAACTAATTAGTCACATGAATACAACCTGAAAAAAGGGCTAACCTAGCTATTCTAATTACTCTTCCTCGGGAAACGAGGAATGCTAATGCATGTATGGACTTTTCACCCGAAAAAGCCATCGTTTCTACTGCCAAATACCTCTATTGCACAGTTGAACACTTGCACTGATTTCTACCTCCAGACCAACTCTGTTCTGCTTCAAAAGTACATTGCTGGATTTTGCACTGGTGGCCGGCAGAGGGCCTGCCATCCACTGAAGGTGGCTTGCCAGCCACTGATGATTGGACTTTCCTGTTGCAACAAAGAGTAAACAGAGCAGAGACAGTGTATTCTCAAGGGTTTGTTTGCATAATTTACCCCTTCTTATCATTTGAACAACTCAAAAGAGTAGTAAAACTTGATTCACAAACCATCAATCTATGAAATTTTATTGCATGATGGCCTATGAATCAAAGTGTGCAAGTTCAATAAATGCAACAAAGTAAGACTCTCAAAACCACCTCATTATCATGAAAGATCAAGGGAAGTAGTTGACAAAGAATCTTGAACCGTTTTCATCACTAACAAGTATGAAATAATTCCAGACTCAAGGGTTCAATTAACGTCCGATTGAACCCTAACCAAGTTGTTATCTTGCATTATTTTTAGCCACTAATTTTATTACTTCATTTTAGTTACCTCTCAATTCTTTAATTAATTAAGTCCAAAAGTGAGTTTAAGTCTTCTAATGAAAAGATGGCTCAAACCAAGTGTTACTTTGGACATGAAAGAGACATCATACTGTTGGTAATAAACCCCCGAAGGGATTAAACCATTAAGCATGACATCTCAATCTCATGCTTAAACAAACAAATAGTTTGAAACAACTTTCAAAACAAAGAAAAAGCCAAGAAATGAGGGAGGTTGCAGAGATGATTAGAGATGAAAACAAATATGAAAAGCCATAAATAAATGCTATCAACTCAAATAAGATGGTGGTTAAGGCCTAAACTACCAATCCTATGAGGACTATTACACTAAAAGCATACTATACAAAGCATAAATGAAACTAACTCATAAAATCAGTCCTAAAATAGTCTAAAAACCGTTCTAAAACATGTTGGAATTAAGCTAACAAAAGCTAGAACAATAAGCTAAAACATGGAGCATGTTAAACTAGTAAGCAAGATACAAGGAGGAGAGGCTAAGCCCTCTAATTTTGGACTTCAAAACATGTTTTCAGCCACTAAAATGACTCTAAAAATCAATGTTTAAAAGCTCAAAAAAAGTTGAGGAAGAGATGGGAAACACAAGTGTAAAGGCTTAGAGAACAAGCTTCAAAGAAGGGTGATTAACCCCTCTACCTTTAACAGTCTTAAACCACAAGTTTCAGCCCATAAAAATAGTTGAAAAATAGTTCAAAATCAACAAGAAAAGATAGAAAAGAAGTAGTGCAAAGGAGCTAGTAGTTATACCTCTTGAAGAGAAATAACACTTTTGTTTACAAATCAACAAGTTCTCACTCTCAAGGGCTTTTAAACTCAATAATCTCAGCAAGGAGAGCTTTAATATTGGTTTATGAAGTGTTTGGGTAAGATGTGTGTGTTGCAAGATAGAGATAGAGAGAGAATTTCAAGAATTGGAACTTTTGGAATTTTTTTCAACCTTAAACCATGAGGAAAGGCCTAGTATATATAGAAATACAGCCCCTTAGTCAAAATTATCATGCCTGGAACATGTGGAGCTTTTGGGGGATAGCTAACCAAAAATATTTGTGTTTTTCACCAGTGGCCGGCAGGCCAGAAGTGTGAATTGCCCGCCATAAATGGTGGCCTGCCGGCCACAAAAAATCTGCCTCTAGTCCCGATTTCAAACGGGCATATCTCCTTCATCCGGACTTGGTTTTAGGTCATTCTTGAGTCTAAATTGAAGCCATAGAAGTCTAATTTCCAATGATGGCAGCCTGACATCTAAATTCTAAGTGTTCAAAGAGATATGCGTATTTTAGTGAAGGTTATTCATTTCTATCTTAATCGAATTGATGCCTAACTTCAAACAACCATATCTCCCTCATCTGGACTCTGCTTTAAGAGATTCTTGAGTATAAATTAAAGCCCCAGAAGTCCACTTTCCAATGGTGGTGGCCTCACAACTAAAGTGGAAGTGTACAAAGATATAGGCCTGATTTAGTGAAGCCTACTCAGTTCTCGCTTAACGGTGTGATGCCCAACTTCTTCCCCAACTAATATTCTTCCATCTCCTCTAATTTTCTTCATCTCCAAAGCACTAAATAAGATGCTTTTAAATATTTTTCAAAGAGTTCACCTCTCTTCCATTTATTTTCACTTTGTTCTTACTCGGTTTACGGAAAAGTGCAATATTTTAAACGAAATGCGAGCCTCGGAACGTCGTAGAAATATTTTCAAAAATATTTTGAAAAAGAGGATTTTAAGATCTGAAATAGTTTTGGTCCAAATTGGGGTGTAAGGTTGGGATTTAGAAGCTCTGCTTGCTGAACAAATCGAACGTTTGTACATCGTATCATTCATCATCGAGTGATCAACTTGAGGCGTCCAAGTCTTAAGGGTGGTCAAAAATGGGGTGTCTACAGCCGCTCATCCTTCGAATAGAGCCTTTACCTCCCCAATACTACATGGAAAAGGAGTGTCCTTTTCGTAGCTCTTTTTCTTCTGCCCTCTGAATCCCTTCCTCTGCGACTTTCGGGTAGAAGACACGAAAGCCGCAATGACAGAAGGTCCTCGGGATGACTTGAAACTGGCTTTATAACTAGTCTAGAACCCGGTCTCTTGAGACTGAGGTATGTTGATGTTCCGAGATGCTTCAATTAGTGCCGAGAAGGTGGATAGGTTATGATTAACAAGATGCATCTTGTCCCTATTCAATGCCCCTTTAACACAGATTTGGACCAAGTAGCTTTCCTCTACTGCCTCGTGATAGTCCACAGCTTTGACTTGGAACCTCTTCACATATTTGAGAATGTCGTCACCCTCCTGCTGTTTTTCTTTACATAGGGTAAGTGTGGTCACTTTCTTAGCCACTTGAAAGAATTTGGTGTGGAATTTGTTAACGATTTCCTTCCAACTTCGGATAGAGTTTGGGGCCAGGTTTGTGTACTAACTATATGCTCGGTCAGTGAGGGACTTGGAGAATTCTCTCAGTTAGAGGACATGATTTAAACCATGAATCCCTAAAGTCTCGATGAACCGAACAACATGTTCTCGAGCATTTCCTTGTTTGCCATTGAATTTGATGAACTTTGGCACCATGTACCCCTCCGAGTATGGATAACTCAACATCTTAATAGGGTTTGGTGGCTTGACATTCGGATCAAGCAAAGAGGGTAAAGTTCTTTTGCTCCGTTCTAGCTTGAACATGGCTTGCACATCTGCAAGGGTGAGAAATTGTTGAGTGAGAGAACTTAATGGTGGTATTCCCAAAACTTGGCTTGTAGACCCAACGACTGAGCCAGGAGTGGCTTGGCCATTCTGGTGTTGAATTCACCATTGGTGAAGACACATGACGATACTGGCCATCGGCAACTATGGACAAGCCATTTGGTGATGGAACATCAAATTGGGTTCCATAAAGTCCATTGCATGTCGCAACTATACTGGGTCGGGCTTGCAAATTTGTTGTCGGCGCCAAAGGAGGCCCATTCGATACGTAGGTAGCGTTTACTATTGATGGAATGATATTGGGTACAGGCAAAACTCCCTTTTGTGCAATCATGCCCTATGAATTTGTTTGGACACCAATATTCGCCGCAACACCATTCATTACGCCGGAACCTCCTCTAGTCACCATTGGATCATAGCTTGGCGCACCATGGAGCCTGGTCGTAGGCAAGCTGCTGTCGCCTATTGTGGTCTGAACATATGTTGCTGCTGTTGTGTTGCCATGAGCCACAGGCTGACCATGACCTACTTCTCCTTGGGTTTAATTTTGTATTCCGGCGAAGATAACTCCACCTGCAGTTTGATCTCTATTTGGCGTCGGTGCAAAATTAGAACTCATCACCAACATAGTGTGAGTGAGATTCTAAATAGTAAGAATCTCTTGTTGGCTATTTTGAAGTCCTTGAATGGTTTCGAACAAGAGTGGTTGATCTTGAGCCAAGGTACCACCATTGGAGGATCCTTGTTAGTGAACTTCTTCTTCTCCCACAATTTTCACCAAAGTTGTATGAGTTCTGGATCTCTTTAAGACCATTAATCAATCCACCTCCCCAGACAAGTTGCCAAAATGTATAAGAGGGTTCAAGACTGTTGTCAAAAAATTTGAAGGCTCGTCAAAAAAATCGAAGATCACCGAAAAACCCAAATTCTCTAGAAATGGTGAGAGACTTAGATTCTTCAACAGTCACAACTAGGAACACATAGCAAAGAGATGATGGAGATAAGAGATTGGGTGAAGAACAAGGCAAAGTAGTTAGGGAGAATAATAGCACGGCTGTCTCATGGACCTCCTACTTTCACTCTCAAGATAGATAATGGAGAAGGGAAATTAGTTATCTCCTAAGAGTTGTCTCTCCAAAATCTATCCCTTGTAAAGTTATAGGTGGGTGCTATTTATAAGCGCCTCATGAGGTAAGATGGAGTCCATGTGCAAGGCACATGGAGAATATTCCCTCTAACTACCTTGTCCAAGAATGTGACCTTTTCAAGGATGAGGGAAATCCTAAACAAGAGATTAACCTCTCGGTGAACCCTTCTTCTTAGCCACACCTAACCAATGATCCCCAATCATCCCAAAGGGTCAAGGGTAGTCTCAGAGGACGCCTTGCTGTAGAAGGGTTAGGGGTAGTTCACGAGAACGGCCTGCTGCAAATATTGCCGACTCTCAGGGACCCTCTAAATCGTGCCACCTCGACCTGAGTATAGACTAGTTTAACCGAAGAGTGAACTTATCTCCACTCACCGTCCTTGGGATCAGGTCCTTTGTTCGGACTCCGTGATGGTTCTGGTGCGTAGATCCCAGAAAGCTCCAAGGCCATAAGTGTTCTGGGACTCATTAATGGAGCGGCTTCTAGATTATGTTCGAATCCGTTCGAAGCCAAGCGCTTTGGATCTCTTGGTTTGTAGATTTGAACCCTTTCGAGTCTGAGCTAGGTCTCTAGGTTCATGGTTCCAAACCCTTTCAAAGCTAATACCTCGGAGAATGGATCTCCTCCGAGGGTTTCATCTCTTCTAAAAACAACGGTTAACCTCCTCAGATGCCTGTATGATCTGAGCCTCCTTGGATGGGCTTGTTGGACTTTCTTTAGAGATATATGCTTGATGGGTCTTCCTCGGCCCAATTTGTTGGCTTTCTTATCGGTCCGTTCAATAGAATTCACTTGGCCTATTTAGCAATAATTTCTCAAAGTTCACCAATTTTTGGACTTTCTGATTGAGCTTCGATGGGGCCCAATTAATCAGTGGGCTCAAGTTAACCCCTCTTACAATTAGTTAGTGAAACAATTATTTAGAACATTATCATGCAAAATTGATAATATTTTTAGTTTTAAAAATTGAAAAAAACTGATAATATTTTTAGTTTTACTAAATAGGACTTATTGGTTCAAAACATCTTAGATAAGATTTGAATTACCATAATATTTATAAATAAGACTTTTAAGTAATTAATTCAATAAAAATTTAGAGACCCATAAATGATGAAAAACATGAACTAGCCCAAAATTGCAGTTTAGAGGATGATAGCATGTCCGTAACGTGAACGATTTGCATTACAAATTTCTACCTTTGTCTATTGAAAAATGTCTCTTCATGTCATGGATGTCCTTCAAAACTGGTCCCTAATTTTTTAATTTATTTTTAAACTCTTTTTTATTCGTGCACAAACTTATTTTTAATTAATACAAAGGTCTCGTTTGTCAACTATATATTTTAATCAAAAAGTCAAAATAAATTGTCATATCTCTTTCTCTACTTTTATGTATATCTTTTCATAAAAAATAAAAAAATTACTAAAATAGTCTGTTCTCAAACGAGACGTAAGACAAATCTGATCTTTCTTTATAGCCTACCTACCTTCCATTCAGCGTTCCGTTTTTCATTCATATTGGGATTTGAACTTGCATTTTTTCAAAAAAAAAAAAGAGATTAGTAGCTTGAGGACACAAAGGATATGTACAATACAATATAAGATTTCAATAGTATAATAATGATTGTAGAAATGTGTTAATGTACCTTAACAAAATTTTGAAAGTCATTCATGAGATGGTGAATCGTGACATCGACAATAGAAAACTCCTATTTATTCCAAGCTTATTGATTGATTGATAATATGTTTTAATTTTGTCTCATTCTCTATTAATATTATCATATCATCAAAATTACAAAAAGTGAGACAGATGATCTCATGCTTGGCCAACCAAGAAACAATTACCAGAACATCTCCAAGGAGTGGATCTAAGGGGAAATGGGAGCTGAAAGCAAACATCTCTCTCCAAAGTTTCAAAAATCCCTTACTATAATACTATTAATTAAAAAAATCAAAAACAATAATACGCCTCCTCTTAAAAAAATTTAAAAATTTGTTTTATTGTAGCCCTCTGTATGGAAATTTTTTGGTTACATGGACATTTGCTCTGTGAGATTAGAACCCTACATCTGTTCCTCCGCCCAATCAAGTTTAGGTGTAAAAAGAAGTTGAATAATGTTGTCAAAAAACAATCAAGAAATAAGAAATAGAAAGCCCGGCTCCCTTTAAATGGTTGTTCTTACATAGCAATGTTGCATTCGTACTACAACATTTTTTTCTGAAAAGTTTTAACTAATTTGAAATGATAAATCCTAATCTTATTTGATGTTACAAAAAACTATTTTGTATTCTTGACAATTGAATGTTTGATCAATCAACTATAAACAAGAACATTCAATCTCCTAAGCCAGATCGAGTGAATTATCATGTGGAACACATCATATCTCTTCGGAGGATCGTTCACTAGAAAATGCCTCTGCACTTGCTTGACTCCCTCCCGCAGTCTCAGATACCGGTCCTCAGGTATCCCCAAAAGAATTTTCTTCAGGTTGGGTATGTCACTGACTGAAACCTCGACCGAGAATGAGTTCCAATCCAGGACATCACTGAAGGGAAGGACATAGTGCTGTGAGATCAAAACTGGTACACACTCTGCGTAAATCGCCTCCACGATTCTTGGACTCGCCACTTCCCACCCGCTCGGGCAAATGCAGTACCTGTTGGAGGATTTACATACTAAAAACACTTAATTCAACTTTTCACCAAAAAAAAAGTGTAACGATATACAAATAAAATTTTCATACAAACTTTATGTTTAAAATTTTAATTATGATCCAACAGTACCTGCTCTTCTTCATCATGTCAGGGTAAGACATTCCCTCAGGGAGAGTTTCGTAGACGAGTAATTGTTCATCTTTTTCTTTCCAGTGTTTGAGGAATGTAGATCTAATGTGACCGTGTGCACCACCTGCGAAGAAGGCTAGGACTGTGCGGTTGGAGGGAGGCAATCCCCCTGTGAGTCCCTCGATTTCACCTGTTTTGAGGTTGATTTCTGGAAATGATGCATCTTTCTTTGGATTGAAATGCTTGGAGGTGAAGTATAATTGAGGAACATACCGTGTTGCTCGCGGCCCCTGTAACATGACAAATGTTTGAATGGAAAATAAGATAGAAAGTGAAAGTGGTTGAAAATTAAGCAAAATATAAATAATGAAAATAAAAATCCAAATATGATTTTATTGCATATCTATGAAGAAAAAAATTAATAGGCATGATCAAATGGTGTGCTATGTACAGTTGGTTTTAATAATAAGGTTACAATGGTAAATAATTAGTTATATTGTGCGGTGAGCAAAGTTAAATTTTGATGATAAACATTACAAAAATTACTTTATTTTTTGTATTCAATTTTACTAATTAATACCTTAAATTTTCTTTTATCCAAATCTAATGGTTGAAAATGATTTTTGGATATGGTGCCCAAATTCCATTTCTCTTTTTATACCAAAAAAAAAAAAATCTCAAAAGAAGGAAAAGTAAGAAAATATATATATTGCCAAAAATTAAAAGTGGATTTACCATTTTTCGGGAAATTTAGTACATTTTTCATTGTGCTTTTGCTTTCAATTCTTTCTGAAAAGTAGTTTTTTATTTTTTATTTTTTTTATTTTAAAAAATCACTTTTTATAGAACTCGATTATTTTTTTTTTATTTTGTTTTGAAACACCCAAACATTTGGTGGTTATTTTGTTTTCAAAAAATAAACCGTTAAACATTTATTTATTTTTTTTAACTTCCACCACAATCATATTAAACAAACAGGACAAAAATCGACTTTCTCAAACACTTTCTTGCTAACCAAATACGCCCATTTAACGACATCATATAACAAGAAAGAATGTAACAACATTGAAGTGAATAATACATACATATCCAATCATGGCAAGAAAGCATGAAATGATCAGGTGAAATATGGATTGGGATTCAGGTGAAGCTGATGTGAATTTTTTAAATTATCAAAAGAAAAAAAACATTATACTTCGGCCTTATTGAGGAAAATGCATGAGACCCCAGTGGAGTGTTGGTCCAAAAAACTGTTTGTTTTTTTTTTTTTTTTTCACCCATTGGCAGCCCCCCACGTGGAGGTGGGGGTGCCGGGGGTCCTCTCCTGTTGGGGACCCAGCAGGACTCCCTTATTGATTGTCAATTGGGCCAAAAATTAGTTATGGATGCATACATATCGAGAATTAGTTGATATGCGTGTGACTTTCATTTTCACTGATATATCAGAGCATATTAGAAATCAGATAATGTAGTGATAAATTCATTTGAATCCATAAAAAAAAAGTAGCTATGTCGAGAATATTGAGTAAATTTTCAAATCATTAACGGCTATTTTTTTTTTTTAAAACTTCATTGCAGTTAATTGTGAATAGTTTGAACATATATGTATCATAACCAACTATTACGTATACAATTTTTATTTCTCTCAATATATTGAAAAGTCAAAAAACCCGATAAATATGGTGGGCTGATATTTTAAACCATGATGATAACATACATATATTGAATTACTTACTAGAGATTGAAGAGCTGTTTCTTCAGCCCGCAGTATGTGTGCTAATGAACTATTCAATACTCAAGAACCTTCCAAATTAGGAGGCCTGTCTAGTTCTTCATTCACAGGCAAAGAATAAGAACTAAAAAAACTAACTCTCCAAGGCCAAGGAGAGTGGAATGAAAACCAAGATCTCTGAGGACAAAGTGTACAACCATCTAGTGAGAAGACAAGCAAAGGGGTGACAAGTAAGAGTACTGAAACAGAGATTGAGTAGGACAAAGATGGAGCCCAAAGGGGCTTCTTTGGAAGCCACATCTTGAAACTAGTCTTTTCTCTTCCAAAACTATACCCAAGTAACAATCAAAAACCATTTAGATAAGGTGATGATATGTAAAGAGAGTTGAGTTGGTGAATGGGGTATGTGATTTGATGCATTACTTCAATGCAAGTTATTCTTTGCCGCATGTCACCACTATTCTCGATAAGGAATAGAAAAATAGTAGTGTTTGTGTATGTGTATTATGCGAAAGTTTCCTTACAAATCAAGTCTTGCTCTCAAATCCGAGTGTTATAAAACTTGTTTGAATTACTGTTTCATAAAACCGTTTTGGGTCAAAAATAAAAAATAAAAAATAAAAAAATTCGTCTTTTAGGAAATACCCCAAATATGTCTTCGAAGTTTTTAAATTTATTTACACTCAAAACATAAAACAATGGGAGCTCCAAAACTTTTCTTTGTTTTTGAAAATACCAAAAACAAATGAGAAAAAAATGAAATGGTTAGTTACATTAATGTTCCCAAAGTATATGATTTATTATATTTTAATCTCAAAATTTTATTTTTTTAACTTTAATCTTCAAAATATATAATTTGTTACACTTTAATCCTTAGCATCAATACCGTTTAAAATTTATAATAGAAGGAAAGTTATTTTCTAAATTTCTGAGACAAAAGATAACTAAAGTTAAAAAAAATTAATTAATATAATTAACCCAAAAAGCAAAACACGACCAAAGGGGTCCATGTTTTGTGGGACAATTTGCTTATTTCATAAAAAAGAGCATGTGAGTAAGAATTGAATTTTTTTTACAAATTAAATTTAAGCCAATTATCAAGTAATTGCGTTGATGGCTTTTTTGCCACAATGAAGAGGACTTTAAAATTGCCAATTATATAGAAAAGAAAAATAGGAAATATCATATTGTCATCCAAACTTTCACGCATTTTTTAATTTGACCACAGACTTCGATTAATATCAATTTTACACCCAGACTTTTAAAATTTTGATCAATTTGACCCCTACCGTCACATTCCGTCTACAATTAGACAAAATGTGCTGACATGGCACCAAGTTCATTTGGAATTTCATTTTACCCCTCAAACTATATCTTAAAATTTTATTTGCCCCCTAAATATAAACAAATTAAATTTAAATATTTAATAAATAATTTTTTTATCTCTATAATGAAAAAATTGGGGCAAATTAAAGCAATGGACCTTATAGTTACCTGCCATTTCATTTTGGTCCCTATACTTTTAATTGCATCAATTTTGCCCCTACAATTTGGTTTTTGGCTCTATATGGTCCAATAGTTAACCACCGTTAGCTTTTTTGACGGAACCTACACGTGCCTTGCACGCACGAGATGAAAACCAGTCACTTTTTGGAGTGTACTTAAAAAAAAAACAAAAAAAGATTACTTTTTATTTTTTTGGGTCAAATTATCTCTCTATTTTTTTGTACACTTATTTAAATCATCACAAACAACATTATTATATATATTTATTTATTTTGAAAATTAAGTTTTTGTGTTTCTCATATTTTTTTGTTTTTAGTGAATATTTTTAAAATTTTTTAGATGCACCTTACTTAGATGTATCTAAAAAGTAAAATATTTCAAAAAATTAATAAATACACAAAAATATGAAATATATACTAAATTTTCATTTTTTTAAAATTTTTTTTGGTTTTTAATTATTATTTTTTTAATATTAAAAATTAATTTAATATAAATAAATATAAAAATAAAATTTTAAAAAAATTAAAAATTATTTCCTTTCCAAAAATAAAAAATCAGATGAAAATAATATATATTTTTACTTTTTTTACCGAACTATTTTTTAAAATTTTAATATTTTTCAAAACATAATTTTTAAAACTCAACCAAATAAAGGTGTAATGAAGTAACCTATTTGTTTGTTAAAATATAATTTTTATTGGAATTTTAGCTAAAATATAATGTATTGAGTCAAAATCAACTTATAAAAATTTAATACTAAAAAACTAATTTATTTGATAGATTGTTAACTTTTTGACTCGTGTAATGTTTGGTAATTTTTTCAATTTTTATATTTTTGCCTCCGTTTGGGATGTAGGCTGGCTTTTTGATTTTTTTTACTATTTTAGCCTGGACTAAAAAGCTTGGTTTAGGAAGGGCTTTTTGGCTTTTCGATTTTTTGACTTTTTTTGACTTTTTTTGTGAGAGAAGAGTGTAATGATTATGAGTTAGATGTGATATTTTATTTTTTATGACTAAAATAGTCTATTTTATCTTTTGGAACTAAAATAGCCAAAAAAGTCTGGAATAACTCTTCCCCAACTCAATCATGCCTGCAATCATGCTAAGCTTAAGAGCTTCGGCTCGGCTGCTTCTAATTTGGAGGAAATATCTTCAAATAATAAGCCTCAGTTCAGGGAATCCAAAAAATAAGGGAGAAGTTACATACAGTAATTGATATATCAATTAATGTATTAACATATATTATGATATTATCACTTTAAAATTATAAATCTTACCGATTATATAAATTACAAAAACTCAAAATTTTTATAATTATATTACATCATTCGTTAGTATATTAATTGGTATACGAATTGGTATGTATAATTTTATTCTTTCAAAAATTAATTATAAAATTATGAAAGTGTTCATAATTCTGTATAAAACTTCTAAAATTATGTTACATCATTCGTTAGTATATTAATTGATATATTAATTAGTGTGTATAATTTTATTTTTTTAAAAATTAATTATAAAATTATGAAGGTGTTTATAATTCTGCATATTAATGTTTATAATGAATGCTATTGATCTAAAAATTGAAAAAATTACCAAACATTGCACGAGTCAAAAAGTTAACAATGTATCAAATAAATTAGTTTTTTTAGTATTAAATTTTTATAAGTTGATTTTGACTCAATAAATTATATTTTAGGCCTACGCAAGATAAAGAAATTGTACTCATATGTACACATATAACTCATTACTAGAACAAAACGACCTCGGGTCCAATCCATTATGCTCATGGCATATCCAAGGGGCAAAACGACATTGGGTCCAAAATATTCATTCATAATCTGACCTCTGATCTAATGGATCCATACACAAATGTCCACCGGTCCTCCATAACATATGTACTAAACGACTTTGGTTCTAACATTTCCATATTCTTGTTTATGCGCATATTCAAATTGATGATCATCTCACATTTAATGGATCCAAACACAAATGACCATCGGTCCTTCATAACATATGTACAAAACGACCTTGGGTCCATCATTTCCAAATTCATATTCATGTGCACATTTATATTCATGATTATGTTCACATTCGTATTCATATTCAAAACGACCTTTGGTCCAATTAATTTTGCATTATACGGTTGTTTGGAATGATTTAAATAAACGTACAAAAAAATAAAGAGATAATGTCATAAAAAAATAAAAAAAATAACTTTTTTTTGTTTTAAGTACACTCCAAAAAGTGACTGGTCTTCATCCCGTGCATGCTTGCACGCACGGGTGTCCGTAAAAAAAGTTAACGGCGGTTAACTATTGGAACGCATTGAGCTAAAAACCAAATTGTAAAGGCAAAATTGATGCAATTAGAAATACATAAACTAAAATGAAATCATGGGTAAACTATAGGGACCATTGTTGTAATTTGCACAAAAAATAAAATTTAAATAATCTAGTACTTTGCCAAAAAATAATAAAAAATATATAAATTATTATTTAGAATTATCTTGGGATTTGGAAGTATGGAGAGTTCGACAAACATGTCGTACCTGTATCGAGTACTTACCACCGTATAATATTTCTGCATACGTACCAGATATACAAAATATGTACTCAAAATTTTCTTTTTTAATTTTTGACATACCCAGACATATTTAGTATATATGTAAGCAATGTCGTACCTTAGTCGAAACAATATTTTTCTTCTATTATAAAAATAAAATTCTTTTTACTAGATTTCTTTTTCATTTTTAATTTTGTACTTAAAATTATTTTATTATTGTTGAGCAACAAGGCACTTTTTCAGTATGTTTAAATTTAAAAAACACAGAGCACGTCCAATAACTAATTAGAATTTAGAACAAACATATAAACATTGCAGAGCAGTTCAATCCAATGTACCCAAAAAAAATAAAATAAATAAACACTGTCAATCTTCCTATTTTCTAAGATAATTGTAAGATCAGGCGTAGGATCGGATTGATAATTGTAAGATCCTATTTTCTATTAAAAAAAGATAAAAATAAAATTTAGAATGACACATATTAAAAATAAGATAAAAAATTACAAAATTTATGATCATACTTACAATCTTACCTACAATCCTATACAATCCTGTTATAAGATCGATCCTACAATAATATGGATCGTTTCAGCAACGTAGGATTGTAAGATCGTACGATCCTACGATCCGGATCGCAATTTTAATAACCATGGTATAAAAAAAGAGAAGGCAATAAGAATACATCCCATCCTGTCATCACTTACAGTGTCAATCTTATCATCGTCGTCAACAACATCATTCATGGGCATAGAACTTTTGACGATAGGTTCCACCTTATCACCACTTACAACGTCAATCTTCCTCCCCATTTTATCGTGGTCGTCAACGACATCATTCATCGACATAGAACTTTTAACAATACATTTCACCCTGTCACCACTTACAGTGTCAATCATTTTCACCATTTGATCGTTGTGGTCAATGACATTATTCTTCGGCAAATAACTTTTCTTGAGAGTGAATTTAAAAGTGAAGCAGAGTTTGAGAAGGAATGGCTTGTTGCAGTTGATATCACCACCTCTCTTGTTATGGTATCCTGGGTAGTTCTCCTTTTCAAACCCCACTTTCTCTTTCAAATTAAAGCCAGTTTTTGAAGCTAGCTTTTCCAAACGCCATGTGTTGTAAGGATAGTCATCCCTGTGTGTGACATGCACTTCACCGCCTTCCTCCAGCAAATCTCTTGCATTCTCTAAAAAAGCTGTCAAAAGCTCCCTGTGCATCCTGTCTCTCAATAATACACCCAAATCATGTTGTTTTTAAAAAAAATTATTTGTAAACAGGATTCTTATATAAAATAAAAAAATAAAACATCAGAAACTCAACTTGATTGATAGCCACATTTATAAAATTTTGAGTCATATTGATGGGTGTTTTAGCTGGAGTACTTCAACTGCCAGCAAATTTTTTTTTTTTTTTTTTTTTTTTTTTTTTTTTTTTTTTTTTTTTTTTTTGAACTAAGCCAGACATCATTTGTCACTAAATTTTTACTCTGTCTTGACGGAAAAAAAATTTATGTAAAAATTATTTCCATAAAAAATATTTGGGAAAATTACCTCTCAGTTATAATTTGAGAAAATTATTACATACACTGCTGGAAAACAGATTTTTAGCGGCGTTTAAGAAACGCCGCTATATCTTTCAAAAACGCCGCTAATTCCTTTTGCGACGTTTAGTACCAAACGTCGAAGCTGCGGCCGTCGCTGTATCTTTACGACGTTTTAAAAACGTCGCGATATTAGAATAGGCGGCGTTTTTAGAAACGCCGTGAAATGTCCCTACCATGACGTCACTATGATTTTAGCGACGTTTTCAAAATGCCGTCATATCTTTTTTTTTTTTAAATTGACCGTTAACTTTTTGGAGTTTAGGTGGCGTTTTAAAAACGCCGTGAAATCCTCTTTTTTTTTTTTTGAAATTATGCTAATTTTATGTGATTAAACTAAAAAAATACCTATAATAAAATTGAATAGCCGTAATATGAAATAATAACTCCCATTCAAATTATAAATGCAGCATTAATTCACTTTCCTATTCAATTTAATATCCAATCATCATTACCCACAAAATAACATATTCAAAAATTAAATTCATAATTCTCAACCAAAAAATCAGCAGTCCTATGGCAGCAAAAATCAACACCAGCCAAAAGTCACACATAGCCTTGTTCTTATCAACTAGACCAACTTGTATTACAAAAGCTTTTGTAAAATAATTTGCTTCCAAAAAATGAAAAAATGGATCATTATCCACATCCATACTAGATCTACCAGGTGTCTCTGGTGTCTCTGGGCGCACGCAAGTTTTACATGTTATAATCTGAATGGAGGAAGCTTTCATATGGCGTTCCGTAGAGTGCTCTCTGGATATCATCCCAGTTCTCAACGTGTTGGGACAATGAACCTTTGTGTATCTTCACTTGCTGACTCTTCAGATCCCTCTGTGGAACCCTCAGAAAATCTTGGACATCCTTCAATTTCTGCAAAATACATGGAAAACAGTACTTTTGTATGGAAACAGAAAGAAAAATAAAAATAAAAATTGGCATCTTTTTAGGATCAACTGTTTTATAAGACGATGAAATGTCTTACGGTGGAATTTTTTATTATGTCCTCTGTATTTATGTTAGGTGTGTCTAAAAAGTAAAAAAAAAATTGCTTAAAATATTAAAAAAATTCAGTAAAAACAAAAAAACACGGAAAATAAGAAAGTAGAATTTTTTGAAAAGTGTTTTGGAAAACTGGAAACCAAGCAAAGTGATACTTTTTCTTTTTTTTTTTTTAAGTACAGTACACTCCAAAAAGTGATTGATTTCATCCCGTGTGTGCAAGGCATGCGCGGGTTTCCGTCAAAAAAGTTAACGGTGGTTAACTATTGGACCACGTTGAGCCAAAAACCAAAATGTAGGGGCAAAATTGATGCAATTAGAAGTATAGAGACTAAAATGAAATCACAGGTAAACTATAGAGACCATTGCTGTAATTTGTCCAAAAAATTAAAATTTAAATAATCTATACTTTGCCAAAAAATAATAAAAAATATATAACTTATTATTTAGAAATATCTTGAGATTTTGAAGTATGAAGAGTTCGACAAACATGTCGTACCTGTGCTGGATACTTACTAACGTATGATATTTCTGCATACGTACCGAGTATACAAAATATGTACTCAAAATTTTCTTTCTTAATTTTTGGCATACCCAGACACATTTAGTATATATGTAAGCAATATTGTACCTCAGTCGAAACAATATTTTTCTTTTACTATAAAGATAAAATTATTTTTACTAGACTTCTTTTTCATTTTTAGTTTTGTGCTTAGGCCTCGTTTGGGAGCCTTTCTTTTTAACCAAAAAGTCAAAAAGTTACTAAATTAACCAAAAAGCCAACAATCCATACCAAAAAGTCAAAGATTCTCTTTTCTCTCTATTTTTTACACATCTTTTAGTAAAAAGTCATCACAAACATACTAGTTTTTTTTAGCTCATATTTTAGCCAAATAGTGAAAAAGTTACTAAATTAGCCTGTTCCCAAACGAGGCCTTAGTATGGTTTTAAGATTAAGTTATGATTTGTAAGTTATTTAATATAATAATATTTAATTTTGGTTTATCCTGTACTTTTGGCATTAAATGTCAATTGTATGTTGAATTTAACAAATGTAACAATTTAATCAATTTTGTATTATTCCAAAATAAAAATTAAATATTTACAAACATATTAAACCATTTAATCAATTTTTATATTTTTTATATTTTTTTTTTTTGCAAAGTATATATTATTTCAATTTTTTTTTTCATTATTGAGATAAAAAATTATCTATTAAATATGTAAATTTAATTTTTTTATATTTGGGAGGCAAATTGATTTTTAAGGTATAGTTTGGACAGTAAAATGAAATTCTAAATGAACTTTGATGCTGCGTCGGCACATTCTATCCAATTGTAGACGGAATATGACGGCAGAGGGCAAATTGATCAAAATTTTAAAAGTTTGGATATAAAATTAATATTAATTGAAGTTTGGAGGTCAAATTAAAAATGCGTGAAAGTTTAAGAGGCAAAATGATATTACCTCTATAATAAGATTTGTACATTTAAGTGGGGTGGTCATTACACATTTTGGGTATAGAATTTATTATTTTACACCAATCACAATATATGTAATGTTAACCTACTATAAAAGTATGTGAAGCAATTTATTCTACGCAACTACCCACATACCCATGGCCAAATTAAAAGACTTTCTTTTTTTTAAAACTCAATTAAAAGACTCAAGCCTATCACAATTGAATTGGTAACACACATACATGAATAATGTGAGATCCTATAAACCAATGCAATGATGCATAATAGACAAATCAAGTTTAAAATCTCTTAGTTATAAATAATTTTTTGAAATCAGTTCATAAGAAGCTTTACTCCTGTTTTAATTGGACCCCACAAAATGAACGATGGAATTGATTTCTCAAATTAATCGTGGAAATGAGCCAAATACCAAGTTATTTTTAAAAAATATGATCATAGCATTATTGATAAAATAGTTGGGTATCCTCAAGTTCACATGTGCTCTCAAGGGGCTAAAATAAAATTGATAAACAAATTATTATTAACTTAAATACTTAAAATTATTTTATTATTGTTGATTGCTCAAAAAAAAAAAAAAAATATCAAAGTTATGATTAAAAGTTGCCCCTTCTGGATAAATGTAATGGCTCCGCGACTGGCTACCAATCCTTGATTCAAAAACATAAATCTTGTTTTCCTGAATACTACCATTTCAGAAGATGCAAGCACACAACAAGGCTGTTCTCATTTTTCAGTATGTTTAAATTTAAAAAACACAGAGCACGTCCAATAACTAATTTAGACCAAACATATAAACATTGCAGAGCAGTTCAATCCGATGTACCCAAAACAAAAAAAATATATATATATATAAACATTGCAGAGCAGTTCAATCCGATGTACCCAAAACAAAAAAAAAAAAAAAAAAAACTGCAGACTAGTAAGAATACTAGTACCAAGGTTGTTAAAATCGGGATTTTAGGTAGGATCAGTAAGAGGGCCTCGTGGATCAGATGTAGGATCGGGTTGATAATTGTAAAATTCTATTTTCTATTACAAAAAAGATAAAAATACAATTTAGAATGATACATATTAAAACTAAAGTGAAAAATCACAAAATTTACGATCATACTTACAATCTTACCTACAATCCTATACAACCCCGTTACAATATCGATCCTACAATGATATGGATCGTTTTAGCAACATAGGATTGTAGGATCGTACGATCCTACGATCCAGATCGCAATTTTAATAACCATGGTATAAAAAAAGAGAGAGCAGTAAGAATACATCCCACCCTGTCACCACTTACAGTATCAATCTTATCGTCGTCATCAACGACATCATTCACGAGCGTAGAACGTTTAACGATACATTCCACCTTATCACCACTAATCTTCCTCACCATTTTATCGTGGTCGTCAACATCATTTATCGGCATAGAACTTTTAACGATGCATTTCACCTTTTCACTACTTACGTTGTCAATCTTCCTCACCATTTTATCTTGGTCGTCAACGACATCATTCATCGGCAGAGAACTTTTAACGATACATTCCACCCTGTCACCACTTACCGTGTCAATCGTCCTCACCATTTTGTCGTGGTCGTCAATGACATCATTCATTAGCATAGAACTTTTAACGATACATTTCACCCTATCACCACTTACAATGTCATTCTTCCTCACCATTTTGTCATGGTCGTCAATGACATCATTCATCGGCATAGAACTTTTAACGATACATTTTACCCTATCACCACTTACAATGTCATTCTTCCTCACCATTTTATCGTGGTCGTCAACGACAGCATGCATCGGCAAAGATCTTTTAACAATACATGTCACCCTGTCACCACTTACAATGTCAATCTTCCTCACCATTTTATCGTGGTCGTCAACGACATCATTCATTGACATAGAACTTTTAACGATACATTTCACCCTGTCACCACTTACGGTGTCAATCTTCTTCACCATTTGAGCGTTGTGGTCAATGACATTATTCTTCGGCAAATAACTTTTCTTGAGAGTGAATTTGAAAGTGAAGCAGAGTTTGAGAAGGAATGGCTTGTTGCAGTTGATATCACCACCTCTCTTGTTATGGTATCCTGGGTAGTTCTCCTTTTCAAACCCCACTTTCTCTTTCAAATTAAAGCCAGTTTTTGAAGCTAGCTTTTCCAAACGCCATGTGTTGTAAGGATAGTCATCCCTGTGTGTGACATGCACTTCACCGCCTTCCTCCAGCAAATCTCTTGCATTCTCTAAAAAAGCTGTCAAAAGCTCCCTGTGCATCCTGTCTCTCAATAATACACCCAAATCATGTTGTTTTTAAAAAAAATTATTTGTAAACAGGATTCTTATATAAAATAAAAAAATAAAACATCAGAAACTCAACTTGATTGATAGCCACATTTATAAAATTTTGAGTCATATTGATGGGTGTTTTAGCTGGAGTACTTCAAGCCAGACATCTTTTTTTTTTTTTTTGGAACTAAGCCAGACATCATTGTCACTAAATTTGTACTCTGTTAGTCTTGACGAACAATTTTTTTACATAAAAATTATTTTCATAAAAAATATTTGGGAAAATTACCTCTCAGTTATAATTTGAGAAAATTATCACATATGTACGAAAATTTTTATAATTTTAATTATTAATATTGATAAAAATTTATCACTAATTTGTATTTAATTCTCAGATTTTATACTAAGAGGAAATTCTCCCAAAATATTTTCCTAAGAGTGATTATGATATTAAAACTAATATACTAGTGATTACAACTTTTCTTGATGATGGTGGTGTTGGTGGTAGTATTTGTGGTGGTGATGCTGGTGGTGGAAGTGGCAAAAGGTGGTGAAAAAGATGGAGGTCGAAACAGTTGTGGTAATGTGGTAGCATAAATAAGACTCAATTTAGAAAATATTTTTTACCCGTTGAAAGTAAAAAAAATATTTTTTGGCCCAAATAATTTTTTTTATTACTAAAAATTGGCTTTCCAATGAATTTCAGTGTTTTTAGTTCAAAAGTAAATAAATTTCATTCTCCAGGGTACATAACATTAGTAGATAGTTGAAATAAACTCACTACACTTAGGCTCCATTTGCTTTGACATAAAATATTTTATTTATTTTTTGTTGTTTTGTTGAATAAAAAGCAAGTAAACATTTTTTAAGGAAAATATTTTTGCATCATTTTCTAACAATAACTTACCTTTAAAATTTTGTAAGTTGATTTTTACAAAGTTGACTCTTACTCACTACCTTTTCAACACATTTAGCCTTTTCAAATAAATATTTTAGCTCACTAAAAAGTCAAAAATGACATTTTATTGAATTAAAATTTCTCTTTTAGGCAATAATTTTTTTTGTTTCAAGTGTTAATCAAATGCCAAAAATCAAAAACCAAATATTTTTTCTGTGTAAAATCAATTTAAAGTCGAAACAAATGAAGCCTTACTCAATAAGCTCTTCATCTCTTTCACAAAAGCCATAAAAATGGCCTGCATGAGGAAAATTAAATATTACAACATCGAATTTCATGCGACTTAGTGTGGGATGGTAGCCCATCTCATACACATCCACTTCATGCAAAATTAGGCATCCTAGTCTCTCCAATGTCTGCAATTCTGCTTGACTTGTCCAGTGTTTCACCCTTAACAACTCTGCATAAAAATCAAAGTATAACACAAGATGTATGAAAAAAATATTAAATGCATATATAGATGACCTCATTTGGTAGAATATTTGGGGTCTCTAACATTACTCTTTGGCAATATCTAAAAAATTTAATTTTTTAGCTCAAAAAATGAATTTTTTTTTTCTTATTGGTTAAAAAATTCAAATGTCACATCAAAAAAAATTATTAAAAGAGCTAATAAAATTTTGTCCAGTCACTACAAGGAATTAGAGATTTAGAGACTAATTTTTAGGCACCAATTGAATTTTGTCCCTAAAAACAATCTTTTAGGGACAAATTATTGCCGAAGAAATATTTAGTTTTGAAAATTTAAACATTTAGGCACGGAAGGAAAATCATCACTGATTCTCAGTTTTAGTGACATTATAAAAAAAATTGTCACAAAAAGGTTAATTTGACTTTTCTGGGACAAGGTTTTCCTGACGATTCTAGTGACGATTTTTATTTCGTCACTAAATGTAATTGGAGACAAAAAATACTAGTATTAGAGACAAAATTAGTTGCTAAAAGTGTCATATATTGTAGTGAGATATTAACTTTAAAATTGTGTGATTAGCCAAAGTGCATGTAAGATAACCACAAACATCCAATTTTTAAAAAAGAAAAATTGACCAACACTTTTGTATTTGTTGTTTCCAACACAAAAAATTTCAAATTTTGATAAAATATTGAAGGGATATGAAGCATCCAAAATTATAACCATATTAAACAAAATGTTATCTCTCGTTGGACTGACCTTGAGAATGAAGAGAAGTTGCAACCATGTTAACAGCAGAGCGAAAAGCTCTAGCTAAACATGCTGAAAATGAGAAGTCACCTTCACCAACCAACAATATCTTCTGCCCATTGTTGTAGTGTTGTATCCATCTCACTCTCTCCTTCCCCCTCCTCCTCCTCCTACTACTGCTCATCCCTCTCTCTCTCTCTCTCTCTCTCTCTAAAATGAATGGGTTGGTTTATGATACTCATCTATAACCATTATATAAAACTGAAACAGATCCACAGATATCTTATCTACTACTACTTTAAAAGTGGGAAGACTCTTAGGTGATTGAGATGAGGACCCAATAATTCTGTGTTAATTTTGAAATTTTGTTTTATGATTATTAATCTAATGGATAATTAATCCAATAAATTTGTAGAATTATTAGTAATGAGGTAGGGGTTCGATTATCTTGAGTTGAGAAATAAAATAAAAAGACTCTTTTATCCTTGACTAAAAATTAAAATACTTATTATTTTTATATAATTTTATATTTTAGAAGGCTAAATATAATTTTTTAAAATTTAAAAATATTTTTTGATATTTATTTTATAAAATTAATTTATATTTTTAAAAAAAATTAAAAAACAAACCAAATATGATCTTTGTATTTTGTATTTTTTTATTTTATTTATTTATAATTTTTTTCAAAACCACGTTTATGAAAAAATGGAGTTGAGGCATGTTTTCCAGTAGTCACGCCTCTAGGCAATGTCTTTCATTCATATTATTCTTATTTTCATTGAAAATAATATTTAAAACAAACATTATTGAAGAATTTATCTTGCTCTCTCTTCCTCCCATGTTTTGTGATCGCTGGATATGACTTCAATGATAGTGATTGATGTCAAGGCAAATCAAAAGCTAAAGCAATAGGCAAATCAAAAGTTAAAGCAAAAGGAAAAGCATGATAGGTTAAAATAAAAAGCTAAAGCAAAAGGACAATTAGAAGAAAAGAATATGTAAATGATCTACCTTGGCCATTGATAGTAAAGTTTCACTTATTTCACTGAATCTTGTCAGTAAAATTGCACTATCCAATGATAGAAAATTCAGTGTTTTTTTTTTTCTCCTCAAAATTTCGAATTCTTTTGTTGAATAGATCTCGACTAGAAATTTTAAAAAATATAAATTTTACGAAAAATAAAGTTATATATGTAGCATTTTTAAATTTATAATTTATTTTATATTGAGAATCTTTAAATATCCTTCAATAGTAAAAAATAATCTTTTTCTCATAAAACTATTTAAATAAATTATATACATTTGTGTGTAATAGTTCTGAAACTTCAACGCATAACATCAACGAGCTTATGTGAAGCTTCAACACATAACAAGCTAAATGCCTCCTCCTACAGGTAATATCAATGTTAATGGATGTGCCAAGGAAAGTTGGGAAAAAGTTGATTTTGGAGGACTCTTTAGAGATGCGAAAAGTTCTTAGATTTTAGGATACCTTGAAAAGTTGGATGCAGCAACAAGCTTCAAAGCAGAAATATAAGTTATTTATCGTGGAACAATCACTATTCATGAAAAAGGTTAGAGAAATGTGATAATTGAAACAGACCATCAAGATGTTGTCAACCTCCTCAATGAAGGAGATCATCCAAACTACCCTTATCGTGCTCTTGGGGAAGATATTAAATTTCTTACCTCTCGTATGGCCTGCATTATCAAACACATTTTTTGAGAAGCCAATCAGTGTGCAGATGTCGTTGCTTATATGGGAGAAAACCAAATGAAAGACTTGAAAATTTATAAAAACCCCCTATTTTGTTAAGCCCATTCTAGTGGTTGATATGGTTAGAATTGTGTATTAGAGAATTAACCCTCTCTTTTATTTTTTAATCTTCTGTTCGTTTAACTTTCTTTATTACCTAAAAAAAACACATGACATCAATGAGCTTTTGTGCTCCAATCAGAAGTCTCCACCATCTTGTCACTTGGGCATACTCATACTATCAAATCCTGAAAAATACATATATATTTAACAAAATTAACAAAAAAATAAAATAAAATCCTTAATTACTCTCTTATATAATAATAAAATTATTAATTAAAATATATTGATGATATCATTAAAAATATTAATTGACACAATAATTTATTAATAAAAATAATTAATTGTTATGCAATTAAAAACTTAAAGGGACGAGATATAATTTTTAAAATTTTAAAAACAATTTATATTTTAAACAAATATAAAGAGATGTATTTATAATTTATTCAAAAATTTTATAATGACCACAAGTCATAATTGCATTAGTATTAGCAACATACATAAGTAAGTACTAGGGATCTCAAATGTTTTATAAAAAGTTTTATTAAATGTCTTGCATAGATATAGAACTTACATAAAATTCACATGGTATGAATTCCACATCTATATAAAATATTATGAGAAAAATATTGATAAAATATTTGAGGTCTAAGTAAGAAAGCCAACCAGGGAGTGCCACGTCAGTCACTTTTATAAACACATTTTTTTTCTTTTTTCTTTTGTGTGCCTCAGGTGATTATTTTCCTTGTCAAGGTCATCAGAAACAAACAACCTTCCTTCCCTATGACCCTCTTTCCACCACCGCCTAGGCTTCCCCTTTCCCTCTTTCGTGCGGCAGTGGTCCCTCTTCCTTTCCACAGCTGCTCTGGTTCTTTACCATCCCTTTCAATTATTGCATTTTTTTCTTGCTTTGCACCACAAAAGCTTCTTTATCGTATCAGACATTATTTTCATGGTATTTGAATTTATATATATGTAATTTATATATTATATTGTACGAGTTGGCTACAGATTCTGGCCATGTGAAGGAAAGTAGCAGCTAGCTACATGGTGGGGAAGCCATGAGGCCATGTGAGTTGGCTTATTTTTTTATTTTTTATTTTTTAATAGTCGAGTATCCAAATCAATTTAATGTATATCGATTAATCTCGAAACTCTAAAATTAACAACCAAATAAACTTCCAACGAGTCCTTAGCAGTGACTTGAACTCAGAACGATAAATCTTATCTTTATGTGTCTACCACATACGACCAACCCTTTGTGATTTAGTCTAATTGATGTCAAAAAATATTAAAGATGAAACTAGTAAAACAAAATAATAATTAATCAGGGTTGATTAATGTTACAAAATAAATATTTGTTATGTGTATATATACTTGTACGATAAATTACATAAATTGTCCTAAGCATGCCCTCTTTTTCATTTTGATCCCTAATGTTTAATTTGTATTAATTGCATCCCTAAAGTATTTGTTATGAATATTATCAAATTATACAAGTTCATCTCCCAAGATTTTAAAAAAATAAAATAAAACTAATAAGTCATATTTTGCTCTTAAGATTACTATCAAGTCCTATCAAAGTTCAATATAAACAACTAAATCCTATTTTTCATAACATATTTTCAAAAAGTTCATTGCTCCATAATAGTGTGTCTTACTCCAATTTTACCCTTCCTATTTAATATGAACAACAATTTTATAACTAATTTTAACTCAATTTTAATTGTAAAAATTATTAATCTTACACTTATAATTTTGTTTATGAAAAATCATTTGATTTGAAAAATTAAAAATAATTGAATTATAAGATTTCTAATAAATTAAAATTATTTATGAAATTTTTTGTTCATATTTTAATGAAAAAATAAAATGAAAATAAAATATACTATTTTGTATAACTGAATTTTTTAACAACAATTTATAAATAAAAAAAATTATTTGTTAATATTGAAAATTGATGTAACTCAATAATAATTTTCAAAACAAAATAGAATTTATTGATAATTTTTTCATTGGATTTATTATTTTTTAAAAATAATATCATAATTTTTACAATTAAAAAAATATTATCCTACTTAGATAAAAAAAAATGTCTATGAAATTGTTGTTCATATTAAATAAGGGATAAAATTAAGATAACATTTACCTGTTGGCTTTTTTGGCTTTTGAGGGTTAATAGTATAAATTTAAGTGTACCAGTATGGATCAGTCAGTCCTCACAGAATTTTGATTGTCAATCAATTATCAGACGATTGTGTTGAAGTTCTTTCGGTCTGAATGAAGATGATTTTTATTGGTGGCTTGTTTTAGGAGAAATTTATAATAGATAACAAGTACAGAACAATTCAGAAACTGAATTTCATTAAGTAAATAGGAACTTACAATGAAATGACGCAGCTTTGAAAATGTTTACAGAAACGATTACTTGAAACTATTCCTAGGAAATGAAGTGCGGTACAGGAATTAAAATGCTAAAATGTAAAGAACTGGAAATATAAAACTAGAAAGAAACATGAAGTAATGACTGGTTTCTGGATCTGAGTTTGGGTCTTTACAATGTAGTCATAAATAGCTATTTATAGGCAAATATTTCTAGGAAAAAAACTTCCAGCAATAACCACCCAATAACTACCTAAAACTATCCACTTTTCCATCTTCATTCCCATAATGCCACGTATTCCTCAATGTCTTCATAACTTTTCATAACCTCCAAATGAATAGGAGAGTGTCAAGTGTCCTGCAATTTATCAATAATAATAATAATAATAATTTCATATTTATAGTGCCAACATTACCCCCCGCAGCCTTTTCAGAATGAGGAACCTTGAATTCATGAAAAGTTGTATATTAATATAGACCATACTTGGCAATTAATTAATGTATTTGAAGGAAGACACACATTCGAAGGTTCTTTTATTATACAACATGATTCAATTTTGTTAAAAAAGATCCAAAACATTGCTCCGAAGGTGCTCACGACATATTTTAGAAGTTTTAAAAGCTTTGAATGCATAATAGCTACCTACTTGGAGAGTTTATAAGGTTTCAAAACATAATTAAAATAAGTTCACATGCTTCGAATTTTAATGTGTTTTTCGAAATTGGATTATTTTGCATGTGTTTGAAATGGTGACCAATTTGATTTAGTCACAATGCATGCCAATGTTATTTTTTTTGAGCCATTAGTAACAGTTGGCCCTTCTATGCTTTACTTTGAGACCTTTGATGCATCATGAAACTATGGAAATTTCAAGACCTTTGAAGCATGATTCTTCAGACCTTAGCCATATATTTTCACTCCCGATTGTACTACTTCGAATTGCTTTGAAATGACAAACAACATACAAACTTTTCAAATTACACTACTTTAAAGTGTTTTGCAGAGTTTGGAATTACCTTCTAACTAAATATATTAGCCTTCGAAGTGCTTTTGAGAGAGCTTCGAGCCACCTTCGAACTAAATATATGGAACTTTGATGTGTTTTCGAGTTTCGAATTATCTTCAAACCAAATATACAGACATTTGAAGTGCTTTTGAGGGAGCTTCAACCTACTTTCGAACTAAATATATGGCACTTTGAAGTGTTTTCGAGTTTCGAATTACCTTTGAACCAAATATATAGACCTTCGAAGTTCTTTTGAGGGAGCTTTAACCTACCTTCGAGCTAAATATATGGCACTTTGAAGTGTTTTCGAGTTTCAAATTACCTTCGAACCAAATATATGGACCTCGAAGTGCTTTGATATACCTTCGAAGTGCTTTGGCCACTCTTAGCCGAGTTCTACCCTTCAAACGATTAATTTGTTCTTTAGTGCATCAAACTCATCAAAACAATGCTTAAAGATGATTGTTTTATTAGTCATTTCATCAAAATTAAATTTTGATGCAACCTACAAATCCAAAATAGATTTTGAACACCGAAAGTCATGGCTTAATATAGCCTTGGAAGTTCAAATACTATGACATTTTTAACAATGTCAAATATTTTAAATCTGTTAATAGTGGATTGATCATCATCTTTAATCAGTTTTAGTCTAAGAACATGTTCTTTAGCCAAATAACTTTCATCATTCATTGACAAATGGTTTTTTTTTTAGCCATTAATGGTTTATGAAAATCCTACATAGACATGTTATTTCCATGACTTGACTTTCTAAGAATGGGTTTTTCAATCCCTCGAGCCTTATATGGAACATCATTTTTAACCATATTTGGCTCAACAATATGCTTTTTAGCCATGTTATTTTCATAAGTTGGCTCTTTAAAATGGGGTTTTTAACCCCTCGAGTCATGCATGAAACATCATTCTAAGCCAAATTTGGCTCAAGAATATGTTCTTTCGTTATGTTAATTTCATAATTTGGCTCTTTAAAAATAGGCTCTTGAACCCCCCGAACCATTGATGAAATTATATTTTCACTAATTTCAGTTATAAATGACTTGAAAACATTTTGTAAAACCTCACAAAATTCAGTTCTTGAAGACTTGACAAGAAGGGTTGATAACTCATGTCTCCATTGGCATATTTCTACACCAAGTTGATGAATTACTCTAATTAATGTTGTATTTTTTCTTCTGCCAAATAATATGATAATGAAGAAACAACTTGGAAATTTTCTTCATCAAGAAAATAGATCTCTTCTTGAAAGTCCAAAATTTTTCTTTCACGCCAATATATTTCATTTTTACAAATTTGAATAGCAAAATTCAATTCGTTTGTCATTTTTTCTTTTATGCCTTCTTCAAGGCACTCATTTTCTCCTTGTCGTCTACGTCTAACCATTATAAAAGTCCCATTGGGCATGCCAAAAAATATATGTGGACTTTTTTGGCTTTCAAGGGTTAATAGAGTAAATTTAAGCGTGCCAACAAGGATCAATAAATCCTTACAGAATTTTAATTGCCAACTAATTATCAAACGATTGTGTTGAAGTTCTTGCAGCCTCAATGAAGAGGACTTTTATTGGTGGCTTGTTTTAGGAGAAATTTATAAAAGATAACTGTGGGGACATAATTTTTGAATGACAACACGTGGCTGAAGTGTCACCAAAGTGCCATCCGAGGTGTCACGTGTCCTAGTCATGACGCCGAGATCATCTCAGCTAGGCGGGGGTTATCTGCGAAGATACCAGAATTTGGGATAAGCGGATAAGGGACAAGAGTCCTAGAATGAGAGATGACTTCAGTTTGGATAAAGATAAGACTCTTAGAGAGTTTATCCCAATCTTACTGGGAGTCCAAGATTAGCAGTAATCCTAAGTCCTTTGAAGCTAGTCTTCTATTGGGACTTGGTTTGTGTTGGCTATAAAAGAGAGACACCCTCATGGGTCTAAGGTATGCTTTTTATGCTCTGAATAGTGAGTTAAGCACTTTTGCTATCTTTGAGAGATAACTGACTTGATTGTCGGAGTACCCCCGGGTGAACGAACCACCGCCGGAATCTCTTCTTTTTGTGACAAGTCGTTCGGGCTTAATCTATTCTGCCAGTGTTTTCCAGCTGAGTGCTTGATTGGTAGTGTGGTTGGAAATTGACACATACAATTTGGCGCCATTTGTGGAAAAGAAATGAGAATATATGGCCAACGACGGACAGAAAAAGAAGGTTGGGGACGATACCCTACTGAGAGTGGGAAACATATTGACCTTGACGTCGAAGAAGACAACTGCAATGAAGAGACTCGTGATAAGAATCACGGAGGAAAGAACGTCGGCTAGGAGGGCGGCGTACCGAAGAAATCGGACCGGAGCGGGTATTATAACGAGAACGACTTCCAAGTATGAAAAGATAGATGCCTGCAGAGGGACGGCGAGATGAAGGGAATAATGAACAAATTGGCGGACCTGCAAGCGGTCGTCAATTTCCTGATGCAGAACAACGTCATGCAGCCACTGTTCCCGCTACAAGATACGCCGATTCCAGCGGCCAAGAAAGGTGCCCAGAAAGGGGGGCAGAAAACGGTTCCTACACTCCCTCAGCATGGCGGGACCAAGGGACATTCTCACTGGCCTTCGCGGGAGGTCGGGCATGGAGAATCCCAGAAGACAAGATCTCGGCCTAGATGATTAAGTCCGAGAAAAGAAAAGCTCAGCCTAAGTTAAAGACTTTTTATATAAGGTCCACAAAGGAATAAGTAGAAGCTATGCAGAGGGCTGGAGAATGATGCTTAGGAGTTGGAATCTTCAAGCCAAGATTGGTTTAACACTTGTTGAAATTTAAAAAAAATTTACAAGTTGAAGTTAAACTGAGGTCGTGTTTAAAACTTGTTAAAATTTAAGAAAAATTTACAAGTTGAAATTAAACTGAGGTCGTGTTTAACACTTGTTGAAATTTTTAAGAAAAATTTATAAGTTGAAATTAAACTGAGGTCATGTTTAACACTTGTTGAAATTTAAATTTACAAGTTGAAATTAAATCGAGGATGTGTTTAACACTTGTTGAAATTTAAATTTACAAATTGAAGTTAAACCGAGGTCATGTTTAACACTTGTTGAAATTTAGATTTACAAGTTGAAGTTAAACCGAGGATGTGTTTAACACTTGTTGAAATTTTAAGAAAAATTTACAAGTTGAAGTTAAACCGAGATTATGTTTAACACTTGTTGAAATTTTAAGAAAAATTTACAAGTTGAAGTTAAACCGGGGTCATGATTAAAGGAAGGAATGATATAGGTTTCATCACCTCAAGATGCCAAAGTAATAGAACCTAAGGGGCTGTTGTGGAGACATAATTTTTGAATGACAACATGTGGCCGATGTATCACCAAAGTGCCAGCCGAGGTGCCACGTGTCCTGGTCATGACGTCGAGATCATCTCAGCTAGGCCGAGGTTATCTGCGAAGATACCGAAATCCGAGATAAGCGGATAAGGGACAAGAGGCCTAGAATGAGAGAGGACTTCAGTTTGGGTAAAGATAAGATTCTTATAGAGTTTATCCCAATCCTACTAGGAGTCCAAAATTAGTAGTAATCCTAAGTCCATTGAAGCTAGTCTTCTATTGGGACTAGGTTTGTGTTGGCTATAAAAGAGAGGTATCCTCATGGGTCTAAGGTATGCTTTTTATGCTCTGAATAGTGAGTTAATCACTTTTGTTATCTTTGAGAGATAACTGACTTGATCGTCGGAGTGCCCCTGGATGGACGAACCACCGCCGGAATCTCTTCTTTTTGTGACAGGTCATTCGGGCTTAATCTATTTTGTCAGTATTCTCCAATTGAGTGCTTGATTGGCAGTGTGGTCGGAAATTGACACACACAATAACAAATACAGAACAATTTAGAAACTAAATTTCATTAAGTAGATAAGAACTTACAATGAAATGATCCAGTCTTGAAAATATTTACAGCAATGACTACTTGAAACTACTCCTAGAAAATGAAGTGCGGTACAGGAATTGAAATGCTGAAATATAAAGAACTGAAAATGTAAAACTGGAAAGAAATATAAAGTAAATGACTGGCTTCTGGATCTGAATTTGAGTCTTTGCAATGTAGCTATGAATGGCTATTTATAAGCAAATATTTGTAGAAAAAAATTTACAGCAATGACTATCCAATAACCACCTAAAACTAACCACTCTTTTATTTTCATTCCCATAATGCCACATATCTCTCCATATCTTCATAACTTCTCATACCCTCCAAATGAATAGGAGAGTGCCATGTGTCCTGCAATTTATCAATAATAATAATAATAATTATAGATTTATGGTGCTAACACTACCATTATAGAGCAATAAATTTTTTGAAAATATGTTATAAAAAATAAAATTTAATTGTCCGTATTCAAAATTAATAGAACTTTATAATGATTTTAAAAGCTAAATAAGACTTTATTAGTTATTTTTTCAAAAAAACTTCTAATACTAGCCCATTATTAACATTTGCACCTCAAGCTAGAATTTTGGTTCTGTCCCTAACCCAACACTATACGTTACACGACTTATGACATTGGAATACAGTGGATTAGTACAGTTTGTATGTTTGCATAATCTCTAAATTTCCACAAATGTCCAATTATAAATTTTTGAGAAGATTACCCATCCGTGATAGGTTTAAAACTTTATTATAGATTCATGAAAATGTTTATTTTTTAATTATTAATATTTATAAAATTTATCACTTATTTATAATTATTTTCAAAGTAACCCCTGAAGTAAAATTTCCCCTAAATATGCAGTGGTGAGAGAGCTTTCTATCCATTTACAGAGAAGTTTCCCCTACAATCTAGTTTTTTGAGAGTACATGAAAAAAGAAGAAGAAGACAGTTCGGAGTTGTTACTAGTCTGTCAAAGTTTGCCTGTAATTGAGTCAAAGTTTGCTCTATTATGAACCATTAAACTCCCCCGAAAGACTCTTCATAATTAGGACTTGCTATGCACCAAAGATTTTAACGTCTTAAGAACATTTTCTCAATGGATATCACTAGTTTATTCCAGGGAAATTTTAAATATAAATAAATAAGAACTGTGCGACCAGGTGATAGATTTCATGTAGGCTGGTGGATTGCCATAGATGAAATGAAGAAATTGCATGGAATAAACTACTACAAGATTAACCAGGCAATTCCCTTGTGGCTATGAACAAATTCAATATTGTTATTATTATTATTTTTTAACTTGTTCATGAGGTAGCTTTAAAAAACATACACCGTAAAATTGGAATTCTTTCCAACTAGTACGAAGGGAGCTAGCTAACCACCATGATAATGATCAATAGAAAAATTGGAATCTTTGTATCGCGTGGGCATTCTCTATTCATTCTCGGATACAGAGTTTGAGATATGCTTTTAGTATTTTCTCCACATTGGGGATGCCCTTCACTGGCAAACTAGATAAAAATGCTTCCAATTCAGGACATCACTTTTTTTTGGTATGTGAGATTTTTGTACAAAAAATATATAAAACAGCAAAGCTCAAGACAGGTCCTCCAGTGTGCATATAAGCAACCTCTCATGCCCGGTAGGAAAGGAAAACAAAAGAGCTCTCACAACTCGAGAGGATAAGCACAAAAAAAACACAAAAACACAAGGTAAACTATTAGGCTACCATTCTTTGAACTTGTAAACTTACTTGAAGGCTTTGGGCATGGCTCAATTGGTTTGATAAAAAAAGATTTGCAACTGCTACAATTCACATTCCCCTAAGACCAGTCCATCTTCCTTTTTCACTAGAGTTTCAACCAATTCTCTTGGCAGATTTCCCTCAATTTCCTTTTCATTTGTACCCAGGATTTTGATCTCCACAAGGCCACTTGGGTTGGCTTTATTTGAAGAAAATAATTTATCCTCTCCCTTACTCTTTCTCTGCCCCCTTGAATTCTCCGCAATTGGAGCACATGAAGCTAGCACATCAAGATTTGTAGATGAGGATGGACAAGGCATAAGGATCATCTCAGTGTTGTCACCGCTAGGTCCCTCCATGCTCTTTAGTTGATCAAGAACATCAAACATAATAGAAGTGGATGCAAATGTGCTATCCTCCACTACATCTTTCCCTTTTTCCCCTGCCCCGGAGGGGAGAGAGTTAGAAGCCTCCCCAATTGCCATAGAAACATCATGCCTCTGACTCCAAGGTCTCCACGAGACTTCAACCTTAATTTCATAAGGTTCACAATACCCCAAATTGATCTTAAATGAGTTTGGGATTTCCTTAGTAGCATCAACTACCACACACACCCTAGCAAAAGTCAACCTGCTCTTCAATCGGGTAGGTTCATCAAGAAACAGAGGCTTCCCAATTACACTTGCAACAAAAGAAAGTCCCTCCTCTGTCCATAGTTCAAGAGGGACATTGAAGAACTTGACCCAAATTGGACAAAAAGAGAAAACACATGTTGATAAATGTAACCCAGGTTCCCACGTCCTAAAATTAATTAATTTCTAACATATGCAACCAAAAATTTGTAACCAACATGTGAAATACAACATCTGTTTCTACCAACAAAAAATGTGAAAAATATCGCAGCAAATATATGGATATGTATAATTACAAAAATATGATCAAAATACAATTGAATATGTTGATTCTACAATCCATTCTTTATGCAGTGACCTTGTATTTATCCGCATCTGACATTTCCCATTTTAAAGATAATACAGAAACTACTCCACAGCAAAATGAAGGAAAGGGAATCTGAGTGAATTTTATCATTAAACTTCTGGTCCACCAAATGATTTAGGCCCCCAAACTATCACTATTTTGTTTCCTATTTAATCCCTAAACAGTCGTTTTCATTTATTTAGTTCTTGAAAATTTTAATTTCTATATATGTGATCCAATTGGAGATGGTTATACAAATCAATAATTGTTAAAAGGTTAATTTGATTAAAAAATAATAATAAAATTGAACAACTTAATCCATACCACAAAAATACTTGCTTTTCTTACTATTTTGAACAAACAACACTCGAAAGAGTATTTGGTTGTATAAATTCAGTTGTTCACGTTATAAAATTATATTTTTACCCATTAAATTGAGTTTCAATGGTTATTGACATGTACAATCATCGTCAATCGGATCTCATGATCAAAAATCAGAAACTAACAAATTGATATTTTAAAATTAAATTTAAAATTTTTATGATAATTTAGCGAATAAAAGTGAAATTAAGCTAACAAACAAATTTAGCTTGGATGTTGTACATTTTAAATTTGTTGAAGAAGATTGACACTGTAAGTGGCGACAGACTTTGCTGAGGTAGGTGGGAGGATGACCTCATTGTCGATCAAATCTTGCACTTCATGACGAAGGCGGAAACAACCATCGGTACTGTGGCCGGACTATAGGTGGTACGCGCAGTACAAGGTAGCATCATGTGAGAGAGGGAGATTCTTCGGGAGGGGCCGAGGCTCGAGGGGTTTAAGATGCCCCTTTTTAGCCAATATTTGAAATGCCCTAGACAAAGGCATGTAGAGGGTATGAAAGACTCTGCGTCCTCGAGGCAGATACTTTGAAGTCTGAGGATTCTTGCTAGACGCACTAGCGAAAGGGTTGGCTGGCACTGTCTTGGCTTTCTGATCTTTTCCTGGTGCAGGGTTGGGAATGAGAGGAATTGTCTTGGCATGACGGGGCCCATCCCGATTTTCTACCTGGCTTGAACTGCCTTCGGTTGGAGTGGGGAAAGCATCATCCACAGCTTTAGTCATGACTGTAGACACTTGCTGCTTCTTCATTCCCCCGGCTTTCAGAGCCTCGACTGCCCACAGCAGTTGTTCAATGGGATCGGCATCTGCCTTCATTTTGTTCTTGCCTCTGGCCTCAGCCTGATCGGGGGTTTGGGTTACTACATCAGAGCGAAGCCCGGTTGTTGCTGACACGTCGTTGCTGTAGCTGGAGGCAACCTCTGGTTGGCTGAGCTCGATTACAATCCGCCCTAGTAGCGGGGGTTCCTGTGGTATGAAATTCCCGGCATACGGTGCAGCTGGTGGACAAGCTAACATTCCGTAGGCGAGATCTGCCACGGACCTTTGGAGGTCACCTATCATTCCCATCAGCTCGAACGTGGTGGGCTCGCGAGCCTGATATAATTGGGGTGCCCAGATTGGGTGTGCAATGGGCGACCTGGGCGGATGTGGTGCATCACCATCGGTCTCGCCCTGCAAACTGATTCTTTGACCTAATGCGACTGTCATAACCACAGTCTCTTTTGAATTTTGCGTCATCATAAGTCCTGCCTCAGCAAGGGGGAACACTGGCTATTCTATATCAACTCTCTGAACTCTCTGAACTGAAAGGAAAAGCAAGCAGCATTTCAGCCCAAACGGATCGAATACAGGTGTAGCCGAACAACTGCACTCTACTACTGATCACTGTTCCCCAGAATCACTGTTCTCAAAACTGAACTGATACCCGCAGATATAACTGATTTCTCGACAACACTGATACTGGTGCCCTCGGGCCTAGTACTCAAACTTGCAAACTGATATGTACGTTCCTGTAGAGATAAACTCTAAAGCACATAGCAGATAAGTGAGAGCCAAAACACCCCTATGTTGGGGTAGGATTTCCCTGTCCTATTTTGTCAGGAGCTAGGGTTTCACTATGTACGCAACGGTTTCAAACAACCTATGATCGAGTAAGCAACCTATCCTAGCTTGGAATGGTCACTATGGATCTCGATATGCACTAGGTCGAATGGTCGAAGAGGGTGCCTCGGAAAAAATCGGGGTTTGTACTCCTATACTGTCAGAGCCCATAACAGGTCAGCCTTATGGTCATGCCTTGACAAGACAAGCCTCCAGCAAACCGTTCAGGAATGGCAGATGGCAAACACGGTGTCCTAGGCGCACCAATGCACATGCAATGCAAAGAGACACATAAATGAAATCAAAACAGGATATCCCGAGTTCGAGTCAAGCTCTCTAAACTCCCCAGCAGAGTCGCCAGAAACTGTAGACGCGCCCGCGTGGGGGGCCGCTACTACAGTTCGGACTCGATTTTGTCACGGTTCTTAATCTGAACCAAAGAGTCCAAATCCGG
>NW_021027273.1:50604-67407 GCF_004153795.1 Camellia sinensis | reverse complement strand
CCAAAATCGTTTTGAGAAAACAGATTTTTAGAAAAAAAGTGCCAAACATGGACTGCTTTGCCAGATATAGAGTCGCCACCTAAATATTTTTTATGGGGAATTTAGGAAATCCTAACTCGGTGCCAAAGGGCACGTGTCCGTCATCACCAAAGTTGCCTCGGCTCGGGAGCTTGGGTACGATTAGGGAAGGTCAGCTATGAGCACCCCCTCTCGCCCGATCATAGATCGGGCTCTACTAACCGTGATATCCAATTTTGAAAACGTTATGTGTTCTTATTTCGGTTATTAGCCTAGAATTACTATGTTATGCGCACAGCAAGCAAGTATAGACCAAATCGCCTAGATTGGAACAAAACATTACATATCCGTTTGTTGGAAAACGATTTGAATTTTGCTACTCACAAGTAGGCTAAAACACGGATTTCAATGAGCTGTTCCAACTCAAACAATCCAACCTTCATCCACAGGCATTTAAGCAGTTATATCACATAAGCAGCTAGCATCATGGTAATCATGTTGTCATGTTAACATTCACACTCATGCGAGATGCTAAAGCATAGATACTTACATCGTACTCCGTGCCAAAACAAAGAACTCGTTAGCAATCAATGCATGATCCAAGTCCATGTTTAAATGCCTAATGCAACGCATACGGAATGTCACTAGAGTAGGCTCGGCTAGTCTATAAATGACATGTGAAAATGCACAAGTAGCATGTATTCAAGTTAGATTTGAAATACTTATGCAGTTAGTATGATGCGCCGAGCCCGGTGCATGTAAGACAAATGTATGGATGCACGCATGCTAAGCATAAGGTATACTAATTTAAATATGCCCTAGTCTACCATCATAAGCGGGTAAATAAAAGGGAAGAAAGACGTGGGGTTGGAAGACATACACACACTCACGCACACTTATTACACAATTGCCCCTCACTCGGAGGTCCAAAGAATAATACAATTCGAATAATGAATTAACTATCCTAGCTAATTAATTATTACAGACCAACTAAATTAATTAAAACAAATTAATTAATTTAAGACAGCAAGAAAAAGGGCCTCGGAAGAGGGCTCAACGCACGCGGCTCGGGTCTTGCTCGGAAGTCCACTGCCATGCGTAGGCTGCCTCTGTTTTCCCTTCTCTGCCCTCTAAGACTGCCAAAGTCTTAGAATTGCTTCTCTGGACACTGGGGAATGCCACCGGCTGGAGGGAATCATCACCGGCTGCGATTTGGTGGTCATCGGCCAAAAATAAATCCATCGGCAACCGATGGATTGCCGGTCGGCACTACATGCAGTCGATCGGCAAAAAGTTCCTATAGAAACTGTTTGATAGGAGCAGAGGACAGAGCTTTGCATGGTAAAGTAATTCAAGCAATGTATGCACCAATCACATCCCTTATCATGTTTATGACTCAAAGGGACATGGTCCTTGGTTCTCGGACCATCAATCGCGCATTTCAATGCGTGATGGCCCAAAGAACTAAGCATGCATATTTTGATGTCAAATGTAATGCATACAAACAATCAAAGGCCCAATCCCTATCACTAGGTCAGGGACAAGGCATGCATGCTAGTGCAATGCAATCCTAAGCATGGGAGCTAGTATGCATCATGGCAATGCAAACAAGCAACAATGAACAAGTATGCAAGCTAGTGGACATGCAATACATGATGCAATCAAAGCATGCAAAAGAGTAAGACATGTAACAACATGTAAAGAGTGGACTTAAACTAATTTGGGCAGCCCTATACTAGGCCCAGAACAGTGGCCAAGATGCTGAGGAATGAGGACTAATTGGCATACAAACATGCATGACCACATGGACCAACATTCAAGCATAAAGAGACAATTCCCAAGCACACTTAGGAGGATGCAAACATGGACATATGGCATGCACACGAGCTTTGAAAATCAGGTTAATGATGGTGCTAAACCAAGCAAACGAGACAAACAAAACATGCAATTGGTCCAAATACTTTAGGCAAGGCAAGGAGACTTAAACCATGGCCAAGCAACCAAGCCTCACAAGGCCAAGAAGACTTAAAACATGTTCAAGGCAGACCTAAAACAATGCTAAGGGAACACTTAGATGGCATCCAAGTATCCTAAAAATGGAAGCATGCAAAAGGGACCAAACATGGAGCATTCAACACAAGCTTTTAAAGCATCAAAGAAGCATCAAAAGGCAAGCATGCAAGCATGTTATGAGGACTGAGAATAGCATGGCAATTGATCCCAAACCACTGAAAATGACACAAGTAATGCATACCACACAATCACACACTTGAGGCCAACAAGCCAAAATGCAAAGGGACTACGCGATACATGCTTATCGATCCAAGCAACTAAGGACAGACCTTAATCATGTAAAACAAACACCAAAGCTTCACAAAGCTAGGCCTAGAACATGCTCGAACAAGGGTTAAAACCTAGATGCATGTTAAGGCAACAAAGTGGCATTACAAGGCATGTATGCTAAGAAAGCATGGGGTACCAAAACCAACTAAAAAAAGAGGCATATTTATGACCTAATAAGCACAAAAAAACAGCTAAGGCATGGTCAACATGAAACCTAAACATGGTGCTCCCTCAAGAGGCCAAAAACGGTCCTTTTCAAGGACAACAAGGAGAGGGGTGGCCGTCTCCTCCCTAGGACCTCAAGGCACCATCCTCACCTCTGAAATCCCTCAAGATTTCTAGTGGTATGAGGCCAAATACCAAGGTCCCGGAGCTCACTCAAAATGGCACAAAAAAGGGCGCTTACAAGGCTCAAGAGGGGTCAACAACCTCAAATCACAAAACACTCTTAACAAACTATTTAGAGGGCCTAAAAACAGAAACAGTTGCAAGGTAGGCAAAAATACAATGCAAGAAAGGGTAGAAAGAAGCAAGCTCTTACCCTTTGAAGACCCTCTTCAACAATGGAGCTCCAGCAGCTTCTTTAGGTTGAAACCAGCTCCAAAACTTCCAAAACAACCCTTAAGAGGCCTCATCTCCAAGGGATGGTGTGATGGTGGGTGCTTGTGAGCAAAAGTAAGGCAAAACACACACACTAAGCTCAAGAGAGAGAGAGAAGAGAGAGATATAGGATAGAAATATAAATCCTAACCTAAAACCAGAGCTCTCTAACTATTTTTTCTAACCCTAAAACCAAGAGAGGAGACTCTCTCTTATAGAGCTCTTCTTTGTAAAGCTTGTCAAATAAGCTTGTCAAGAGAGAGATCCCTCCATACACGTGTATGGAGGGGAAAAAAGGTGGGTGCCAGCTATCACAGCTGGCACAAAATATCTACCAAAAGTAGATGAACAGTGATCGGCCATTCAAAATTTGCCATTTGGCAAAATAAAGGGCCGACCGGCAACAAAGAGTGCCGACCGGCAATATACATTGACGATGGCATAAAATCACTGCGCGGTGGCCTCAAGCCATGGCCGGTGATGTGTGGGGATGTCTCACAAGGCATTCCCTGCCCCTCCACGGCAAAACACAAGTGTTTGATGCAAAATCAAAACACAAAACAATCGAGTCGAGAGGTCCTGAGGCAAGCGCGTAGCCGAGACCTCCGGGAACTTAAGACGAACACAAACAAGGTAATCACCAAGTGTTCCAATGGTTGACGTCCAAGTCTTGGAGACGGTCAAAAATGGGGTGTCTACAGTTGCCCCTCTTTGACAGACTCGAAAATCATAACAATGATGGGAGTGGGTGTCAAAGCCCAGAGACGACCCATTTTTTGATAAGGCCAAAGACTTAGACAAACATGCAAGACAAACAAGTTATGCGCCCGAAGGCAGGGGCAAAATGCAAGACAATGCACAAAGCCGAACATAACTTATGATCATTGCAAAGAAAGCTGTAATGAAGCACACATGCGACAGTTTTAAGCTAGCACAGACCAAACTACACTACAATGCAGAGAGGATGCCAAGAGAGATTATACGATTCTCGATATGTCTCACTCGGAGTAGTACCATACCTGTCCGGTTCGTCGGGTTTGCACCAGCCTTAAATGAACCGTACATACAAATATCGTGCCTGTAAAGATAACAAACTTAACAGGTACAATGTGATCAACAACATGCCATATTAATGTACTGAAAAATGCGTGACAACGCAAAGCAAGTGGGAAGCATAACCATGCTGTGAAGGCACCATCATGGAAGTGGAGCACGCGGTCTAGCGCAGGCAACGAAATTGATCATAAGCATGCGTCTAGCGCAAGCAATGAAATTGGTTTTCAAAACATGCGGTCTACGCAAGTTTAGAACATGCGGTCCACGCAAGTAATGAATTTGAACATAAGAATGCGGTCCAGGCAAGCAGACATGCGTCTACGCAGGCAATGAAATTGATTACAAACATGCGGTCTACGCAAGTAGTGTAATTAATTATAAACATGCGGTCTATACAAGCAAAACATATCGGTCTACGCAAGTAATATGAAATTGATATACAAAACATGCGAGTCTACGCAAGCAAAAACATGCGGTCTACGCAAGTAATGGAATTGATTATAAACATGCGGTCTACGCAAGTAATGGAATTTGATTATAAACATGCGGTCTACGCAAGCAAAACATGCGGTCTACGCAAGTAATGAAATTGATTGATTAAAACATGCGGCCTACGCAAGCAAAACATGCGGTCTACGCAGAGTAAATGGAATTGATTATAAACATTGCGGTTTACGTAAGGCAAAACATGTGGTCTACGCAAGCAAAACATACGGTCTACGCAAGTTAATGGAATTGATTATAAACATGCGGTCTACGCAAGTAATGGAATTGATTTAAACATGCGGTCTACGCAAGCAAAACATGCGGTCTACGCAAGAAAACATGCGGTCTACACAAGTAATGGAATTGATTAATAAACATGCGGTCAAACGCAAGCAAAACATGCGTCTACGCAAAGTAATGGAAATTTATTATAAACATGCGTCTATGCAAGCAAAACATGCGGTCTACACAAGCAAAACATGCGGTCCTATGCAAGTAAAACATGCGGTCTACACAAGCAAAACATGCGGTCCTATGCAAGTAAAACATGCGGTCTACGCAAGCAAAACATGCGGTCTACGCAAGTAATGAAATTGATTATAAACATGCATGACATTGCAAAATGAATGTAAAATTGATACGCAATATATACAAAACTATGTATGAAACAATGCAAATGAAAATGCAATGCAATTGAATCATGATCCAATCATGAGCGGTTCGAAACCCACACCTATGTCAAATAGGTGATGGAGGTAACATGTCCGTTCTACCATAGAACGGTCAACAGGAACTATGAGGTAACGTAGACGGACACCAAGAACAAGTATTGGGGGGACGACAAAGGTGGGGAACGACCCGCTGGGGAAAGGACAACGATCCTAATGCTGGATGCAAACAATTACACTACAATGTAATATATAATGAAAATGCTGGGAAATGGCAATGGACATGGCACGCGGGCCAAACCAATCTTGCCTAGGCAAAGTATGTACGCGTACAAGCCACGTCTAAACATAGAACGGTCCACTGAACTATGCTTCGACACGAGAAGTATGGGCACATACCGGACCAAGCTCAACATGGAAAGGGCGCAAGCCATAGATGGAAGGTTGGTAACTAGTGAATGCATGCAAGCTACAATGCAACATTTACAACTATGCAATGGAATGGGCGTAAATGTAATATTTGCGGTAAGATGCATGACATATGTTACTATTTACCAACGATGAATGAACATATGCAGTATCTACAACGATGCATGACATATGCAGTATTGTTTTTTTGAAATGCGCGACAGCGCGCGACGTTAGGATGCATGATAATACATGAACTTTAAATGCGCGGCATCGCGCGGTTATTGGGATACATGACCATGTAAGTGGGCTGGTGCACATTAATCACTAAAGGTCTTACACACTTCGAGGATTAAGGGTCTCCTAGACCGTCGTATGTACAGGGCGGATGTGATGCGCAAAAATAGCGCGATCGAATGCATGCAAAAATGCAATGAGATGCCCAAAATAAGCGCGATTGAATGCATTGCCAAAAATTTGGCAATGAGGATTTTTTACGCAAAAAAGAAATGGGCGCCGAATTGAAAATTTTGGGGCCATTAAATTTCTCCTCTTTCCCTTTTTTTTTTTTTTTTTTTTTTTTTTTTCCAAACCCTATTTTTCTTACTTCCTCTTAGCTGAAATTCTCTCCTCCCTCTCTCTAGAGTATTTTCTTCTCTTCATTTCCTCGTTTTCCTTGATTCTCGCGCCCTTTTCGACGTTTGATTCGCAAAGTTCATCGCGTTTCGAACACTTTCATCCGATCGAAACTTCGTTTCGGTGTAGTTTTTTTCGATTTCTGCCTCTTGGGGTTTGTTTCCCCCAATTTTTCCTTGATTTCTGTGCTTTTTCCACATTTCGACTTTTTCGGAGAGCTTACCTAGTACTCCGTGCCAAAACAAGAACATGTTAGCAATCATGCATGATCCAAGTCCATGTTTAAATGCCTAATGCAACGCATACGGAATGTCACTAGAGTAGGCTCGGCTAGTCTATAAATGACATGTGAAAATGCACAAGTAGCATGTATTCAAGTTAGATTTGAAATACTTATGCAGTTAGTATGATGCGCCGAGCCCGGTGCATGTAAGACAAATGTATGGATGCACGCATGCTAAGCATAAGGTATGCTAATTTAAATATGCCCTAGTCTACCATCATAAGCGGGTAAATAAAAGGGAAGAAAGACGTGGGGTTGGAAGACATACACACACTCACGCACACTTATTACACAATTGCCCTCACTCGGAGGGTCCGAAAGAATAATACAATTCGAATAATGAATTAACTATCCTAGCTAATTAATTATTACAGACCAACTAAATTAATTAAACAAATTAATTAATTTAAGACAGCAAGAAAAAGGGCCTCGGGAAGAGGGCTCAACGCACGCGTGCTCGGGTCTTGCTCGGAAGTCCACTGCCATGCGTAGGCTGCCTCTGTTTTCCCTTCTCTGCCCTCTGAAGACTGCCAAAGTCTTAGAATTGCTTCTCTGGACACTGGGGAATGCCACCGGCTGGAGGGAATCATCACCGGCTGCGATTTGGTGGTCATCGGCCAAAAATAAATCCATCGGCAACCGATGGATTGCCGGTCGGCACTACATGCAGTCGATCGGCAAAAAGTTCCTATAGAAACTGTTTGATAGGAGCAGAGGACAGAGCTTTGCATGGTAATGTAATTCAAGCAATGTATGCACCAATCACATCCCTTATCATGTTTATGACTCAAAGGGACATGGTCCTTGGTTCTCGGACCATCAATCGCGCATTTCAATGCGTGATGGCCCAAAGAACTAAGCATGCATATTTTGATGTCAAATGTAATGCATACAAACAATCAAAGGCCCAATCCCTATCACTAGGTCAAGGGACAAGGCATGCATGCTAGTGCAATGCAATCCTAAGCATGGGAGCTAGTATGCATCATGGCAATGCAAACAAGCAAGCAATGAACAAGTATGCAAGCTAGTGGACATGCAATACATGATGCAATCAAAGCATGCAAAGAGTAAGACATGTAACAACATGTAAAGAGTGGACTTAAACTAATTTGGGCAGCCCTATACTAGGCCCAAAACAGTGGCCAAATGCCATGGAGATGAAGGCTAAGACGCACACAATCATGCATGCGCACAAGGTCCAACACTTAGGCGCCAAAGAGCAACTTTTAAGCACACTTAAAAGATGATAAACATGGATACATGGCAAAACATGCATGTATACAAGGACCAACACTTAGGCATAAAGAGACAATTCTCAAGCACACTTAGGAGGATGCAAACATGGACATATGGCATGCACACGAGCTTTGAAAATCAGGTTAATGATGGTGCTAAACCAAGCAAACGAGACAAACAAAGCATGCAATTGGTCCAAATACTTGAGGCAAGGCAAGGAGACTTAAACCATGGCCAAGCCAACCAAGCCTCACAAGGCCAAGAAGACTTAAAACATGTTCAAGGCAGACCTAAACAATGCTAAGGGAACACTTAGATGGCATCCAAGTATCCTAAAAATGGAAGCATGCAAAAGGGACCAAACATGGAGCATTCAACACAAGCTTTTAAAGCATCAAAGAAGCATCAAAAGGCAAGCATGCAAGCATGTTATGAGGACTGAAATAGCATGGCAATTGATCCCAAACCACTGAAAATGACACAAGTAATGCATACCACACAATCACACACTTGAGGCCAACAAGCCAAAATGCAAAGGGACTACGCGATACATGCTAAAATCGATCCAAGCAACTAAGGACAGACCTTAATCATGGTAAAACAAACACAAAAGCTTCACAAAGCTAGGCCTAGAACATGCTCGAACAAGGGTTAAAACCTAGATGCATGTTAAGGCAACAAAGTGGCATTACAAGGCATGTATGCTAAGAAAGCATGGGGTACCAAAACCAACTAAAAAAAGAGGCATATTATGACCTAATAAGCACAAAAAACAGCTAAGGCATGGTCAACATGAACCTAAACATGGTGCTCCCTCAAGAGGCCAAAAACGGTCCTTTTCAAGGACAACAAGGAGAGGGGTGGCCGTCTCCTCCCTAGGACCTCAAGGCACCATCCTCACCTCTGAAATCCCTCAAGATTTCAGTGGTGATGAGGCCCAAATACCAAGGTCCCGGAGCTCACTCAAAATGGCACAAAAAGGGGCCTTACAAGGCTCAAGAGGGGTCAAACAACCTCAAATCACAAAACACTCTTAACAAACTATTTAGAGGGCCTAAAAACAGAAACAGTTGCAAGGTAGGCAAAAATACAATGCAAGAAAGGGGTAGAAATGAGCAAGCTTCTTACCCTTGAAGACCCTCTTCAACAATGGAGCTCCAGCAGCTTCTTTAGGTTGAAACCAGCTCCAAAACTTCCAAAACAACCCTTAAGAGGCCTCATCTCCAAGGGATGGTGTGATGGTGGGTGCTTGTGAGCAAAAGTAAGGCAAAACACACACACTAAGCTCAAGAGAGAGAGAGAGAGAGAGATATAGGATAGAAATATAAATCCTAACCTAAAACCAGAGCTCTCTAACTATTTTTTTCTAACCCTAAAACCAAGAGAGGAGACTCTCTCTTATAGAGCTCTCTCTTGTAAAGCTTGTCAAATAAGCTTGTCAAGAGAGAGATCCCTCCATACACGTGTATGGAGGGGAGAAAAGGTGGGTGCCAGCTATCACAGCTGGCACAAAATATCTACCAAAAGTAGATGAACAGTGATCGGCCATTCAAAATTGCCATTTTGGCAAAATAAAGGGCCGACCGGCAACAAAGAGTGCCGACCGGCAATATACATTGACGATGGCATAAAATCACTGGCCGGTGGCCTCAAGCCATGGCCGGTGATGTGTGGGGATGTCTCACAAGGCATTCCCTGCCCCTCCACGGCAAAACACAAGTGTTTGATGCAAAATCAAACACAAAACAATCGAGTCGAGAGGTCCTGAGGCAAGGCGCGTAGCCGAGACCTCCGGGAACTTAAGACGAACACAAACAAGGGTAATCACCAAGTGTTCCAATGGTGACGTCCAAGTCTTGAGGACGGTCAAAAATGGGGTGTCTACAGTTGCCCCTCTTTGACAGAACTCGAAAGTCATAACAATGATGGGAGTGGGTGTCAAAGCCCAGAGACGACCCATTTTTGATAAGGCCAAAGACTTAGACAAACATGCAAGACAAACAAGTTATGCGCCCGAAGGCAGGGGCAAAATGCAAGACAATGCACAAAGCCGAACATAACTTATGATCATGCAAAGAAAGCTGTAATGAAGCACACATGCGACAGTTTTAAGCTAGCACAGACCAAACTACACTACAATGCAGAGAGGATGCAAGAGAATTATACGATTCTCGATATGTCTCACTCGGAGTATACCATACCTGTCCGGTTCGTCGGGTTGCACCAGCCTTAAATGAACCGTACATACAATATCGTGCCTGTAAAGATAACAAACTTAACAGGTACAATGTGATCAACAACATGCATATTAATGTACTGAAAAATGCGTGACAACGCAAAGCAAGTGGGAAGCATAACCATGCTGTGAAGGCACCATCATGGAAGTGGAGCACGCGGTCTACGCAGGCAACGAAATTGATCATAAGCATGCGGTCTACGCAAGCAATGAAATTGGTTTCAAACATGCGGTCTACGCAAGTAGAACATGCGGTCCACGCAAGTAATGAATTTGAACATAAGAATGCGGTCCAGGCAAGCAGAACATGCGGTCTACGCAGGCAATGAAATTGATTACAAACATGCGGTCTACGCAAGTAGTGTAATTAATTATAAACATGCGGTCTATACAAGCAAAACATACGGTCTACGCAAGTAATGAAATTGATTACAAACATGCGGTCTACGCAAGCAAAACATGCGGTCTACGCAAGTAATGGAATTGATTATAAACATGCGGTCTACGCAAGCAAAACATGCGGTCTACGCAAGTAATGAAATTGATTATAAACATGCGGCCTACGCAAGCAAAACATGCGGTCTACGCAAGTAATGGAATTGATTATAAACATGCGGTTTACGTAAGCAAAACATGTGGTCTACGCAAGCAAAACATACGGTCTACGCAAGTAATGGAATTGATTATAAACATGCGGTCTACGCAAGTAATGGAATTGATTATAAACATGCGGTCTACGCAAGCAAAACATGCGGTCTACGCAAGGAAAACATGCGGTCTACACAAGTAATGGAATTGATTATAAACATGCGGTCAACGCAAGCAAAACATGCGGTCTACGCAAGTAATGGAATTTATTATAAACATGCGGTCTATGCAAGCAAAACATGCGGTCTACACAAGCAAAACATGCGGTCTATGCAAGTAAAACATGCGGTCTACACAAGCAAAACATGCGGTCTATGCAAGTAAAACATGCGGTCTACGCAAGCAAAACATGCGGTCTACGCAAGTAATGAAATTGATTATAAACATGCATGACAATGCAAAAATGAATGTAAAATGATACGCAATATATACAAAACTATGTATGAACAATGCAAATGAAAATGCAATGCAATTGAATCATGATCCAATCATGAGCGGTTCGAAACCACACCTATGTCAAATAGGTTGATGGAGGTAACATGTCCGTCTACCATAGAACGGTCAACAGAACTATGAGTAACGTAGACGGACACAAGAACAAGTATTGGGGGGGACGACAAAGGTGGGGAAACGACCCGCTGGGGAAAGGACAACGATCCTAATGCTGGATGCAACAATTACACTACAATGTAATATATAATGAAAATGCTGGGGAAATGGCAATGGATATGGCACGCGGGCCAAATAACATAGAACGGTCCACTGAACTATGCTTCGACACGAGAAGTATGGGCACATACCGGACCAAGCTCAACATGGAAAGGCGCAAGCCATAGATGGAAGGTGATACAGTGAATGCATGCAAGCTACAATGCAACATTTACAACTATGCAATGGATGGGCGTAAATGTAATATTTGCGGTAAGATGCATGACATATGTACTATTTACAACGATGAATGACATATGCAGTATCTACAACGATGCATGACATATGCAGTATTGTTTTTTTGAAATGCGCGACAGCGCGCGACGTAGGATGCATGATAATACATGAACTTTAAATGCGCGGCATCGCGCGGTTATTGGGATACATGACCATGTAAGTGGGCTGTGCACATTAATGCACTAAAGGTCTTACACCTTCCGAGGATTTAAGGTCTCCTAGACCGTCGTATGTACAGGGCGGTGTGATGCGCAAAATAGCGCGATCGAATGCATGCAAAATGCAATGAGATGCCCAAAATAGCGCGATTGAATGCATGCAAAATGCAATGAGATACGCAAAATGGCGCGATTGAATGCATGCAAAATGCAATGAGATGCGCAAGATGGCGCGATTGAATACATGCAAAATGCAATGAGATGCGCAAAATGACGCGATTGAATGCATGCGAAATGCAATGAGATGCGCAAGATGGCGCGATTGAATGCATGCAAAATACAATGAGATGCGCAAGATGGCGCGATTGAATGCATGCAAAATGCAATGAGATGCGCAAAACAGCGCGATGCTATAGACAACGCGAGTGCACAAGACAGTGCAATTGATATGTGATGCACATGGGGCAACTTTTGAGTTTTGTAAAAGCCAAAAGGATACAGAAAGGATACACCTTACACGAATTCGAGTGTCACGCACAGAAGACACGATCCGAGGTCAAAATGGAGGCCGGTTGAGAGTCGGAAACGCACTGTTTTGCATTGTTTTGAGCACTAAAGGTCCTGGACCAAACATATAACCCAAACAAGGCTGTGGGAGGATCAAAAACCACTGTAGGAGACCACCAGATGTCCACCGGCCATCAAAATACACCACCGGCCGTCCATTAGCCATCATGCGATTCCATCGGCACAATATATTGCCGATCGGCAAAGAGCGTGGCCGACCGGCAAAAAGTCCCTGTATCGGGGCAGTTCAGTCATTTGGCCACGGGTCTTTTAAAATAGGGCTTCTAGCCCTATTTTCTTCACTTCCTCTTGCTCGAAATTTCTCCCCTTCTCTCCCTAGATCATTTTCCTCCTTTGATTTCCCTGTTTTCTTGCGTTCTAGCCTTCATTTCGTCGTCCGATTCGCGAATACCTTTGCGTTTCGAACGTTTTGAACCGAATGAAACTTCGTTTCGGTGTCTCGTTTTTGATTTTCGCCACTCGGGGCTTGTTTCCCTCGAGTTTTTCTTGATATCTGTGCCTTTTCCGCACTTTGGCTTTTCCGGCCCTCTCGGGGTTGACTTTTTGTTGACTCTTCACATTCTCGCCCGGTTTTTCGTCTTCCGGCCATTTCCATATTCTCTTCGAGACGGCGGACGATCTTCCACAGGGCGGGACCCCTCCAGAGCTCGAGATGGATCCCGAGGCCGACCCCTTGCCACTTCATATCCGGCCGTTCGATCCGGAGACCTACAGGCCTGCGGTTTATGTGATGCTCCCCGATGGACTACGCCAGTTCCGGAGCTTCGAGAGAGGCGTGGCACTCGAGCTTCTCCTGCGTGAGCCTACCTCCCATCTGTCCTTCGGCGCTTCCGAGGTAACATTCTTTCCTCTACTTTACTTTCCGCAATGTAGAATATAAAACTGCCGTAGCTGGTCATATTCTGTAACTGCTTAATTCTGATACACTGATGCACTGTACACTGTAGGTGATCGCACAAACTTACAACCGGTATCTGTTTGAAACTTACACGTGCACACACACTGCACTGACCTTGAATCACCCAAACGCACGGCGCACACTGTATTTCACTGCATACACACTGGTGCCCGGTATCTGCTTGAATCTGAAAACATGCACACATGCTGTATTTGCCCTGAACCACTCAAACACACTGACACATCACATGTTGTAGTTCACTGTGAGTACACCGGCACCCGATGTCTGTTCGAATTTGAAGACATGCACACATGCTGTATACCTGTATGCTTCTTAAAACTGCGTTTTGAATATTACCTCGCAATTGTTCGTTTTTGATTACAGGGGGATTCCCATACCATCCGCGGGTATGGGAACACTGTTACTCGGGACTGGTACATAGAGCTGCCAGACGCGGTTCGCCATATCGTCGACGAGGCCGGTTTCGGCATCTTCTGCAGGGGGCTCTCCCAGCTTACGACCTGCAGGCCCTTGCTTGCTGCTTTAGTGGAGAGGTGGTGGGATACCACCAACTCCTTCCACTTCTCCGTCGCGGGGGACATGACGATGACCCCTTATGACTTCTCGATGCTCACCGGCATCGGGGTAGGGGGTGATCCGATCCCCTTCGACACCGATATGGATGAGTGGGACGCCGCCCAGCTGTACCTGCTCGGTACTCAGCCTCCTCTCGCTCGAGCAGGGTTTGTCAGGTACTCTTGGTTCGAGAGCCATTTCCGGATTCAGCCGACTTTGGCGGAGGAGGCGCAGATGACCCCGGAGGAGGTGGATCAGTACGCACGGGGTTTCATCATGTTTCTGCTCGGGACGACCCTTTTCGCCGACCGGGCGAACACCGTGCCTTTATGTCTGTTGAGCGCACTGGTGGATGTCAGGCAGATCCGCCGTTACGACTGGGCTGGCGCAGGCTTGGCCACATTATATGGTTACATGAGTTCTTCTTCCCGTCTCAGCGGACAGCTTCTTGGCGGCTACTGGCGAGCTTGGGAGGTACATCTTCTTCCCCTTTTACATTTCTGCTTTCTGCTTTCTGTACTCTGTACACTGTACACACTGTACACTGCCCCACTGTATATTGCGCACACGGCACACATATATTCTGCTTTACTTTGACTGTATACTGCAAACATTGTATACACTGTACAATACACTGCACAACACACGGCTCTGCCATTTCTGCTTTATTTTGTATTTTGCTTTATCTGATAGTCATACTTATATCTGTTCTGCAGTTGTGGGTGTATGCCTACTTTCCCAGGCTTGCCCCAGTACCTGATATCGAGACCCCACTCGGCGTCCCCTTTTCTCATCGCTTCGATGTGCGGTGTGTGCGGAGACCACGGGAGTCTTTTATTTTCTTCCGCCGCTACTTCGACACCATCACCGCCGCAGAGGTATGTTCAACTTTAGAATTTTCTTAGGCTTCGCTTAGCACTGTATTTTCGATAACAGATAGATAACAAATTGCATATTTACCCGCAGATCACCTGGCAGCCTTGGGCTCCGTTGCCGGCTGGGGTGAGAGACCACTATGAAGGTGCTGATGAGACAGACCGCCTCAGGATTCTGTTGGAGGGCCCGGTCTGTCGGGCTTGGTACCTGGGTGAGCATTTCTTGCGCCAGACCCTGGGTTTACCGGAGCAAATAGTTCCGGGTCCGCCGCCTACACATATGAGGCATACAGAGGAGTTCTCCCTTGAGCACGTGAGGGAATACACCGTCGGCTGGGGTGTGGAGTGCCACAGAGGCGAGGGCGACTATGCCGAGTACGTCCGGACCTACATCATGCGACCCTTGGGCAGTGGTCGCCGAGCTGAGAGAGGGGGACCTGCGGCGCCAGTAGCTGGAGCGGGAGCTGGGGCAGGGACAGGAGCGTCGAGGAGAGCTCGAGTCCGCGGCAGGGGTGGAGTTCAGAGAGGGCGGGGACCGGCTGGCCTGCCCTGCCCACTTTGCTGACATATAGAGGGCAGGACGGGGTGACCTACCAGATCCCCTTTGATCCTCCCCCGGCTGATCGTGATTTAGCCGGTATCCCCGACTTACCTCCAGTATGTATTACTTCATTTTGCATCTTGCATTGGCATTTCATTTCAGTTTATTTGATATTCCACGGAATACTGATATATCTGATACTCTTGCAAGCGTCCTCCGAGTACACCTGGCAGTCCGTGGAGTTGAATGCCTCCATGATGAGGATGCTACAGCGAACCTTCGACCTCCTAGCCCTCTATAGTATTCCGGTATGTCCTTCTGACGACGGTCTCAAACCATTCATAAGCTGATTCACATAATCTGATGCATGACACAACACCTGACACACTGATCTCACAGCATCTGATACACTGCATACACTGCATTTATACACTGCATTCTGCACTTGATAAACTGCTCACAGCGTTCATACACTGTACTCATACACCGCATTCTGCACTGATAAACTGCTCACGGCATTCACACACTGTACTCATACACCGCATTCTGCACTGATAAACTGCTCACGGCATTCACACACTGTACTCATACACCGCATTCTGCATTGATAAACTGCTCACGGCATTCTGACGTATTTGCCTTTTGTGCTTTTCAGCCTCCCTTCCAGATTCCTCTGGTGGGTGGTGCTCCGGCTGGGCCCTCTGTTCCTGTTCGGGGAGGGCGTGGACACACTGTACGTCCCTGTACCAGGGCGGGGCGCGTTCATGTAGGGAGTAGCTCTCGGGCGCCGACCCCTGATGATGACGATGATGACGATGATGAGTCCGAGGCAGAGGCAGAGACCGGGTCATCTGAGGAGGTTGGAGACAACTCAGACTCAGGCTCAGATGGCGACACTGATGACGATGCCCCTGGACCTTCGTCCAGGAAGAGGGCGAGGGCAGATCCCCGGGCCCGAGACTACTGATGATGATCCAGATTGCTGCTTTTCTTCTTTTTTGTACTTTTTTTCTTTTCTTCCTTTTTGCTGGTAGCCCTAGATTACCTTGTACTGCCGCAGGTAGATTTTTGTTTTCAAAGCTATGTACTTGAAAAAGATAATGAAATGAACAAACCTTTTGTTTAAAAAGTGTTACATTTACATATCTCATGTATTGCATCGCATCAAATCATGTTACACCTCAATGTGAATGGAATTGACCTGTTGTCTGAAAATTGAGCATTTGTACTGTAATGATCCGATAACCAAACGGCCTCATAGCAAAACAGCCCAAGCAACACACTGCTCAATCTGAACGCACAGCCCATACTCTGTTGGGGATTAGTCTGCGTACAGCCTCTAACACCACACTCGGTTCATTCTGCACACAGCAAATCCTGAACAAACGGCCCAATCTGACAAGACGGAACACAAAGACGGGACCAGTTGACGTTGAAGCACGCTCAGATGCCCCAAATATTTTTCTTCTTCTTTTGCTTCACACAGATGTAGAGAATGGCACAGCACTCTGAGCATAAACGATTTTCGAAATAAAAAAGGATTTTCAACTGGGGTATCGAGCCTACAACTGAACACAGCGGGGAGGACTCAAACAAAAAAA
>NW_021027273.1:11497-30767 GCF_004153795.1 Camellia sinensis | reverse complement strand
TCGACACGAGAAGTATGGGCACATACCGGACCAAGCTCAACATGGAAAGGCGCAAGCCATAGATGGAAGGTGATACAGTGAATGCATGCAAGCTACAATGCAACATTTACAACTATGCAATGGATGGGCGTAAATGTAATATTTGCAGTAAGATGCATGACATGTGCATTATTTACGGTGGTATGCATGACATATGTACTATTTACAATGAATGCATGACATACGCAGTATTTACAACGATGCATGACATATGCAGTATCTACAATGATATGTGAATGACGCATGTTGCTTTTTTGAAATGCGCGACAGCGCGCAACGTAGGACGCATGATAATACATGAACTTTAAATGCACGGCATCGCGCGGTTATTGAGATACATGACAATGTAAATGGGCTGTGCACTTCAATGCACTAAAGGTCTTGCACCTTCCGAGGATTTAAGGTCTCCTAGACCGTGGCGATGTACAGGGCGGTGTGATGCGCAAAATAGCGCGATCGAATGCATGTAAAATGCAATGAGATGCGCAAAATAGCGCGATTGAATGCATGCAAAATGCAATGAGATGCGCAAGATGGCGCGATTGAATGCATGCAAAATGCAATGAGATGCGCAAGATGGCGCGATTAAATGCATGCGAAATGCAATGAGATGCGCAACATAGCACGATTGAATGCATGCAAAATGCAATGAGATGCGCAAGATGGCGCGATTGAATGCATGCAAAATACAATGAGATGCGCAAGATGGCGCGATTGAATGCATGCAAAATGCAATGAGATGCGCAAAACAGCGCGATGCTATAGACAACGCGAGTGCACAAGACAGTGCAATTGATATGTGATGCACATGGGGCAACTTTTGAGTTTTGTAAAAGCCAAAAGGATACGGAAAGGATACACCTTGCACGAATTCGAGTGTCACGCACAGAAGACACGATCCGAGGTCAAAATGGAGGCCGGTTGAGTGTCGGAAACGCACTGTTTTGCATTGTTTTGAGCACTAAAGGTCCTGGACCACACATATAACCCAAACAAGGCTGTGGGAGGATCAAAAACCACTGTAGGAGACCACCAGATGTCCACCGGCCATCAGAATACACCACCGGCCGTCCATCGGCCATCATGCGATTCCATTGGCACAATATATTGCCGATCGGCAAAGAGTGTGGCCGACTGGCAAAAAGTCCCTGTATCGGGGCAGTTCAGTCATTTGGCCACGGGTCTTTTAAAATAGGGCTTCTAGCCCTATTTTCTTCACTTCCTCTTGCTCGAAATTTCTCCCCCTCTCTCTCTAGATCATTTTCCTCCTTTGATTTCCTTGTTTTCTTGCGTTCTAGCCTCCATTTCGTCGTCCGATTCGCGAATACCTTCGCGTTTCGAACGTTTTGAACCGAATGAAACTTCGTTTCGGTGTCTCATTTTTTATTTTCGCCACTCGGGGCTTGTTTCCCTCGAGTTTTTCTTAATATCTGTGCCTTTTCCGCACTTTGGCTTTTTCGGCCCTCTCGGGGTTGACTTTTTGTTGACTCTTCACATTCTCGCCCGGTTTTTCGTCTTCCGGCCATTTCCACATTCTCTTCGAGACGGCGGACGATCTTCCACAGGGCGGGACCCCTCCAGAGCTCGAGATGGATCCCAAGGCCGACCCCTTGCCACATCATATCCGGCCGTTCGATCCGGAGACCTATAGGCCTACGGTTCATGTGATGCTCCCCGATGGACTACGCCAGTTCCGGAGCTTCGAGAGAGGCGTGGCACTCGTGAGCCTACCTCCCATCTATCCTTCGGCGCTTCCGAGGTAACATTCTTTCCTCTGCTTTACTTTCCGCAATGTAGAATATAAAACTGCCGTAGCTGGCCATATTCTGTAACTGCTTAATTCTGATACACTGATGCACTGTACACTGTAGGTGATCGCAAACAAACTTACAACCGGTATCTGTTTGAAACTTACACGTGCACACACACTGCACTGACCTTGAATCACCCAAACGCACGGCACACACTGTATTTCACTGCATACACACTGGTGCCTGGTATCTGCTTGAATATGAAAACATGCACACATGCTGTATTTGCCCCGAACCACTCGAACACACTGACACATCACATGTTGTAGTTCACTGTGAGTACACCGGCACCCGATGTCTGTTCGAATTTGAAGACATGCACACATGCTGTATACCTGTATGCTTCTTAAAACTGCGTTTTGAATATTACCTCGCAATTGTTGTTTTTTATTACAGGGGGATTCCCATACCATCCGCGGGTATGGGAACACTGTTGCTCGGGACTGGTACATAGAGCTGGGAGACGCGGTTCGCCATATCGTCGACGAGGCCGGTTTCGGCATCTTCTGCAGGGGGCTCTCCCAGCTTACGACCTGCAGGCCCTTGCTTGCCGCTTTAGTGGAGAGGTGGTGGGATACCACCAACTCCTTCCACTTCTCCGTCGCGGGGGACATGACGATGACCCCTTATGACTTCTCGATGCTCACCGGCATCGGGGTAGGGGGTGATCCGATCCCCTTCGACACCGATATGGATAAGTGAGACGCCGCCCAGCTGTACCTGCTCGGTACTCAGCCTCCTCTCGCTCGAGCAGGGTTTGTCAGGTACTCTTGGTTTGAGAGCCATTTCCGGATTCAGCCGGCTTTGGCAGAGGAGGCGCAGATGACCCCGAAGGAGGTGGATCAGTACGCACGGGGTTTCATCATGTTTCTGCTCGGGACGACCCTTTTCGCCGACCAGGTGAACACCGTGCCTCTATGTCTGTTGAGCGCATTGGTGGATGTCAGGCAGATCCGCCGTTACGACTGGGGTGGCGCAGGCTTGGCCACATTGTATGGTTACATGAGCTCTTCTTCCCACCTCAGCGGACAGCTTCTTGGCGGCTACTGGCGAGCTTGGGAGGTACATCTTCTTCCCCTTTTACATTTCTGCTTTCTGCTTTCTATACTCTGTACACTGCACACACTGTACACTACCCCACTGTATATTGCGCACACGGCACACATATATTCTGCTTTACTTTGACTGTATACTGCAAACATTGTATACTCTGTACAATACACTGCATAACACACAGCTCTGCCATTTTTGCTTTATTCTGTATTTTGCTTTATCTGATAGTCATACTTATATTTGTTCTGCAGTTGTGGCTGTCTGCCTACTTTCCCAGGCTTGCCTCAGTACCTGATGTGGTGACCCCACTCGGTGTCCCCTTTTCTCATCGCTTCGATGTGCGGTGCGTGCGGAGACCACGAGAGTCTTTTATTTTCTTCCGCCGCTACTTCGACACCATCACTGCCGCAGAGGTTTGTTCAACTTTAGAATTTGCTTAGGCTTCGCTTAGCACTGTATTTTCGATAACAGATAGATAACAAATTGCATATTTACCCGCAGATCACCTGGCAGCCCTGGGCTCCGTTGCCGGCTAGGGTGAGAGACCACTATGAAGGTGCTGATGAGACAGCCCGGCTCAAGATTCTGTTGGAGGGCCCGGTCTGTCGGGCTTGGTACCTGGGTGAGCATTTCTTGCGCCAGACCTTGGGTTTACCGGAGCAAATAGTTCCGGGTCCGCCGCCTACACATATGAGGCATCCCTTGAGCACGTGAGGGAATACACCGTCGGCTGGGGTGCGGAGTGCCACAGAGGCGAGGGTGACTATGCCGAGTACGTCCGGACCTACATCATGCGACCCTTGGGCAGTGGTCGCCGAGCTGAGAGAGGGGGACCTGCGGCGCCAGTAGCTGGAGCGGGAGCTGGGGCAGGGACAGGAGCGTCGAGGAGAGCTCGACTCCGCGGCAAGGGTGGAGTTCAGAGAGGGCGGGGGACCGGCTGGCCTGCCTTGCCCACTTTGCTGACATATAGAGGGCAGGACGGGGTGACCTACCAGATCCCCTTTGCTCCTCCCCCGACTGATCATGAGTTAGCCGGTATCCCTAACTTACCTCCAGTATGTATTACTTCATTTTGCATCTTGTATTGGCATTTCATTTCAGTTTATTTGATATTCCACGGAATACTGATATATCTGATACTCTTGCAGGCGTCCTCCGAGTACACCTAGCAGTCCGTGGAGTTGAATGCCTCCATGATGGGGATGCTACAGCGGACCTTCGACCTCCTGGCCCTCTATAGTATTCCGGTATGTCCTTCTGACGACGGTCTCAAACCATTCATAAACTGATTCGCGTAATCTGATGCACGACACGACACCTGACACACTGATCTCACAGCATCTGATACACTGCATTTATACACTGCATTCTGCACTTGATAAACTACTCACGGCGTTCACACACTGTACTCATACACTGCATTCTACACTGATAAACTGCTCACGGCGTTCACATACTGTACTCATATACTGCATTCTGCACTGATACACTGCTCACAGTATTCTGATGTATTTGCCTTTTGTGCTTTTCAGCCTCCCTTCCAGATTCCTCCGGTGGGTGGTGCTCCGGCTAGGCCCTCTATTCCTGCTCGGGGAGGGCGTGGACACACTGTACGTCCTTGTACCAGGGCGGGGCGCGTTTATGTCGGGAGTAGCTCTCCGGCGCCGACCCCTGATGATGACGATGATGACGATGATGAGTCCGAGGCAGAGGCAGAGGCAGAGGCCGGGTCATCTGAGGAGGTTGGAGACGACTCAGACTCAGGCTCAGATGGCGACGCTGATGACGATGCCCCTGGACCTTCGTCCAGGAAGAGGGCGAGGGCAGATCCCCGGGCCCGAGACTACTGATGATGATCCAGATTGTTGCTTTTCTTCTTTTTTGTACTTTTTTTCTTTTCTTCCTTTTTGCTGGTAGCCCTAGATTACCTTGTACTGCCGCATGCAGATTTTTGTTTTCAAAGCTATGTACTTCAAAAAGATAATGAAATGAACAAACCTTTTGTTTAAAAAGTGTTACATTTACATATCTCATGTATTGCATCGCATCACATCATGTTACACCTCAATGTGAATGGAATTGACCTGTTGTTTGAAAATTGAGCATTTGTACTGTAATGATCCGAGAACCAAACGGCCTCATAGCAAAACAGCCCAAGCAACACACTGCTCAATCTGAACGCACAGCCCATACTCTGTTGGGGATTAGTCTGCGTACAGCCCCTAACACCACACTCGATTCATTCTACACACAGCAAATCCTAAACAAACGGCCCAATCTGACAAGACGGAACACAAAGACGGGACCAGTTGAAGTTGAAGCACGCTCAGATGCCCCAAATATTTTTCTTCTTCTTTTGCTTCGCACAGATGTAGAGAATGGCACAACACTCTGAGCATAAACGATTTTCCAAATAAAAAAGGATTTTCAACCGGGGTATCGAGCCTACAACTGAACACAGCAGGGAGGACTCAAACAAAAGGGTACACGACCTAAACACGACGAGACATGCTCGGAAAAGGCCCAAAACAAAAGTTGAGGTGATCAAAACGAAAGACACGACGCGCGGACATGTTCAACGAAAGACCTCAAATCTCGAGGAGCCAGTTCCTCCGGGTATATTTCCCACCCTTTCTGATTTGTGATTCTCACATCACTCGGCCCTCAGGCTCGGTTTTTTTTTTCAAAACCCTTTTTCTTACTTTTCTCTCAACTTACACCTCTCTATTCTTTATTCTCTCATTTTTCGTCCCTCCCCAAGGTGATTGATGAATGAATAGGAAGTTGCGGGTTCATGCCCAACACCGTTAGCTCACAGCTATTTCCTCTGGTGGGTAGAGTGCCCTCCTGGCAAGTATGTTGACGACGGAGGAAAGACAGAACGCCTGACTCAACTGTGCCCCTAGTTCATCATTTTGACCATTTTTTGTTTTGGTTTTCTACTAAAACAGTTTTGATCAAGATGAGAGTCGGATTAACGTACTTGTTCAATTTTTTATTTGAAAATCACGCAAGTCAGGCTATAAGCACTGAAAATTTTCCTTTTTTGGGTCCAAGAAAAGGTCGGGTTTTGGAAAATGGAATAGTTTTCGAGAAAATAGTCAACCTCAAAAAAAAATTTCAAAAACTATTTTGCAAACAGTCAATGCTCAACGAGCATGGAACTTACTCTTTGAGATGCGCAACCTCGGATCGGAGGCAATAGAAAATTGCCCCTGGCTTGAAAGGGGTGGATGGCAACGAAAAGTTGCCCCTGGTTTGAACGGCGACTCGCGACGACTCGTGGCAACGGAAAGTTGCCCCTTGTTTGGATGATGCCGCAGCAGCCCGCAAGCAGTCTTCATTGATGGTGGTCGAACTCTTGGACACGGAGATGATGAAGATGGTCATAATCAATATATGGACATAGTCACTTTGGAAGTGTTGGCGATTGGACTTTGGGATGAAATTGAAACCATTGCATGGACTAAGATACTATGAAAGCGTTGGGGGCTGGACTTCATAATGAAGTTGCCTACGTATCCCAAACATGGGAATCAAGCCTTACGTAGTTCCGGTTAAGGTACACTCGGGTATTTTAACCTTCACTTTTCCGACTCTAACTTTTGCCAAGGTGCCCGTTGTGGATTTTCGACCTTGTGAGCTTTGTTCTTCTTTTCTTTTCAATTTTTTTTTTCATTTCTTTTTCTCTTTTTTTTTTTTTTTACATTTTTTTCTTTTCTTTTCTTTCTTTTCTTTTGCATTTTTTTGCTTCTTTTTTGTATTTTTCTCTTGCTCTAACTTTTGCCTGGGTCACCCTTCCGGGTTTTCGGCCCAGTGAGCTTCTCAAAGGGTAAAAGTGTAACAAGTCCATGCCAAATGGTTTTAGGGTTTTGAAGGCATCCATATCCAGGAGAGTGGCTGTTGCATTGATCTATTGAAGGATCCATCTTCGGCTCTTCGAGCATATCTGACATTTTTACCCCTTGTTTGAGGGGGGGCTTCTGATCTAGCTTTACAAGCTTCCTTTGATCTGATCTTCTTGATCTGACTTTGGTGCCTCTTGTTCGAGGGCTGCTTCCAATCTGGCCACACAGGCCTCTCTTGATGGTTGATCGTTGAACACTCTGAGTTGTGGTTCAAGGTTTTAAAACAAGGGCTCGAGTCTTGAGGCTGAGAGCGATCCTAAGCTACACAATCTCAAGAGTGATTCCACGCCAGTCTTCGCAGGACCGCGCAAAAAATTTTGTTTTTGAAAGTTTTTAAAGAAGCGACAAATCGCTCGCGCTGAAGATAGTGTGGAACCATCCTAGATCAAGCCAGGGTCCTTCTCAGTACTCACGCTGACAAGCATGATTTCAGTCATTAAGGGCTTAGCATGCCTTTCTTTCTCTCGACTTGATCAAGGTTTGCAAAACCCGAGGAATTCCTTCCTCTTTGTTTTCACCGTAGTGTTCAAAAAGTTTTGAAAAACTTAGGTCAATGCAATGATTTTCAGGGCACAAGAGAACATGTGGAGTGTACTGCCAATCCATTCAAATCCTCTGGCACAACTAGATCAAAATAGCAATAAGCATGGAAATATGATAGCCGCAGCTGTTTCATTCAGATTCCCTGGTTGTAACTGGCTCCACAGCAGAGACAGACTCAAAAGAAAGCAAAATGGTAATTACAAAACAAAACAGTGTTTGAGGCAACAGCCCTGGAATCACCCGACATTCTATACAAAGGGGACTGACTCGCTACAACAAGACAAACCCATGAGCAAAAGGACTGGCTCAAGACAATGAGACAGACTCAAAACAAAACAAAAGGCTGACTCGACACCCAAGCCAGAATTTACAAAATTAGCATTCGCAGATGCTCCAAAAAAGTGCGTGCCAGACGCCACATCTTGAAATAAACCGAGCGCCGCCTACAGGTGGTCCAACCCCTGATCACATACTTGTATCTTCGAAGTCCAACAGCTCAGTGGCGACAGACTTTGCTGAGGTAGGTGGGAGGATGACCTCATTGTCGATCAAATCTTGCACTTCATGACGAAGGCGGAAACAGACTTTGTCGAGGTAGATGGGAGGATGACCTCATTGTCGATCAAATCTCGCACTTCATGACGAAGGCGAAAACAACCATCGGTGCTATGGCCGGACTGTTGGTGGTACGCGCAGTACAAGGCAGCATCATGTGAGAGAGGGAGATTCTTCGGGAGGGGCCGAGGCTCGAGGGGTTTAAGATGCCCCTTTTTAGCCAATATTTGAAATGCCCTAGACAAAGGCATGTAGAGGGCATGAAAGACTTTGCGTCCTCGAGGCAGATACTTTGAAGTCTGAGGATTCTTGCTAGACGCACTAGCGAAAGGGTCGGCTGGCACTGCCTTGGCTTTCTGATCTTTTCCTGGTGCAGGGTTGGGAATGAGAGGAATTGTCTTGGCATGACGGGGCCCATCCCGATTTTCTACCTGGCTTGAACTGCCTTCTGTTGGAGTGGGGAAAGCATCATCCACAGCTTTAGTCATGACTGCAGACACTTGCTGCTTCTTCATTCCCCCGGCTTTCAGAGCCTCGACTGCCCACAGTAGTTGTTCAATGGGATGGGCATCTGCCTTCATTTTGTTCTTGCCTCTAGCCTCAGCCTGATCGGGGGTTTGGGTTACTACATCAGAGCGAAGCCCGGTTGTTGCTGACACGTCGTTGCTATAGCTGGAGGCAACCTCTAGTTGGCTGAGCTCGATCACAATCCTCCCCAGTAGCAGGGGTTCCTGTGGTATGAAATTCCCGGCATACGGTGCAGCTGGTGGCGAAGCTGACATTCCGTAGGCGAGATCTGCCACGGACCTTTGGAGGTCACCTATCATTCCCATCAGCTCGAACGTGGTGGGCTCGCGAGCCTAATATAATTGGGGTGCCCAGATTGGGTGTGCAATGGGAGACCTGGGCGGATGTGGTGCATCACCATCGGTCTCGCCCTGCAAACTGATTCTTTGACCTAATGCGGCTTTCATAACCACAGTCTCTTCTGAATTTTGCATCATCATAAGTCCTGCCTCAGCAAGGGGGAACACTGGCTATTCTGTATCAACTCTCTGAACTGAAAGGAAAAACAAGCAGCATTTCAGTCCAAACGGATCGAATACAGGTGTAGCCGAACAACTGCACTCTACTGCTGATCACTGTTCCCCAGAATCACTGTTCTCAAAACTGAACTGATACCCGCAGATATAACTGATTTCTCGACAACACTGATACTGGTGCCCTCGGGCCTAGTACTCAAACTTGCAAACTGATATGTACGTTCCTGTAGAGATAAACTCTAAAGCACATAGCAGATAAGTGAGAGCCAAAACACCCCGATGTTGGGGTAGGGTTTCCCTATCCTATTTTGTCAGGAGCTAGGGTTTCACTATGCACGCAGCGGTTTCAAACAACCTATGATCCAGTAAGCAACCTGTCCTAGCTTGGAATGGTCACTATGGATCTCGATATACACTAGGTCGAATGGTCGAAGACGGTGCCCCAGAAAAAATCGGGGTTTGTGCTCCCATACTGTCAGAGCCCATAACCGGTCAGCCTTATGGTCATGCCTTGACAAGACAAGCCTCCAGCAAACCGTTCAGGAATGGCAGATGGCAAACACGGTGTCCTAGGCGCACCAATGCACATGCAATGCAAAGAGACACATAAATGAAATCAAAATAGGATATCACGAGTTCGAGTCAGGCTCTCTAAAATCCCTAACAGAGTCGCCAGAAACTGTAGACGCGCCCGCGGGCCCCATGCTACAGTTCAGACTCGATTTGTGTCACGGTTCTAAATCTGAACCAATGAGTACAAATCCGGCAAATCGTTTTGTGAAAACAGATTTTTAGAAAAGAAGTGCCAAACATGGACTGCTTTGCCAGATATAGAGTCGCCACCTAAATATTTTTTATGGGGGAATTTAGGAAACCCTAACTCGATGCCAAAGGCCACGTGTCCGTCATCACCAAAGTTGCCTCGGCTCGGGAGCTTGGGTACGATTAGGGAAGGTCAGCTATGAGCACCCCCTCTCGCCCAATCATAGATCGGGCTCTACTAACCGTTATATCCAATTTTGAAAACGTTATGTGTTCTTATTTCGGTTATTAGCCTAGAATTACTATGTTATGCGCACAGCAAACAAGTATAGACCAAATCGCCTATATTGGAACAAAACATTGCATATCCGTTTGTTTGGAAAACGATTTGAATTTTGCTACTCGCAAGTAGGCTAAAACACGGATTTCAATGAGCTGTTCCAACTCAAACAATCCAACCTTCATCCACAGGCATTTAAGCAGTTATATCACATAAGCAGCTAGCCTCATGGTAATCATGTTGTCATGTTAACATTCACACTCATGCGAGGTGCTAAAGCATAGATACTTACGTCGTACTCCGTGCCAAAACAAAGAACTCGTTAGCAATCAATGCATGATCCAAGTCCATGTTTAAATGCCTAATGCAACGCATAGGAAATGTCACTAGAGTAGGCTCGGCTAGTCTACAAATTTCATGTGAAAATGCACAAGTAGCATGTATTCAAGTTAAATTTGAAATACTTATGCAGTTAGTATGATGCGCCGAGCCCGGTGCATGTAAGACAAATGTATGGATGCACGCATGCTAAGCATATGGTATGCTATTTAAATATGCCCTAGTCTACCATCATAAGCGGGTAAATAAAAGGGAAGAAAGACGTGGGGTTGGAAGACATACACACACTCACGCACACTTATTACACAATTGCCCTCACTCGGAGGGTCCAATAGAATAATACAATTCGAATAATGAATTAACTATCCTAGCTAATTAATTATTACAGACCAACTAAATTAATTAAACAAATTAATTAATTTAAGACAGCAAGAAAACGGGCCTCAGGAAGAGAGCTCAACGCACGCGTGCTCGAGTCTTGCTCGGAAGTCCACTGCCATGCGTAGGCTGCCTCTGTTTTCCCTGCTCTGCCCCTCTGAAGACTGCCAAAGTCTCAGAATTGCTTCTCTGGACACCGGGGAATGCCACCGGCTGGAGGGAATCATCACCGGCTGCGATTTGGTGGTCATCGGCCAAAAATAAATCCATCGGCGACCGATGGATTGCCGGTCGGCACTACATGCAGTCGATCGACAAAAAGTTCCTACAGAAACTGTTTAACAGCAGCAGAGGACAGAGCTTTGCATGGCAATGTAATTCAAGCAATGTATGCACCAATCACATCCCTTATCATGTTTATGACTCAAAGGGACATGGTCCTTGGTTCTCGGACCATCAATCGCGCATTTCAATGCGTGATGGCCCAAAGAACCGAGCATGCATATTTTGATGTCAAATGTAATGCATACAAACAATCAAAGGCCCAATCCCTATCACTAGGACAAGGGACAAGGCATGCATGCTAGTGCAATGCAATCCTAAGCATGGGAGCTAGTATGCATCATGGCAATGCAAACAAGCAAGCAATGAACAAGCATACAAGCTAGTGGACATGCAAGACATGATGCAATCAAAACATGCAAAGAGTAAGACACGTAACAACATGTAAAGAGTGGACTTAAACTAATTTGGGCAGCCCTATACTAGGCCCAGAATAGTGGCCAAGATGCTGAGGAATGAGGACTAATTGGCATACAAACATGCATGACCACATGGACCAACATTCAAGCATAAAGAGACAATTCCCAAGCACACTTAGGAGGATGCAAACATGGACATATGGCATGCACACGAGCTTTGAAAATCAGGTTAATGATGGTGCTAAACCAAGCAAACGAGACAAATTAAACATGCAATTGGTCCAAATACTTTAGGCAAGGCAAGGAGACTTAAACCATGGCCAAGCCAACCAAGCCTCACAAGGCCAAGAAGACTTAAAACATGTTCAAGGCAGACCTAAACAATGCTAAGGGAACACTTAGATGGCATCCAAGTATCCTAAAAATGGAAGAATGCAAAAGGGACCAAACATGGAGCATTCAACACAAGCTTTTAAAGCATCAAAGAAGCATCAAAAGGCAAGCATGCAAGCATGTTATAAGGACTGAAATAGCATGGCAACTGATCCCAAACCACTGAAAATGACGCAAGTAATGCATACCACACAATCACACACTTGAGGCCAACAAGCCAAAATGCAAAGGGACTACGCGATACATGCTAAAATCGATCCAAGCAACTAAGGACAAACCTTAATCATGGTAAAACAAACACAAAAGCTTCACAAAGCTAGGCCTAGAACATGCTCGAAAAAGGGTTAAAACCTAGATGCATATTAAGGCAACAAAGTGGCATTACAAGGCATGTACGCTAAGCAAGCATGGGGTACCAAAACCAACTAAAAATAGAGGCATATTATGACCTAATAAGCACAAAAAATAGCTACGGCATGGTCAACATGAACCTAAACATGGTGCTCCCTCAAGAGGCGAAAAATGGTCCTTTTCAAGGACAACAAGGAGAGGGGGTGGCCCTCTCCTCCCTAGGACCTCAAGGCACCATCCTCACCTCTGAAATCCCTCAAGATTTCAGTGGTGAGGGGGCCCAAACACCAAGGTCCCGGAGCTCACTCAAAATGGCACAAAAAGGGGCCTTACAAGGCTCAAGAGGGGTCAAACAACCTCAAATCACAAAACACTCTTAACAAACTATTTAGAGGGCCTAAAAACAGAACTTTTTTATGTTATATACTAAACACAAAAACATTTGCAAGGTAGTAAAAAATACAATGTAAGAAAGGGGTAAAAAGGAGCAAGCTTCTTACCCTTGAAGACCCTCTTCAACAATGGAGCTCCAGCAGCTTCTTTGGGTTGAAACTAGCTCCAAAACTTCCAAAACAACCCTTAAGAGGCCTCAGCTCCAAGGGATGGTGTGATGGTGGGTGCTTGTGAGCAAAAGTAAGGCAAAACACACACACACTAAGCTCAAGAGAGAGAGAGAGAGAGATATAGGATAGATATATAAATCCTAACCTAAAACCAGAGCTCTCTAACTAGTTTTTTTCTAACCCTAAAACCAAGAGAGGAGACTCTCTCTTATAGAGCTCTCTCTTGTAAAGCTTGTCAAATAAGCTTGTCAAGAGAGAGATCCCTCCATACATGTGTCTGGAGGGGAGAAAAGGTGGGTGCCAGCTATCACAGCTGGCACAAAATATCTACCAAAAGTAGATGAACAGTGATCGGCCATTCAAAATTGTCATTTTGGTAAAATAAATGGCCGACCGGCAACAAAGAGTGTCGACCGGCAATATACATTGCCGATGGCATAAAATCACTGGCCGGTGGCCTCAAGCCATGGCCGGTGATGTGTGGGGATGTCTCACAAGGCATTCCCTGCCCCTCCAAGGAAAAACACAAGTGTTTGGTGCAAAATCAAACACAAAACAATCAAGTCGAGAGGTCCTGAGGCAAGGCGCATAGCCGAGACTTCCGAGAACTCAAGACGAACACAAACAAGGGTAATCACCAAGTGTTCTAATGGTGACGTCCAAGTCTTGAGGACGGTCAAAAATAGGGTGTCTACAGCTTGCCCGTATACTCACCTAACCCACTCGGGTTCAGTAGATTGGACGGCCCAAGGCTTGGACCCGACCCATTTCACATTCAACCCCTTCATTTGCCCCCTAGCTCGCACTAAGGTTCCCTTTGGGGGGAGCTATTGTTCTGCTTTCCAAGTGTCGCGTCGTTTCGGTTTTCCCCCAATTCGACCTTGGTGACGGTTCAATCCTGACACACAATCCCTACATGCGTCCTTTCATGGCGACACGTGGCGTCATCGGATAGGTGTGCAGAGATAGTGCGTCGACTCCATACCGAAGGTCGTGCTTCGTGTACCTGTGCGCCGACTGGTGCAATTAATGCTCTGGCAGTCAATACAAATTTCCTCTTCTGCTATTTCGTTCTTTTAGAGAGTTTCAAAGAGAGAAGAAAGGCTCTCCCCGTTCCTTTGAACCAGTCTCGTTGGTGCTCTGTTCAGACTTTTTTCGCCGTTGGTCTTGCTTTGTGATTGTTCTTCTCTGTAAGTCCTCTTGTGATTGTTCTTCTCTTGCCTTTTTCTGTCTTAATCATCTTGTCTGGCCCTCCCGCTGTCTGTGTTCCACACTCTGTTATTTGAGTTCTTCCTCTGCCCCATTTGGTTTGTTTGATGGGGAAGTTCCACTCTCTAGTTGATACCCCCGAGGCCATGGCTATGTTCCGTCTGGACTATAATATTCCCAACGACATTACCCTTTTGCTGGCGAAAGTAGACGCCAAGGGTATGGGCACGAGAAATACCATCGCTTTTTTGATCGCGGCCATTGTTGAAGGAGAGGTTCGGTTTCCCCTTGACCCGTTGGTGCGCCGGTTTCTACATCAAGTCCAGTTAACCCCAATGCAAGTGTCTGTGAACCTCTTCCGTGTCGTCTACGGCGTATCCGCCCTCAACAGACGGTTGGGTTTGAACCTTGACATATGGGATATTTTAGGTTGTTACACTCTTTCATAACAAAGACCATAGCACGTATTACTTGCGTGTTCTCTCGTTCGATTGCCATTTGGTGACTGGGTTACCCGATTCGGATAAACACAACGATGATTTCCTGCAAGTTGGTGGCAACTGGGAATTCCCCGCCGGAACTGAGTTCCAGTCTGAGCGGATGCCTCAGAAGGACGGTTACCCAGGTTCGGGCCTTTCCTTCTAATGTCTTTTGTGTTTCGTACTTTATTTTGGATGTCGCTCTAATGGGTCACTTCCTTTTTGCAGAGGCCTCTCGTTTCCAACGAAGACCGAACTGGAAAAACGCTAAAGCCATAAAAGCCGCCCTAAGGTATAAAAAGAGATCTGCGCCCGAGTAATTGGATTACCAGTCAACTTACCGCTCCACCATTCCAAAGAAGGCGAGGCTCGCTGCTTCCCTCTTGGACTTTGATACCGAGACCAACACATCTCTCACTCCTTTGGTTACGAATCGTCGCAGGAGTCAGGGTGCACTTTCTGAAAGAACGCCCTCTCATGTCCCTAGTTTCGCAGGGGGCAGGTCTGTGGCGAAGAGAAGGGTGTTCGTGGATTTAGAGGTCGAGGCTTTCGGCGCCTCTGATGTTTTGGAAACTCCTCTGGAAAAGACCGAGGTGAAGAGCCTCATAGAAGTGAAAATGGAAGTGGGAGCTTCTGGGACCCCAGCGACTGTTGCCGAGCCCTCATCTTCGATCACTGCGCGACAAAAAAGAGAAGAAGAGAGGCTGGCAAAGCAGTGGTAGGGGAAGCTTCTGAGGATCCTGCTGAGGATGAGGCATTTGAGAAATTAGAGCCGCCAGTGTCGCATAAAAGTAGGCCCATTTCCACTTTTGATTTAGTTGTTGCTTCACAAGATTTTACTTTTGATTTGACTAAGTTTCTGTTGATGCCGATTGACATGGCTGACCATAATGGGCCTCGTGATATCCCTATTCTGAAGGGGACCCTTCGGATGATGACCGCTATAAATTTTTTCTCATTTTAGCTGTTGCGCTGGTTCCTGAAGGCTCTTCCCTGTTTCAGGATGTCCCAGTTCCTTCAAGATCTTTGGGTTCAAAGACTATCTCCACCCTTGCTGTTCTTCCAACCGAAGTTTCCCCAGAAGTTGATTCTGCAAACAAGACCCCGGACAGTAATGTTGCCGCTGAAACGGTGGATGTTGAAGGGGTTGAAACCCTGGAGACCGCAACCGTGGGAGATGTGGTTAAGGAGGCTTCTTCTTCTCAAGAAATTGGAGCTGCCTCTACTTTTCATTCCCAAGACGGCCTGGACAAGATTGTGGATGCTACTCCTGAGGTTCCCTCTGTTAATGAAAGTTAAAGTTGAAAGGATTTTAACTTTTTTGCTTTTCTGTTTTGATGTATTGTGGCTCGGTCTCCATGACGAGCTTTCTTTCTGCACTTGCCAAGACAATTTTTCTTTTCTCTTTTCTTTTCATCATTGCTGGTTATGAGGCCATCTGTGCCTTCTGTTGGGTGATAGAATTTTCTCTTTGAATTTGCAATCCGATGCTGTTTGGATTTTATGTCTGAATGTTTTCTATACTGCTTGCCCCCAGCCGAGCACTGTTGGAGTCTCGGGGCCGAATAGATGCTCGGTCTGGTTTTGCACTGCTTTTAAATAGATGCTCTGTCTAATTTTGTACTGCTTGCCCCCGACCGAGCACTGTTGAGACCTCGGGGCCGAACTGATGCTCGGTGTGGCTAACGGATATGTGGTATGGCTATGCTTGAGTTCGTAAGTGGGTCTTATTTAGGTCCAGGTTGGTTTTAAAAAACAATTGTTTGCCCCCACCTGGAGCTAAGTAAGATTGGTACTGAAGATTGTGCTCTTAGATAGAACTGCTTAAGTTTGTTGCAACTTTGATAGCACAGATGCATTTGAATGAGATAAAGGCATGAAGAGGTGTCTTACTCAGGTCCAGGTTGGTTTGAAAAAAACAATTGTTTGCCCCCACCTGGAGTTGAGTAAGACTAATGCTGGAAGTTTGCTCCTGACAGAGCCTGGTCACGTTTGTTCCAACTCTGTTTGTTTGAATCAGTACTGAAGTGTTAACGCGTTGGTACTTAAGGAATTATGTGGATTCAAAGATGTTTACTTCAGATATGTTAGTGTGGTTTCCACCAAGTAATTCCACTTGGCTAAAGTCCAATTTAGTTGCCAAACATTATTCCACCAAGCAATACCACTTAGCATGTTTGAGTGCTAACCAAATTCAAATTCCGTCCAATCGTTCCGGAACTAAGTCCATTTGGGTTAAGACCAAAGTTAACTCCGTTTGATAAACATCAAAGCTAATTCCATTTGGTAAGGACCAAAGCTAATTCCGTTTGATAAACATCAAAGCTAATTCCGTTTGGTGAGAACTAAAGCTAATTTCGTTTGATAAACATCAAAGCTAATTCTATTTGGTAAGAACCAAAGCTAATTCCGTTTGATAAACATCAAAGCTAATTTCGTTTGGTGAGAACCAAAGCTAACTCCGTTTGATAAACATCAAAGCTAATTACAAGAATTTGATAAATTTGAGAGAAGTGGGAAAGCATTAGCATTGGTCAACAAATAAATGCCTTTACATTCTGATAGAGAAGTTGGTGGATAATTCTACTGATAGTATTTCTTGAGATTTGCTACATTCCAGGGCCGAGGTATAGCTCTGCCTTTCAGATCCTCTAGGCAGTAAGCTCCATTTCCAACAACAATTGTGACTTTGCATGGACCCTCCCAGTTAGGCCCAAGTTTGCCCTCGCCAGGCACCCTTTTGTGATCCATAACTTTCGTCAAAACCAGTTCTCCTGGTGTAAATTGTCTTGGGAAAACTTTTTGGTTGAAACTCTTGATGAGCTGCTACTGGTACGCTACAAGTCTGATCAGTGTTGCTTCTCTTCGGCCCTCTACCATATCCAATGCTTGTGCAATAGCTTCCTCATTACTGGTGCTCTTAAACAATTCAGACCGAAGGGTTGGGAGACCTACTTCAAGTGGGATGACGGCCTCCATTCCATAAGTTAAGGAGTAAGTTGTTTCCCTCGTTGAGCGCCGTGCTGTGGTTCAGTATGCCCCTAGCACGTGGGGTAACTCTTCAACCCATTTTCCTTTGGCATGCTCAAGCCGTTTCTTTACTCCGTTGATGATGGTTTTGTTTGACGCTTCCGCATGTCCATTGCTCTGCGGGTACCCTGGAAAAGAGTTCTTATACTCGATTCTGAGGTCAGCACAAAACTTTCTGAAGATCTTACCATCGAACTGCGTTCCATTATCCGCAATCAGTACCCGCGGGATGCCGAAATGCACCACCATGTTTCTCATGACAAACCGCTTTGTATCCACTTCTTTGATACTTGCCAATGCCTCGACTTCAACCCACTTAGTAAAATAGTCGGTTGCAGCAATGAAGAATCGTCTGTTCCCAGTGCCTCGCGCCAATGGTCCAACAATATCCAGACCCCATTGGGCAAAGGGCCATGGGCTGGTGAGTGGAGTAAGAGTTTTGGCTGGCTGATGGATGAACGGAGCAAACCTCTGACATTTATCACACTTCTGTACGTACTGCTGCGCATCTTGTTGAATCCGTGGCCACCAATACCCATGAGTGAGGGCTCGGTGCGCCAACGACCTTCCTCCAACATGGCATCCACAAATCCCATCGTGAATTTCGTAGAGAACATTCTCGACCAGATTTGGATGCACACATAGAAGATAAGGGCCAATATAGGAGCGTCTGTACAGCTTCCTGGATGGTGAGATCCAAAACCGAGCTGACTTGTGTCTGACTTTGTTGGCTTCCTTTTTTTCTTCGGGGAAAGCACCAGATTTTAGAAAAGCAAGTATTGGATCCATCCAGCTCGGCTCTACGCTGCTGCAGAGAACTGGAGATGCAATGCTTGGTTCTGGCACGAACTCAACCCAAACTTTTCTGGCATCTTTGGTATCGACTGATGAGCTGAGACAAGCCAGAGCATCAGCATGGCTATTTTTGTCCCGACTAATTCGTTCCACTCGTATGGATTGAAACTTTTTGACTAGGTCTTTGGCCTTGCCTACGTACATAGCCATTCTTCCATCCCACATTTCATAGACCCAGAAAGCTGGTTTACTACTAGTTGTGAATCGCTGAAAACAAGAAGTTGTTCTACACTGAAGTGTTCAGCACGACGTAAGCCAGCCAATAACGTTTCGTACTCTGCCTCGTTGTTTGAAGCCTTCCAACCGAGCCTGAGAGCATGTTCCCAGATAAATCCTTCTGGTGAGATGAGTACTACTCCTGCCCCCGAGCCTCGGTTATTGGACGACCCGTCAACATAAAGCTGCCAGATGTTTCCAATAAAGAGTTTCCATGCTTCCGAAGCGCAGGGCTTTCCCTGTTCGGTGGTGCGTGGCACCTGTGCCGAACTTGGATTCCCCGGCTCGGTACTCTGGGTAGGAGCAAATTCTGCGACGAAATCTGCTAAGACCTGGGCCTTAATTGTTGTCCTGGGCTACTTCATCCGATCTGAAGATTTGTTGATGAACCGATTTAGTGCGGTCGCCATTCCGGCCAGTTTCTGCAGCTCCTTAGCCTTTGTTGGTACTTCAAGATCTTGTATTGCTTTTATTTGGTTCGGATTTGCCTCAATTCCTCTGTGAGTGACCATATATCCCAAGAACTTCCTTGTTCCTACCCCCAAAGCGCATTTCGAGGCATTAAGGCGAAGCTGATGGTTTTTTAAGATGTCGAAAACTTCTCTCAAGTCTGTAAGATGGTCTGTAGCGAACTTGCTCTTGACTACCATATCATCTATATAAGCTTCCATGGTTTTTCCCAGTTGGTCTTTGAACATCCGTAAATCTCAAATCTGGTAGGTCGCCCCGGCGTTCTTGAGGCCGAACGGCATCACTCTGTAG
>NW_021027272.1:99985-113276 GCF_004153795.1 Camellia sinensis | reverse complement strand
AATAAACCCATCAATAAGACAAAGCATTTACATATAAACTAACCACATTCCTTTATCTTCATTTGAGTTTCATTACAATAAGTTATTACCATGTAACATCACAAACAAAATGCCCTAGAGCTTACAGCTTTCCAAGTAACACTGGTTTCAACAAATAGAGTACTAACTCGTCTTACACATTTAAGGCTCTTGGCTTAATTTACATAATACATCAAAAGTAAAACAACACACATTATGTCCGCCTCTAGCCTCCCAAGCTATGTCCTTGGAGTGGCATCGCTTCCGTGTACCTGAAAATGATATTCCCCATATAGGGAGCCACAGCCCAGGTAGAAATACACTAAACCAAACCATGACAATGACTAAAACATTATGCATGATAGTTGGGTCAAACACTGATACAATACATAAGATTACATAGTTTATGTCAACGATTACAGTCCCAGATATTTACTTTCATTTTCGCCTTTGTTCAACCAGCATAAGCATGCTAGCGTCTATCTCATCTTTCCACAGATATGTATAAAAACTATTATCTCACTATTCAGATAAGCATAATAAGCTCAATCCACATTCTCATACAGATATGTATATCAACAATAGTCCACAGATAAGCATACAAGCTGTATCCACACTCTACAAACAGATAATTATAACAACAAATGCACAGATAAGCATACAAGCTGTTATCCCACTTCCCAAAGCATAAGCATAGTGAGCTCTATCTTCACCTTCTCTAGACTAGCATATGAGCTCTGTCTACGGAGTTCATGCCCCTAGTCTCCTCCCAATACCTATCCGGTTTAGAGGTTTACATCCGCCTATCTCCCTAAACCGCGAAGTACATCCCCTATCTCCTCCTCTACACATAAACGTATATACAACACATTGGTTTCTATATACCAATCACACAAATACACCACAATTAATGTATTCTATCATTCCGTCAAGTTCCATGACACGCATTTCCATTGATTATTTCCGTTTACCTAATCTCAACATGGCATTGTGCTACAACAAATCGACTATCCTTCAACCGATTAGCCAAAGCAGTTATTTCTAAAACAGAAATATAAATTGCACAAATTGGATATTCAATCAACATTTCAATTCCTCATTTCTCACAATTAATTATCACATTAATTAAACAGTTGTAATTAGTGCCATTTTCCATAATTACATTCAAACCCTTAGGTCCCATTTTCATCAATGAATTCAACAATCATTCGTCATTTTTCCTATGCCAAACACTGCATCTAGGTTTATTTATGAATAAACCCCAACTTTTGTTAAAATTACACCAAAAGCCCCCAAACTTCACAACAATTATACCAAACCAGCCCAACTCTCAAAATACCGAAAATTTAAAAGACAAAACCGCATAGAAGGAGTAGGTCCTATCCCTACCTCAAATTTCGGAGTTCCAAAGGAAGAAAGACGACAAACCAACGTGCTCCAAACCCGAAGATTTTTCAGATTAAATATGTAAGCCCTTGACGATCGAACAACTTTTTTTGTAAAGTGCCAAAAGGTGAGTAAATCACTCTCTAGAGTCAAAACCTAGAGAGAAAGGTAGAGTCTAGAGCTGAGAGGGCTCAACAAGGTGATTTTGGAAAAGTAAGAGAAGAAGAGAAAGTGAAAAAGTGATTAAAGAGTCACAATTCGGACTTTAACCCAGTCTGCCGCTCGAGCGTAAAACACCCGCTCGAGCGCCACTCACAGACTTTCCGCTCGAGCGGCCAACCCTCCCGCTCCTCCGAGCGCAGGAATGCACTTCGCCCAGCACTTTTGCAGAAACGGCCTCCGCTCGAGCTTCCAACCCTACGCTCGAGCGGCACTCAGAACAACCCCGCTCGAGCGGCCGAATACCACGCTCGAGCGTACCAACGCTGACAGGAAAATACTGACATGGGTGAATCTTACGCTCGAGCGCCAACACCTCCGCTCGACGTACAGGCCAAAAACTCTGGGCAACATAGTTCTTGGGTTTTCTAACTCACCAACCTGTAAACAAACCCGCCCAACACATCCTATACTCCAAATATGAAGGCTAAAAAAGGATGTAAAACAGATAATAAACAACTACAACATTCCACGGACACATGTCCGGATCACGTACAACAATGGTAACCAGGGATCAGCAAATAACTCCACAAGACGCAAAGAAGAGAAGTAGAGTAAATATCACACTTATTGTACAGAAAACATCTCGATGAGTGCCAGTATGCAGGAGTTGCATTCTGGCGCATGATAAGCAGGATGTGGACTTTTGAAAGCCATTGACTCACTCATATACACAATAATTTTGACGGTTAAAGTTTCACATTTGACACTACATTCACCATAGTATCTAAAACCAGCCGATGCCGATAACGTAATGCAAAAAGGTTACCGCGACAAGAATACAGGTCGGTACACCGACTGAGAATGAAAATCGCAAACGTACAGAGCTCCCGAGCCCACGGTATGTAATACGAGTTTGTAACTGTAAAAAACCGTTATAGAAAGCCGGGACGAGGCCGATACTCACCGGTTTGACCAGGATACAGAGAGAGCTAAAAAGCTGTGAAATGAATTTTAAAAATATTCACCACCAACGATTAACCCGAATTCCCGATAGTGGTACCGATCTATAACTGTGCTGAATATCGTACATACCGAGTGAAATCATTTACACGTTATGATTAACTTGATAAACCAGCAGATTATAGACGATGAGCCATCAGCAATTAAGTGCAGATGCTTTACTTACTTAGGGTTGATAAAAATCCATAAAAAGATTTTAAATTGATGCAGAGAGACTTATCTATAAGGGTAGCATAAGATTTACTTACAACAAAGCAAAAGGAGAAAACTTTAGAGGAAGACCAGCTGCGGAATATACAATGAGCTGAATTGATGCAAATATTCATTCCAAGTAAGCATAAAAGAACTGGCATGAAGAAAGAAGAATGCCGAGTCGCCGTTCTAATGATCTAATCTTCAGACGAGTTTTGTGCCAAAATATGTGAGTAAATAAAATGGGTGACCAGTGTATAGTTTGAAGATTATTCCGTTTTCTATGTATCTATGATGTAGTGATTTTATATTGTTGTAATTCCGTCATCTTCCGGCTGGCACACCTGCTTTAACATCAGAATAATGTATTACTATGCGGTCTTGTATTGGTTGGCTAGTGAGTAATATGATTTTAAGAAGATGAGTTTTTTTTTTTATTCGCGTGCTTGTGTTATGCGACTCATCCAATTTGCATTTTATCGATACTCTGTATTTTTCTTCAATTCGGAGAAATATTGTGAATGCTCCAAACCGATAAGTGTAGAGGTGAGTGTACGAAAGTATATACATGTAATGCATATGAAAAGAATTATGAGATTGTGAGGAGAAGTGATGAAATTCGTAGAAAAATGGTGGAAATTATTAGTGTACTCTTGCAATATGTTAACACCGGAAAGAATAACAGTATGATTTTTGGAATGTTGGTTGAATTGAGACTGAAATTCTATAAGAACTCAAAAATATGTGATTTCATATTTGAAACTTTTTTATATTATGCTAACACAATGAAATTAGAACATTTCCTCACACAAGGTCACATACCGATACTTAAGCACCCTACAAACCTTGAGAATATAACAATATTCTAATTCTCGATCAGGGAATAAATATGAATAAATCCTAATGAGATAATGTGCTCGAAATGCAACAAGCACTTTGAGAATTTAATATTGAACTGGCTTCAAGAGCGTCTCCTATCCTCGAGATTGTTGAAAAAAACATTAATCTATTATAGACGACCGATCTTATAATACTCATCCAAAACCCCACACAGCTGTATGGTGTAGGTGACTATGACCCGGATGGAATATATGTAGATCACTGCAGTGCGCGACAGCTAAAATCTATCTGTCGCACGGGCCTCTATGTATGTATTTAAGGGAGAAAGCAAAGGGTCTCACTCTAGACTCTGTCGGTAGATTAAGAAGCCTCCAAACATTATACATCTCACATGCGAGTACGGCATTATTTTGGCACAACTCCCTACATCAAGACAACCACTTTCTCTGGCCAGACATCTCTTGTCCAGCTTGAAGTTAACTAGTGAGCCATAATAGGAAAGCTGCCAACCAAAGAACGATCTGTCGCAAAACCAAAACTTTCTTTAGTCCGAGACAATCGCTCATAAACACTGTCTCCTGAATTTGGATAATATGACAATATGCGTGCATACGGATATTATCCAATTCCTATGCCTGCCTTATTGCGCGGTGAGTGTTGTCTTGTCCCCAAAGCTCACAATTCTTGGACCTTCGTCCACTACAGAGTTAAATAAAATTTGCTTGCATTGCAGCAGGTTTCCCTGACAGACGCTCTCACCGAAAATTGCTAACCGCTCCTTTTGATTGTGCTTGTGGAAAGACATGAAGGGGAGGTAGATTGTGCCTCACTAGCCCACCGTGGGTTTTTTTGAGTGAGGTTCTGAGGTCTTGCGTTAGGTCATGCCCAAACCTTTAGGGGCAGGTGTAGGGCGTACATGCCTTAAGTCACTCAAGCTTGGGTTGGCATGTCTGCAAAATTTTAACATATCAAGATCAGAGCATGTAATATGTCATGTATTCGAACATCGGTAAATCATGTGACGAAATTTATATGGTATTTTTGGTTTTATTCTGAGAGATGAGCTTTAGAAAAAAAATTTCTAAAAAATTGTGTGGTTTGAATTTTTTCTCAAAATTTCCAAATCACTTGATCTCTCTACACATCAATGCAATCCACTTTTCTCTCTCCTCTCATTCTCAAGTCACTTTTTCTCACACACGATCTACTCAATTCTCCCAAAATATCAAATCATCCCAAACGCCCAAAAAAACCAACTCTCCCAAAATATACAACCAAACAAACCAAAAAAATTTCTAAACTCTCCCCCAAAATTTTTTCAAAAACAACTCTCCCAAAAAACAAAACCAAACCAGGCCCATAATATTTCTCACGTTTTTAAACGAGTTGTTGGCTTACTGATCCTGCACCCAACCTTTTGCCCGCCTTAAAAAAATCTTTACCAAGACGTTTGAACCTCCTGCACCTCTATATTCAAGTAAACTTGTGAAAAAAAATGGCATCACCTGCACGAGACTGCTTTGTTGGTATTGGGGCTCCGCTTAATGAGATGGGTTCATCGAAATGGCTTTTTGACCATATTATCAAACAGTCAAAACTTGTTAAGTTTTCTTTTTCTTCAAGAGTTTCTCTTCATTTACAAGCCAGCTCAGGTCGGGACCTACAGACAAATGTGGGCATCACAGGTTTGTAGACAGCCCTCGTTAAATTCAAATCAACAATCTACTAAGAGTCAGGGTATGACCATACTCCATATAGCGCGACTTCATAAGTCTTATTCCTCTGTGTTCCATTTCTAAGTTACCTAGAGTATTTGTGGCCGTATAGATATTGCAATATAGGATGAGTCGAACCCATTAGACTAAACGTAAAGACAAAGATAATCACTTGACAGAGTGAGATTATAGTGAATCAACGCTGCCAAAGGAGAAAATATTGTTACACAATATTCCTTTAATGATTAAATTTTATTGTTCTGTGCGTCAATCCCATCTGTGGCTCTGATATCTCAGCCTTTTCATTGTGCGTATAGTGCATATTGTATGACTATGGATAAGGCTATGAATTGATTCATTTGTAGGTCATAAATTGTTGATCCATGAGATGTGAAAATAATAACTTGATACTGTCATGATTATTAAGTTCCTCTTAAGTATTTATCTTTGAAATAAAATTTATTAAAAAACATTGCGTTTGACTCGTAGGTAAAATGAGATTTTATTATATAGGAGACACAATCACTAAGGTAATAGTGATACGATATTTGCGGATACATTCATATTCAGAAGAGTATAAAAAAAAAAAAATATGACTTAACAAGATTATTTTAAAAATGAAGCATTAGTGATAATTGAAACTTATTTATCTCATATTATTTGAGTAGTTTATAATTTTAGACAATTCCATTTTAGTGATGTAAATTTGATGGGTCAAAAACTTTGATTTCAAATTATCATCAGGTCATGAATATTTGTCATCACTAATATTAGGTGTACTTCTGTCTAGTCCATGATAATTCTACTGTAAAACTCTCAACAGAAAAAGAAAAAAAAATACACATATACAACATTACTTGTCATAAGGGAACAGAAGAAGGTTCTGATCTCCCTATATATATAGACTCACATACACAAAAATCGGAGTAGGAATTAAACAAGAAAAGACCCCTCAAGAGCTACGTGAAGGAGACTAGCACTTTTTTTGACAAATTTCCCCATAAAGATAATGCGATAATCCGTTAAGAACCTATGTCTTGAGGTTGATAAAAAAAAAACGCAAATAAAAGAATAATAGAATACATATGTAATATTAGTGAAATATTCATTGAATCATCTAGTAATGTATGAGACTTAACTGAACACTATAAGAGAAATGACCTCATGCTTATTATTTTGAATCATAAGGAATATATATGTACTATTGATGGCCAAAGAAATATTCGATACAACTTTACATTGTCTCATTTATTTTTAATTTTCAACCAATCTTTCTTGTTAAACCTTTATTGGTCTAGAAAGTGGGTCCAGATAGAGAACAACATGTCGTTTTAACGTCCGTATTCGCTTCCTGGAAATCTAGGTTAATAACAGGATTATAAGAAGAGTAAATACTAGAAAGGTACGTTATTATTTTGAGGGCGTTACAGGGAGGGCTCTCCTCAAGCTTGCCCAAGCATCTGTATCGCATACATTGTCAATCCCCACCAGGTATCGACTTTCTTTCAACAACTTATGTAAATGGCACTCCAAATCTTATTTTTCCAATTTTTCCAACATCTCCGATTCATCTTTGGTGGTTGGCATCTTGAAAGATTTTATTGTTCTTCGAAGAAGATTCTGGATGTTGTAATCCTTGGATACAAAAACCCAACCTTTACGTTCAAATTTATCTCCAACACTGCTAGAGTTGTAAAGTTTTCAAGCTAAGGTCGTCTTACCCAAGCCGCCGATGCCCACAATCTATGAAGCACGGATTCTTCAAATAGGGTGACGTATCCGTATCGGATACCGATACTCCTTGGATACTCGCGGATACGAATCATATACTTATTAAAAGTATCGGATACTTCTTAATTATTTTTTCATTAATTTTGGAGTATCGGATACTCCAAGTCATGTTTACTTGTTTTATGAAATTAGAATTGCAACATTCCTTGCATAGTAATATAATATAATATAATTACAAGTATAAATATACGAATATTTTTTGAATACTTTGTTAAGTTCTTTGATAAATTCTATTTGATAATAGAATTTATCAAATTGATGTATCCTAATTATTTCATGCATGTCCCATATAACTACATAGAAAGTAAGAATTAACAAGAGAATATAACAATGGTAAAATTAAATATCAATAAATAAATAAGCAAGTAAACTTGAATACAATATTTTTCACTAGTGTCAAAGGAAAAAACATAGAGACAAGTTATGAATTGTTCTATTATTGTAATATAAATATATTAAGCTTGATATTGAAATGAAATATTTGCAAGACCTATTAAAAATTAAAAAAGTAAACAAGCTATTAGCTTAAATTAATACAAAATTCTTAAAGGTTAGTATTTTGCATTATAAAATTACATTGTGGTTTCTCAACGTTCTTTAGCTTATGTGTAACTCACTATTAATAATTTTAAAAAATATATTTTTCACAAACGTATCCTAGCCATACCGGTATCCTATTTTTTTAGGTTTTGTCGTATCGCCGTATCCGTATCGTATCGTATCCGTATCTCATATCCATATCTATGCTTCCTAGTCCACAATTGAAATCACACGTTGATGGGGAATTTGTTCGAGAAGTTCAGACATCAGTAACTCAACATCCTCAGTGAAGCCCACTATATGTTGGTCGTCTTCATAAGGTGTTGTCCTTCGTAGTTGCTTGAATCTCTCATTCATGCTACTTGATCCCTCCACAGCAGCTTCGATATTTCTAATCTTGAAAATTTCATGATTTCGATCGATTTCATCGAGTCTATTCTTCCATTCTTACATCTCCCTACCTATCCCATACTTGTTTGCTTGTTTGTAGATGTAAAAGTACTTTCTGAGGCAAGCATTGAACCCTGTCCTTTTAGGAGTCCCTCCTTCTCCAACTTTGAGAATAAACTTGTCAATAATATCCTCGGCTTCGTAAGCAGCATCTCTAATAACGGATACCCATTTGCGTATCCTACTATCTTGATCTTGTTTTTCTTCTGAATCTTTCAAGAAACACAACATGTACTCCAATTTGGTTCTCAAATAGTTGACTTCATCTCTCACTCCTTGCGAAAAATTTACTTGATCAATGAGAAGACCACCAAGTCTCCGCACTACGGAAGAGAGAACAGTATCAACCATCCTTGGCAGTTATGTTCTTTTGTACACTCTATATACATATTGAATTTGGGTGGTTTGATCTCAAGAAGGTGGAAAATATAAGGGCTTAATTACTTCAAACAACAAAGAACTTCTTTGATTGAAAATGACTTGTTGCATCTCAAAAAGAAGAGGGAATTAAGTTTTAAGCCAATACCTTATGGATGGTTGCTTCGAAACAATGGCAAGGGAATTGTTAAAGGGCATCTTTGTCATGAGATCCAATCCCAGCGTCGGTATCCTTGACTGCACAAAGTCTCCTCCCGAATGACAGGATGTGTTATGTGGTCCACCCATGTGAAGGAAGAGAAGTTATTGATTATTATGATCAGTGAAAGAGGTTGGGTGCATAATTGTTTGTTAAATTATTAGGAAACATGAACAAATGGTGATTTGTGATGGGTGAAAAGTACCGTCACATGAAGTTCCTAAAAGAGAGAAGTTTGGGTTAGCAAAAGTTAATGGGACAATTATTTTAAGAAAATGATATATAACTCTAATATTTAGATTTAGGGTAATGTTAGGGATACTAAATTTTCTATCAAATAAATGACCAAATGTCTCACATGGATCACATCCATGTGAGACATTTGATCATTTATTTGGTAAAAAATTTGGGACATATAGCATTTTCTTTAAATTTATTCTTTAAATGTAATAAGAAAAGAGATTGGGAGCTCTAAATTAAAAGCTCTAATAGCTCAAATTAGGGGCCATATGGTCCATATTGCATTGCTTGCATAAGGTTCACATAATTTTAAGAGAGAGAGAGAGAGAGAGAAAAGAAATAAAGAAATAAAAAGATAGCATCTTAGCCTATCAAAAGCGTCTTTCTTTCACGAGTAATTTTTGTATGCAAATAGATATATGTCATGTGATATCTTATATTATTGTGATTGACTTTGATAGTAGGATCCACTACATTTATGTTGGATGTTTGAGGAACAATAGGGGCCATATACATTTGTAATTGGTAGAAGATAATACAATGTGGTACTCTATTGGTATACATAAGAGAGTTTCCAATGCAACTGCTATAGCTCTGAAGAAGGAAAAAAAAAAAGAAAACAATAATGCTATGACGACTAAAAATTGAGATAAAGAAAAATGCAATGTATGATTCAAATTCAACTCTCATATAGATTTATATTTAGAATGAATCTAAACAACACTATTTTTTTTTTTTGGTATTTCGCTGTATTGAGTTGTAAATCTCTAACATTTACTACGGTAGAAAAGGGCGTTTCAAGGTATTTCAAGGTTTGAAAGAGTGTCAATTTTGACAAGAGTTTTCTCTTCATATATCTCTCTTGATGGGGCTCATAAATATCATTTGTATTTGATTTTTGTAAAGAAAAGGGACTTGGGGTGGTTGTTGTGCAATTGTTGTGCAAAATTTTGGGCCTATTTTGGATCCTATTTTGATTAGAGGTGCAATTTGGGCGGGCTCAACCCAAGCAACCCGTGTCCAGCTTGAGTTTTTCTAGGGCTTGGGCAACAATAACTTGTAATTTGGACGGGCCTAGGCAGATTTTTTATGCCCGAATTGTAATTCAGGCCGAGCTTGGGCAGAATCAGTGGCTAACCCAAGCAAACCGAACCCGAATTGTATTTAATATATTATATAAATTATAAAATATATGTATAAATTAAATAGTTGGCCCTTATTTTTATTTATTTATTTTTGGCTAGCCTTTGGCCCTTAGATTAGCATCTTTTATTTGGACCAGTAGATTGAAAACTAAAACAAAACCCTATCTTATCTATTCTTTTCTTCCCTCTCTCTCAAACTCTCATTTCATTTCTTCATAAGAGTTGAAGAACGACGGAGTGCAGCGACGAACATGAAGTGTAGCCACCAACAACGATGCCACCCTTTCGATAAGCTTCGACACTACACAAAACTGGTAGATCCCTCTCTGTGTTTGTATTTGTGCTTCAATTTGTCTATTTTTGGTCACTCGTCATTCGATTACCACTCAAAATCGATGGATCTATGAGTTTAAAATTTTTTCTTAATAGATTTGCAAAATATGTTTATGTTAGTGAAATTTTGTGTATATATTTGTTTGGGTTAGTGAAATTTTGTGCTGAAGTACCACACTCAACATTGTTTTGTTCTTGCATATGGTTTGTAAAAGTTCAACAAAATCATGCATCTTTGAGCTAAATTGCTTTCCAAAAGAAGTCAAGAATATGTAACTGATTTATGTAGCTTGCTATATTCTTTTATCTGATGGACTTACGTATATAATGAAGCACTGTTTGTTGTATGGAAAAATTGAGAAGCTGTTTGTTGCCTTCTGAAATTCGGGCAATTCGGGCTAACCCGAGTTCAAATTATGAAGCTTGGTCTGGGCATGGGCAGCCATGCTTTGGTTGATGGTCGGGCTTGGGTGGGCTTGGGCACGGCCAAACACAATCCGGGCTGGGCTGGGCTTGGGCAAACCTCCAACCCGACCGAACCCGCCCAAGTTACACCCTTAGTAACGTGCCAAAAATTGATTTTGACATATCAAAATTTGATTTTGATGTAGTTTCTGTTTAGAACGTATCAGACAAAATTAGTTTAAATAAATTTAAAAAATTGATTATTCAAAAGCTAAAAAAATGTTATAATTTTTAATTATTAATTTTCAATTTATAAGAAACTGCACAAAATATGATGTTTTAAAAGGGATTATGTTGGAACATTTACTCCAATGTTTAGAAGCAACTTTAGTTTGTGAAGTGATGTCACATTTGGATTTTTAAATGGGAGATAGGGTACCATTTGTTGAAAGCTTGCAACTTCTGATTGGTTCCAGTCATACATAGGAGGCAATTATCAAAGACATTACTATGGATTAGGTAACATTTGGAGCATTACACTACAACATTTTCTTAGTTTAGTGACATTTGAAAGTGTCACAAAACTATTCTTCTAATGACATTTTTTGGTCTTGTGGCATTTTGAACAAGTGCCACTTCTATCGGTGTCACGGTAGACACGAGTGCTACGGTAGATACTTGCAAGTGCCACTGCACCATCATGGCTGAAAACTTTCAATGACATTTTAATGTCATGGTAGATATTATTTGTGGCACTATCAAGCGTCATTAAAAAAAGAGTTAGTGACACTTGTAAGTGTCACCATCAAGACTAAAACTTTTCAGTGACACTTTAATGTCATGGTAGGCACTATTCGTGACGCTAACAAGTGCCATTCATGACAATAATTCGTTGTAGAACAATTTGATCTGCTCTTGCGGAGACTCGAACCGCCAACCTTCCACGCCATAAACCTTATACACCACACTCTTCCCACTACACCTCTATAGCACCACATGATTATATATGCAACATATATTATTTATATAGTACATACATCCATATTAATATAAAAGTATATGTATAAACATAATTATTTTATTGAACATAATATATGTAAAATAAACTATTTACTACCAAAATAAAAAAAGACCACTTTTGGCGACTAAAAATATTTTTTAGTCGCCAATTTTATACTTTTTGCTACTAATTGTTTTTTAGTTGTTAAAAAACTTAACTTTTGTCGACCAAAATCGGATTTGGTCGCCGAAGATGCACTTTCAGCTACCAAAATTTTGGTCACCAAAAAATTTTATTCCCACCTTAGGACTTTAGTTCTCCCGCGCTAAAAATGACCACTTTTGGCGACTAAACTTATTTTTTAGTCGCCAATTGTAGACTTTTGGCTACTAAAATTTTTTTTAGCACCAAAAAACTTACTTTTGGCTACTAAAATTTTTTTAGCCGGTAAAACCCATATAATCAGCGACCAAACTTATTTTTAGTCGCTAATTGTAAACTTTTGGCTACTAAATTTTTTTAGTCGCCAAAAAGCTTTACTTTGGGCTACTAAAAATTTTTTAGTTACTAAAACCCATATAATTAGCAACCAAACTTAGTTTTAGTCGCCAATTGTAGACTTTTGGCTACAAAAATTGTTTAGTCACCAAAAAGCTTTACTTTTGGCAACTAATGCTGTTTTGGTCGCTGAAAACTATACTTTTAGCAACCAAATTTTTTTGGTCAGGAAATTTAGTCGCCGAATATGCTTTTTCCTGTAGTGTATATTGAGCTTAATTCATTTATTTTTAATCATTTACTGCATTTTAAAAATTTAGAAAATATATTGGCATTTTTTGTTTTTTCAAAAATGTCATTATAAGCTTGGAAAGTTTTTGGCTTAGTGGCATTTCTCAAAATGCTATAAAATATTTGTTTATGACACTTTTCACCTAAGTGCCATAAAAAGTAATTTGCACCTACCTAGTGTCCTGACATTTTTTAAAAAATGCCATTGCAAATATTCATAAAAAGTTTTTGTAGTGACATTTTTGTTGTAGTGAAGTGACACTTTTTTTAATTAAATGCCACTAGAGCCTTGTATGTTTGTGGCTCTATGACATTTTTCTAAAAAATGCCACCAAATATTCTTTTTGTGACATTTTTTAAGAACATGCCACTAGTATGGTGTCACTAAAATATGTTTTTGTTGTAGTGTTGTGACACTTGTTCATTGAAATGTCACTAGAGCCTTTTATGTTTGTCGTTTTGTGGCATTTTTAAAAAACGTGCCACTAAATATCATTTTTGTGGCATTTTCTAAAAATATGACACTAGTGTAGTGCCACTAAAGTATGTTTTTGTTGTAGTGAAAGTAACATGTTATTCTATTTGACAGTAACATATTACTCTGGCAGTATTATTTAAGAAAGAAAAAAAAAATATATATATATATATATTTTACTTTATCCTTACTCAATTATGTATTTTTTTTCTT
>NW_021027272.1:67384-99124 GCF_004153795.1 Camellia sinensis | reverse complement strand
GATATAGTTTTTATGCTTATCTGTTGAAAAAGGGAAAATGAAATGTAATTGGGACTTGTAAGTCGTTTGACATAAATATATGATTTATGTGCTTGTATCAGTGTTGACCAACTATCAATTGCTAATGTTTTAGTCCTTGTCCATGGTTGGTTTAGTGTATTTCTACTGGGCTGTGGCTCACCCTATATGGGAATATCATTTTCAGGTGCAGGAAGCATGCCACCTCCAAGGACATAGCTGGGAGGCTAGTGGCGGACATAGTTTTGTCGTTTTACTTTTGATGTATTACATGTAATTTCAAGCCAAGGGCTTAATGTGTAAACGAGTTAGAACTCTTTGTTGTAACCAAGTGTTAACTTGGAAGGCTGTAAGCCCGTAGGGCATTTTGTTATGAGGTTAACATGTAATACTTATGTCTTGGAATTCTAATGAATGAAAGGAATGCGGTTAGTTTAAATGTAAATTCATGTCTTATCTGATGGGTTTATTGCTATTAATTTGAGGGCGTTACATGTAGTGCCACTAAAGTATGTTTTTGTTGTAGTTTTGTGACACTTGTTCATTGAAATGTCACTAGAGCCTTTTATGTTTGTCGTTTTGTGGCATTTTTTAAAAACGTGCTACTAAATATCATTTTTTGTGGCATTTTCTAAAAATATGCCACTAGTGTAGTGCCACTAAAGTATGTTTTTGTTGTAGTGAATCCGACTAACTCATTTATTTTATTGAACTCATTTTTTCAAAGAATGCAAAATAAAATAAAATAGTTTTTAAACATTTCATACACATGTTTGTCATGTATTTCAAATCTATATAATCAATGATGTTCCAGAATCATGTCTCTGTTTTTTGTTTTTGTTTTTTTTTGTGAGAATCATGTCCTATTAGACATCACTTTTTTTAATGCAAGAAAATATACTAGCTTACTAAAAAATAGATATAGTTTAAAAATTAGGGTTTAGTTTCTCTCAAATTGTTATCTCATCTCGAAAACTGTTAGAAATTGTTAACTAATGTACCAATTGATGATGTGGTATAATTTAAGAGGTTTTTGATATTTTTAATATAATTAATGAGTGGGGTCAAAAATAATATCATAACTAGTGTTGGTACACTAGTTAGTACGCTAATTGGTGCATGTAGCACCACCGTTATTATTTATTATTTTTTTAGACAAATCATTACTAATATAAATTTGTTTTATGCAAATATAATATATATTAGGCGCATTAGCTAAATTGTTAAATTCTCACATATGATTGCAGTTGTTTTTATCAATAGTAATTTTTATTAAAGAAAGATTAGTCAGCCAGCACTTAGAAGGAGATAAGTAAAAAATTTATACCGAACAAAGGAAAAATCATCAAATGAAGTATCAAGGAGGAGATATACATATATCAAAATATAAAATTTGTGCTGCAAAATAAAAGTCAATCATAAAAATTCTATAATAGAATAAATTTGAAATAAATACATAAGTTACATCCATTCGTGTGATAAGCCACAAATTTATGATTGCAGTTTCCTAAAGTTCGAAACTTCCATTCTAGTTGGAGAACCATCAAAACTTCATAAACGGGCCCAATAAGACTTCAGATGCGGGACCCGATTATTAGATTACTCATTTTTAACTGTTTCGCGGATTTGGACTTGTACGGGTTGACGGGTTTGAATTGATGTGGTCACCCCAGTAACAGCTAATCTTTAAGATAAATTATCAATATGTCTCAATAATTGAATTTAATTTCTATTAAGTTCTATTAAAAATAAATTTTAATAAAATTATAATTAAAAACAATTTTTTGTGACGCTTTTTACATATATTGCTAAAAATTGACATTGTGTGGCTCTTTTTATCACAATTTTTATAAATTGTATTTAAAACTTACTATTAGCGATGTTTTTCTATGACAAAATTTTTAAACGGTTGTTTAAAATTAAATATTAGTGTCTTCTTTTTGACAATTTTTTTAAATTGTCGCTAAAACATATAATTAGTAATATTTTTGTGACAATTTTTAAATTGTTACTAAAAATTAACATTTAGTGACATTTTTTAATATGTTTGATGAAAATGACATTAATTATCAAAAGATTTATTGGACAATAAGTTTATTTATTAGAATCTATACGCAAGTCCCCCTAACCTTTACACAATACAAATTGGTACGTGTGTTGCACATAACATTTTTGAGAGCATATATGTCAAACCAATCATCTTTTTGCCTTGTTAGGATCGTTGTTCTTTAATTAAAATTTCATTTTAATTTTTTTAAATTTTTACCTAAATTCCACTTTAGTCCATCTATTTTGAATTGTGTCATTTAAAACTTTTCACTAGTGGCCCACGTGCCATTTTATGTCAATTTCATTAACACCAAATGAGCGAAAATTTGACATTATAACTTGATTTATAATGTAAAAAATTGATAGCAACAATTTAAAACATATGACTAAAATAAGATTTTGATAAAAGCGAGGGGATGCTAAGTGTAACTAACTCAAGAAAGGGGAACAAAATTAGAAATTGTTGTTTTTATCCTATTGGGAGAGGGTTGCAATTAAACCATCCATTTAACCAAACAGAGGTTGATGAAAGGCAGCAACAGTTGAACAGTAGTTAAAGACTAGCATATATATACCATTTTATTCACACTAATTTATTTATTATTCTTCGTTTTCTCATAGGGCAATACTACAATCTCAGAAGTAAACATTCAAAAAATATCCAAAATTCAATCAATGGTCCAGATTTACTAAAGATATGGACCCACAACAATAACATCAAATATGAACCACAGATCTGATATTCTGTTTATTTTCTGGTTTTATATTCTGGGACCAAAGTTCAGTGGTTTATTCTCTTGTTTGTCCAAATCTCAACCATAATTATTATAGATGGCATTCGAAATTACTACTGTTACATTGAGAGGAACACTTATGATTGTTGATCAAACACAGGGTCAGTTTACAGTATTTTGTTTGTTCGGATATTAACTAGTGAATAAAAATTAATTGTTTGAACATCAAGTATCGAATTGGATTTTAATTCAGTAGTTTATATCCATAGTTTTAATTTCTTGAAATGAAAAACTACCAAAATTTTGGGAATTAATATCTTACACACTACAAAAATTTATCAATTACCAAAATTTATTAACAAATATTAGGTCACTTTGTAAGATAAATTTAATAATTTTTGCTATTAGAATTTTTAGGTTTTATCAGCATGACAAATGTAAAGTGGTGGAAGTAAAAACAATCGTGGCAAACAATTTTAGTAGCAGCATGAACATCGTTGCCCTGTATTTGAGACGAGTTTGTCACGTGTATTCAAAACGACATTTATAAGCTTTAGTGATAACAAAATGCCCTGACTAACAGTGCCAAAAATATATATAACTAATGGTACCAAAAATATATATATATATATAGCTTATTGAAACAAGAAGTGTACCACAACAAAAAAGTGTTTGTAACTCATTAACTTTTGGAGCATCTCCAACGCAGGAGCCAAAAGGGGAGAATTAGGCATTTTGCCGATTCAAGCTGGATTTCGAAGCTCCAACGCGCTCTGCAACTGAGGAGGCATTTTGCCAATTCTCGTTTTGGCTCTCCATAGGTAGCCAGCGCCCATTGCTAGGCAAAGCACTCTTCCGCCATTGTGTTGGCCTCCATCACTGCTTGTTTCATCTTTGTTCCAGCCCATTGATCACAAGTATGGCTCTCTTTCTCTTTCTCTTTCTCTTTCTCTTTCTCCACTTCCCTGTTCTTCCCCATCATCTATCTATAATCGTTTTCCATATACCGAACCACCTCCTGCACTCCGAAACCCTCTCTCAAACCCATTCCCCTTCTACAAAATCCTCTCTCAAACCCCTCTCCCCATGTGCAAATCCCCTCCCAAACTCTTCCCCTTTCTGTGAAACTTTATCCCAAACCCTCTTCTACCTTGCTATGTTAAATTTGTGCAAATGAATACATGATTTAGGGCAATCCATTTGCAAAAATTGGGTTTGTGTATTGAAATTGTTCACTGCAAAGAAATTGTGTACTGAAATTGTTCCAGTGGCTACTGGGTCATGCTGCAAATTGCTGATTTTAATTGTTGCTAAGGAAGAAAATGATGTTATTGCTATATGTGTAATTGCTGGTTGTAATTGTTCCATGAAATTGTTCCATTAAACTTTGTTGCATTTGTAATTGTTTATGGGTACACACATTTTCAGATTGTAGAAACTGAAACATAGAAATTTGCAATGATCATTGATGGAGATCGATTTCATAGCTTTTGCAAAATTTTGGTTTTTCTTTCTAGTATACCAGTAGTAGAAATACTGTTAAAATTCTATTACTGATATAATACACATTTTGTTTTGATCAACAATATCAATGAGAATTAACATAAAAATTAATTAGCAAAAATTCTATTGCTTTACTTTGCAGTTGCTTGTATCTTACTTGAATTATTGGTTTTGAAATCTAATAAGCTGCAAGTATGGCTCACTCTGAGTGCATTATGTCCACCCTTCTGAAATTCATTATTTTTGGAATTAGGCCATGAATTGATACTTTTTTTTCTTCTTTTTGTGTGGTATGAACAATGGTGCTTTAGATGGAATATCAAGGAAATGCATATTTTAGCAACCTAATGAACGACTAGTTTGACCTTGACCATGATTTTACCACTAAATCTCCTCAACAAGAGAGTCAATCTTTATCATTCTCTTCTGAAATTATTACTCAAATTAACCACAAAGATATCACAATGCAAAGGGAACTTCACCGTAGAGGAAGACATGATGCTCATGTCTTCGTGGCTTAATATTAGTTTAGATCCAATTAGAGGAAATGAACAAAAGTCAAAGGCATATTGGTTAAGAGTGTAGAACTTCAGCAAGTACAAAACCTTCGATTCTGAAAGAACTCAAACTTCTCTAATGAATCGGTGGTCGATGATTCAACTTGCCACAAATAAATTTTGTGGATGTTTTGCTCAAGTTGAACAGATGAATCGAAGTGGTTCGACTGAAAAAGACAAAGTATTACTAGAATTTAATTTTGTACCTATAATGAATATATATTATTCATTACGTGATAGTGACTATTCTTTAATCTATTTTTCAGATTCGGGATGTGAAAAAATTGTACAATGTAACGCCCTCAAAATAATAACAATAAACCCATCTAATAGGACATACATTTACATATAAACTAACCACATTCTTTCATTCTTTAGAATTCCATTACATAAGTATTACATGTTAACCTCATAACAAAATGCCCTACGGGCTTACAGCTTTCCAAGTTAACACTTGGTTACAACAAAGAGTTCTAACTCGTTTACACATTAAGCCCTTGGCTTGAAATTACATGTAATACATCAAAAGTACAACAACAAAACTATGCCCGCCACTAGCCTCCCAGCTAAGTCCTTGGAGGTGGCATGCTTCCTGCACCTGAAAATAATAATCCCATATAGGGTGAGCCACAGCCCAGTAGAAATACACTAAACCAACCATGGACAATGACTAAAACATTAGCAATTGATAGTTGGTCAACACTGATACAATCACATAAATTACATATTTATGTCAACGACTTACAAGTCCCAATTACTTTTCATTTTCCCTTTTCAGATACAAAAGAATAAGATGCACCCGTGTCTATCAACACATTAGCAACTGAGTTGCAAAACAGAAAAGTACATCTCACCACCGATGGAGCCGGTACTAAATCCTGCGCGGTAACAGCATACACAAACCCTTCTCAACCTTCCCACTGGAGATCTTCTCTCGGAGGGATTCTACCTCAAGGTCACCTCTCTGTGCCTCTAACACTCTAATCACAAGTGTAGGCTGCACAACGACAGAAAACAAGGCCGCAGCCTCAACAGATTCGCCCAGTAGCAAATCAAACTCGCCAAGTGCTCCCAACATCACCCATTCCCGGATGATCACTGTACAACAAGGGTAAACCCGGGATCGCTATAACCTCCACATCTGAATACTCACAAACCACCCTCGGCAACACAAGCTGGGTCTCACCACAAACCCGCTGGCCTCTGATGCTCGGCCTTCACTTGCTAGCAAGTAAGGCATTTCGATACGAAAACAGCCACATCTCTTTTCATACCCCGCCACCAAAACTGGCGGCTCAAATTCTGATACATCTTAGTGCCTCCCGGATGCACCGCAAGGCGCGAATGGTGAAACTCTCGGAGTACTTCCTCTCGGCAAGACTCCGGTACAAACAAACGGTCTCGGTATCTCACACTCAGGTCGGGATACACCGTCAAACCCTTCTCAATCACTCCTACTAGATCAAAACCTAGAGAGAGGGTAGAGTCTAGAGTGAGAGGCTCAACAATGGTGATTTTGGAAAAGTAAGAGAGAGAAGAGAAAGTGAAAAAGTGATTTGAAGAGTCACAAATTCGGGACTTTAAACCCAGTCTTCCGCTCGAGCGTAAAACACCCCGCTCGAGCGGCCACTCACAGACTTCCGCTCGAGCGGCCAACCTCCCGCTCGAGCGCAGAATGCACTCGCCCAGCACTTTTGCAGAACCAGGACTCCGCTCGAGCTCCCAACCCTACGCTCGAGCTCACAACACTGCACAACAAGATACTGGATGGACGTAATCTACGCTCGAGCGCCAACACCTCCGCTCGAGCGTACAGGCCAAAAATCTGGGCAACTAGTTTTGGTTTCTAAACTCAACCAACCTGTACCAAACCCGCTCAACACATCCTATAACTCAAATACAACGTAAGAAAGGATGTAAACAAGATAATAAACAACCACCAACATCCACGGACACATGTCCGGATCACTATACAACAAGGGTAAATCCGGGATCGCTATATACAAAGACTTGCATCAATCGAACTTTCCCTTTGAGCATTGTTGGAATGAATTGAGATCCCAACCAAAATGGATGGAAGATACAACAACGAAGAAGCAAAAAAGCACAAAAAATGCATTTCTGGCAACGTCTACCCCTTGTATACCAGATTCAGTAAATTTAGGGGACAATGATAACTATGATGTTATGGAAAGACCAGCAAGAAGGAAGGCCGCAAAGAAAAACAAAGCCAAAGTTCTTGGAAATAATGTTATAGAGTCGCCTTTTGTGAAGCTCTGAGAAGAGATAAAGGTAAAGAACGACATAACAAATGAGAAGAAAATAGAGATATTTGAGAAATCTTATCTTCAAGAGGAACGAAGGATTGAAAATGAGGAAATGAGAGAGAAACGAAGGATTGCATTGGAGGAAGGGAGAGAGGAAGAGAGAATCATGTCAATGGATACAAGTATCATGCCCCCATTGCAAGCACAATATATTCGCCAACATCAGATGCAAATCCTTGAAAAAAGGAATTAATTGTTTCTATTTAGCTTTGAAACTATGTTTTTATTTAATTTAAGTTTGACTGTATTTTATTTTTGGGTTTGCTAGCACATCTTGTATCAGTTGGGGTTGCTTTGATGAGTTGTCATGCTACTGAAAATAGAGATATTTTGTGATGTTTTGGAATAGTTTCTGTTGGGGTTGCTGCTTCTTGTTGCTGATGGTTTGTCAAACAGCTAAATTCATTACATCACTTTTATATGGCTTGTTGCTAGCACATTTTGCATTGTTTTATTTAGAGTAAATATGATGCAAGCTGCAATGATATATTGTTTTATTGTTTTAGTTTCTGAATTTTCTAATAAAACAATGATCAATGATCACAAATTTTTTTTTATATCAATGATTATAATTTTTTTTTTCCAAAAAATAAGTTAGGGATTTATTGATAGAAAAAATTTATTCTAAGTATCACTAAAGATCATAGATTAAAAACAAATCACTAGTGATATATTACTGAAAGCACATAAAGTAGTACAAATATTTTTGAAAACACACTCACTAAAGCATATAAACTAGTATAGAAATCAATAAGAACCAACTAGTACTTCTCACAAGGAGTCTCCATGTAGTGTCCACAAGTGTTCGACCAAGTCCTGTTTGAGTTTGGAGTGAGTTCCTCTATCTCTGATGCGATGATGATTTTGAATGTATTCAAAAAGTTCTGGTGTACGCTCATGAGACACTGGTAGAAGACTTTCACTAATTGTACCATAATTAAAGTCTATTCTATTCGCATCCCTCTCATCTTCAACAATCATGTTATGCATTATTATGCATGCCATCATAGTATCTTCCATTATTTCCATTTTCCAAAAACGTGTAGGTCCTCGCACAATCGCGAAACGTGCTTGGAGCACACCAAATGCTCGCTCAACATCATTCCTTACTGATTCTTGAGCTTTTGCAAAATATATTTGCTTATTCCTTTGTGGTGATAAGATTGTTTTGACAAATGTTGCACATTGTGGATATATACCATCGGCAAGATAGTATCCCATTGTATAATCATTTCCATTAAGTAATTGACTGGAGGAGCACGACCTTGAGTAGGAGTGAAAATACAGAAGAACGATCTAATACATTGATGTCGTTATTGTAACAACCCCAACCCATGATTAACGTTAAACCATGTTTAATTATGCTTAATAAGTAATTAAAGTGAAACTTTGCATCATATGTTGCCTTATTTGTGTTTATATCTGCTTAACGTAGAAAGATCTATTCATGTTTCTGTTTCAGTTTGCGAATTGAAGGTCTTATTGGCATCCGGTTTAGAAATTGACTTGATTTATATGTTAAATAGAATTTTTAGAATTTTATGCTAGGTTTAATTAAAATTCAGTTCGGAACAATTAAATTAGAATCAAATAATGTCTACTTGATTAGTTTGATCAACAATTAATTACATTATTATCTAAGCCTATATAAGGCACCAAATGTACCATCACTTAACCTCTTTCTTCATTTCAATGCACTTTGAGCCTATACAAACAAACCAACGTGAGAGAAAGAAAGAAAGAGACCAAGAGTGGGAGTTTGATATCAACACTTGTGGTTGGGAAGAATTTGCTAGAATTGAAGGAAATAGACTTAGAAATTCAAGAATCAATGTAGAGACCCTAAAATTGAAAGCCTTATATCCGATTTAGAAATTGATTTGATTTACGTGTTAATTAGAATTTTTAGAATTTTATGGTAGGTTTAATTAAAATTCGGTTCGAAATGATTAAATTAGAATCATTTAATGTCCACTTGATTTGTTAGATTAACAATTAATTACACTATTATCTAAGCCTATATAAGGCACCAAATATACCACCACTCAACCTCTTTCTTCATTTCAATGCACTTTGAGCCTATACAAACAAACCAACGTGAGAGAAAGAAAGAAAGAGACCAAGACTGGGAGTTTGATATCAACACTTGTGGTTGGGAAGAATTTGCTAGAATTGAAGGAAATAGACTTAGAAATTCAAGAATCAAACTTCTAGTTCTCATCTTGACAAGCCTAGGTAAGAATCCAACCCTTGGATTGAACAATTATGAAATGCAAGACATAAACTCTAGAGATTTGAGTTGATTAATGTAAGAATTGAGTTAGAGATGAAGAGAATTAAACCATACCATACATGCATTCATATTTATAGCATTTTGAAGTTGTTTTCAAAGATTTCCTCCCATGCATGTTGTAATTCTAGCATGAGTTGAAGAATTCATAACATTTCTCATCATTGGACCTCATTTGATCATGTTTTCGAAGCCATGAACTCAAGTGAATACATGCATGTCATGTTCATATCATGTTTTTGCATTTCAAGTTGAATTTTGGTCAATTGACATATCTATGGGCGTTGATTTCATAAAATGATTTTCAATTCTTTAAGTTTTCCAAGTTTAGACTTGTTTTCTTAAGTTTTGGGGCTCAAAGGTTGAGTTTAATGGCTTTGAATTCGAGTTTGGAGCTTGGGGGTGCAATCTAGAAATTCCAGATTCTGCACTTCTGCTCGAGCGTTAGAATCTGCGTGACGCTCGAGCAACCACTCTATTCTTACACTTCCGTTCGAGCGACTTGAAGTACGCTCGAGTGTGAAATGCATGTTCCCAGAAGTTTGCATGTTTTTCAAACCGCTCGAGCAGCGAAAGTTGCGCTCGAGTGACGGCATGAGTCTCACGCTCGAGCGAGAATCGAACGGAAAACATTTTCTAGTGTTTGGTACAATGGAAAATCAAAGGCAACTAAAAACATTTTCTGTGGTCAATAGAGAACAAGTTTACTTAGGCGGAAAACATTTTCTACTTTTGAAAGGTAGAAAATGTTTTCCGAAATAAGGTCTTACCAATGCCGCCACACTAGCATCACCAACACCCTACCACAGCCACCAACAGCCTACCACAACCACTAACACCATCACTAATACAACAAACAACTAGTACATTAGTTTCAAGGTCTCAAACAATGATAGGAAAACATTTTCTACAAAAATATTTATTGGAAAATGTTTTCCATAAGAAAATAATCTTTGCTGAAACAGAGTGTTAATTCATTCAGACATTTCCTTTTTGGTTAGTCAAACAACTAGATGAATGGATGACTGACTCTTTCTTTCCATCAGCTAGCACTTTCTAGGTTTACAGGGCAGAATTTAGATCACAACTAGATCTTTTATCTTTGAATAGAAGAGTTGTCTAAGAAGCATAGTTGCACCCCTGTTCAACTCGCACTTGCATGGGTTCTTCATCAAGGGGATGATACGCTGCCTATTTCCTGTGAGTGACTAATCAAAATTTTGATTTCTTGGTAATGAATAATACGTGAAAAGTTATGGAAAAAGTGCCAGAAGGTGAAATGAATCCTTGAACAAACCTCAAAAACTCTTTATTCCCTGGTAACTAGTTTCGATAAGTAGGAGGTTGTGGTCTTTCTTACAATCCAACCTGAACCTTGCCGAAGTATATTTTTTGGCTTTTGAATTAAATTAAACATAACTTCTATTGAATGATTAGTTTTTATTAGTTTTTTCTGAAAATTCTTGAGTTTTTTAATCATATTTGGATGTTTACTGAATGCTTTAATAATATTTTGTTATTGTTTCAAATGGATGTTTATGCACTCAAATCAGCTGTTAATCAATTTAAGAGAAAGATCCTTGCTAATTTTTGGTGTTTATTTTCACCAAACTAGTGTTCAGTATTTTTTAAAAAACAAGTTTTGAAAACAAAACCAAAACTTCCAAATGTGCTCCTTAATGTTGTATTTTGAATGGCCAAGTTGTATTTAACCTTGCACTATACATTTGCAGGAACAACTAAGATTAAAAACCTTGATGAGAATATTGGTGCCTTGAGAGTGAAGCTCACAAAAGATGATTTAAAGAGATATCTGATGCAGTGCCCATCCTCGAGATCGAAGGGCCTAGAATATATAAAAGTTTTACTCGTATCTCGTATATTTTTGCAAGCACACCACTGCCAAAGAATTCCAAGTGATTGGCTTTATATATATATATTTTGTGATGGAATTAATGTTAATAGTGTTTTTGTCAATTTTGTATTTCCTCTTGTAGCTTGTTGTGGCTTTGGTGTGTTGTCTTAATAACATTGTGGCCACTGTGGCTGAAACCCGCGCATGTTTGGATGTGTTTTGATGGTGTCAGGTTCGGGATATTCGAGTTCTCCAAATTTTCACAGATTGCTCATGGTTGGTCGAACAGCTTCGTGGTACATCATCATGCGATTGGGCCTTACAACCGCTAATTTTGGAGATTTGATCTTAATGGTTTTGCTTATGTAAATATATGTAAGTTAAGCTGGCAAGTAGTCAAGCTGGCTCATGTTTTTGCTAGAACTGTCATTCGTGGCAGTTAACAAGTAATATTTGGTTATGTCTATTATGAAAATTGGTTTGACTTTTAATATCAAAAAATAAGATTGTGATGTTAGTGTATCTTTTGGCTAAGCATTTTCATAGTATAAGATGAATGAGATGTGAATACCAAAATTGAGAAAAAAAACTAGGGGAAACTCTCTTTTAAATATTTTGTGTCGCATGATATGATACTAGTAGGTTAATATAGTCATATTACTATAGTAGGTTCGGCGCCATTATATTGACTTGAATTATAGATCTCACTTCACTGGCAATTAAGTACTTTTATCATAGGTTATAGTTTGATTCCATCAAAGCTTGGCAGCAGTAGAAGAGAGGGCTTTTGTTTGTGTCAGTGGCGATGACCGTGACAGTCTTATTGGTAGAGGTGGTGGTGGATTTTGGGCCAATATGTCATTAGTCTACAAAAATGTAAAGTTTTAACGGTGCAACCAGTGACTGTACTTGTAGCATTTCTTATTAACCACCCAATTCTCTGCAACATGCTCTGTTTGGCTTTGTGCTCCTTGACCTCAAGGAGGAGCTTATTTCCACCATCAAGTGACTCTCCTTAAAGCCTTTCTTATTAACCACCCTATAAGGGGCGTTTGGGAAGTTGGGTTGGCAGGATTTTTTTTTTTTATTAAAATAGTTAATAAAGACACAATAGATTAAAATAATTAATAAGATAAAATATCACATTTAAACTATAGTTATTTAATTTTTTTCTCTTACAATCATCAAATCAAAAAAAAAAAAATCAACTATCATTCCAAACATAACTTTTTTAATTAAGTTAAGATAACCAAACTAAAATAGTCAATATATATTTTGACAATAGAATGGGCGTTCATAACAATATATATCATCACAATTAAAAAAGTAATAGCCAATAGTAGCAATAATATAACCACACAATAGTCTTTTGTACATAAATAATAAAAAGCGAAGTCATTGGAAATCCAAATACAACAAACATGACAAGCACACCAACATGACAACAAATAGAAGGAAAAACAATAAATAAATAAATAAAAAGAACTCCAAGTCTCCAACAGCACAACAGGAACACAAGCATCACCAACCACTTTCTTTGTTTCCTCCAACTTTCATTCTTGTTAAATAAATAAAATGAAAAAAAAAAAAAAAACTAAGATGTAAGAAATGTGTTAAAAAATGAAAAACAAAATTCTTAAAGATGTATGTAAAAAATGATATCAATTATCACACGAGTGATGCCCATGAGGTGGGTCAATTACTATATACCGATTATCTCACTTAAGGTAGGACATATGATGATGTGAAACTATGAGGTGGAGATGCTATCTAAAATATAGCACTACCGTCTTACTTTTTACACATCGCCAATATTAATTTAAATCGTAACTAATGCATATTATAAGAGAATTATCCCATTTTCTAACCACAATTTTTTGAGATAATTGAATGATTGAATCATAATCTCTCTTTAGAAATCTTTTCATTTGTCTAACTCACTTAACTAGCAAGGAACTAAATGCTTGGATTCATCATTTGGCAGATAAGAAAACAAGCTCTATCTAAACAAGTCCATATATGAATTAGTTTAATAAAAATAAAAATAATAAAAAACTCCTCAAACTCTTGTTTTGTTTCTCACCAATTTTGGTAAAAAAACAAAAGTAGTTGTAACAAAAATAAAAAATAAAAAAAAAGTACTTAAACTGTTAATCTAGATACAAAGCATTGATAATAAAAAGACGTGTTTTTTTTTCTATACCCACTTTCTAGACCAATAATGTGTCAACAAGATGGTTGGTTGATAATTAAAGAATAAATGAGAGTGTTAGAAAGTGAATTTAATTTTTGGGCCTCAATAGCAATATTCAAATGAAAAACACATGTATTCTCTTTTATTTTTTTTTATCCAAATACAAAGATGAGAAATCATAATTATTTAATTTTTTTTTTCTTTTCTTTTCTTACCTAAGTACTAGAAGAGAAATCATAATCACCTTGTTTGGTTCGAATTTTCTTTTCTTTTCTTTTTTAATTTTTGGGCCTCAATAGCAATATTCAAATAAAAAACACATGTATTCTCGTTTGTTTTGTTTTTCTAAGTGAATTTGTTTAATATTTTAAGCAATTTTTTTTTACATTTTAGATACACTTGACATAAATACAAATAAAAAAAATATAATATTTGTGAAAAAAGACTTCTAAAAATTCACTAAATACCAAAAATACAAAAAAAGAAAAAGAAAAAGAAAAAGAAAATTCAATACACGTATTTATTATTTTAAATAATTTTTTTTTTTACTTTTTAGATGTACTTAATCTAGATGTACTTAAAAATAAAATATTTGCAAAAAAAATATTTTAAAAAAATCAATAAATATACAAGAATACGAAAAAAAATAAAAAAAAAATTACTTACAATATTAAAAAAAAATCCTAAAAAATATAAAAATAACTCAATTTTCAAAAAATTAAAACCAAATAAGGTGAATCTTATTATTTCTCTACTCACCTACCTAGTTTACCAAACATACATTGTTAAGGAAACATACACACACACACACATTTAATTATACATAGAACAAATAAACTTTATTATAGGCTATCCAGTTGAAAAGCTTTATTAACTAAGTTAAACCAGAACGTATAGAAAAGTGATCTATAAGAAAGGAAACCTTTTATTTACAATTTATTTTCTGGCAGCAACTATTAACTTGTTTTCTTTGTTAGTAAGGCCACTCATCCGGCTCTGCCACAGCCCAATTTTTGGGGACAGGGATGGACCTTAATCTCTCTGGGATGCTAACCTTGTCACTGTCGTACAAACCCAAACCCCGAAGCAGGGGCATTCCTCCTTCATCCACTCGTAACTCCTTCACATCACACCGGACAATAATTAGAATTTCGAGTTGAGGGAACCCTCCTGGAGTGCAAACAAATTTATTTACACGGCGGCACTCATACAAGTCAAGAATTGTCAGCTTTGGAAGCTTCTCCAATGACGGCATAGGATCTTCCTCCATTTTCTTTCCATCCAAGCAGAGATATTTGAGATTCGGTAAGAATTCGTGCATCTCTGTTGGTAGCTTTCCTATTTTCCCAACTAACTTCAATTGAAGGAGGTGCTGGCAGTGAGAAAGTGGTTGCAATGTAGGATTCCAAACAGTGTCCGCATATAGAAATAATGTTTGGAGGCTTCTTAATCTACCAATAGAGTCTAGAGTGAACCCCTTGAGTTCTCCATTCAATGCTACGTAAAGCTCGTGAAGATTGATTAAATTCGTTAATGGATTCAATTCCATCCGGTCATCAACCTCAATGTCTATCCAGTTTAGAGTTTGAAGGTTTGTTAGGTTTTCTACTCGGAAAGGCCACTTGAAGCATCCAATTAAATGTCTCAACTGCTTTGCATTGCATATCTCATCTGGTAACATAATTGGGCTATCAGATTTGGAAAATTCCAGGGTTTGTAGGGTTTGCAAGTTACCTATGGATGGTGGAATCTTGTTTATGTTGGAGTCACTTACCCTAAAGTACCTAAAGTGAATCAACTTCTCTGTTGCATCAAGTAAGCTTACATGCTCTGTTTCTTCTTGGGAATGATTGAATATAATTTCCTCAAGATCTAACACTCTCAACAATCTCAATTTTTTGTACAGAAATTGTAACTCCCCTATTTCGGCGGATTCATTTTTCGAGTTGAAGAACAAAAGGGTTCGTAAATGCAAATTTGATAACTGATCAAAGGAAGCAAACCTTTTTAATCCACAGCTATGAGAAGCCAGTCTTCGATGTTTGCAGGGAGAGGGTGCGGAATGAAAATTTCCATCATAGATATGAAGGAAATTTAACTCCGACTTTTCAATTGCAAAATCCCGAAGAAGATCATGCACTCGGCATCTTCTAATTCTCATCCAGTTTCTTTTAGCTACTTGAATCAAGTTTCTGTCAATCAGCTCATTTAGATATTTTGCAGCTGTCTCCTCTAAAGTTTCTCCTTCTGCTTGTTGTATGAAACATTCTGCCACCCATAACCGTATAAGTCTCTCTGCATCAATTTCAAAATCTTCAGGAAACAACCCCAAGTAAAGAAAGCACGACTTCAAGTGATGAGGCAAATCAGTGAAACTTAAAGCCAATATTTGTGTAACATGAACCGAGTCATGGCTTTCAAAGTCATCACCTCTTACATGCCGCCAGAAGCGGCCCTGCAACTTGGGCCACTCATCGGCATGTTTTCTTGACAATAGCCCACCCAAGACGACTATGGCCAGGGGTAAGCCACGGCATTTTTTGACCATATCTCTTGCCAATTCCTCCAAGCTTGGAGGGCAACGATTTGTTTTATCATCGACCCCATCATAGTCCGGAAACACTATCTTACAAAATAATTCCTAACTTTCTTCTGGTTGTAGAAATGGAAGCTCATGAACATATTTTCTCCTACCAGAACTCTCGGCAACAAGTTTGATACGAGTGGTGATAATTACTCTACTTCCTTTCTTGTTGTCTGGGAGGGCTCTTCTCAAGCTTGCCCAAGCATCTGTATCCCATACATCGTCAATCACCACCAGGTACCGACTTTCTTTCAAGAACTCATGTAAATGGCACTCCAAATCTTCTGTTTCCATCTTTTCCAACATCTCCAATTCATCTTTGGTGATTGGCATCTTGAAAGATTTTATTGTTCTTCGAAGAAGATTCTGGATGTTGTAATCCTTGGATACATAAACCCAACCTTTACATTCAAATTTATCTCCAACACTGCTAGAGTTGTAAAGTTTTCGAGCCATGGTCGTCTTACCCAAACCGCCCATGCCCACAATCGAAATCACACGTTGATCGGGTGTTTCTTCGAGAAGTTCAGACATCAGTAACTCAACATCCTTGGTGAAGCCCACAACATGTTGGTCGTCTTCATAAGGTGTTGTCCTTCGTAGTTGCTTGAATCTCTCATTCATGCCACTTGATCCCTCCCCAGCAGCTTCGATATTTCTAATCTTGAAAATTTCATGATTTCGATCGATTTCATCGAGTCTATTCTTCCATTCTTGAATCTCCTTACCTATCCCATACTTGTTTGCTTGTTTGTAGATGCAAAAGTACTTTCTGAGGCAAGCTTTGAACCCTGTCCTTTCGGGAATCCCTCCTTCAACTTTGAGAATAAACTTGTCAATAATATCCTCGGCTTCGTAAGCAGCATCTCTAATATCGGATACCCATTTGCGTATCCTACTGTCTTGATCTTGTTTTTCTTCTGCATCTTTCAAGAAACACAACATGTATTCCAGTTTGTTTTTCAGAGAGTTGACTTCATCTCTCACTCCTCGCAAAAAATTAACTTGTTCGGTGAGAAGGTTACCAAGCCTTTGCGCTACGGAGGAGACAATAGCATCGACCATCCTAGGCAATTATGTTCCTCAAGACTCTCACTAATTTGAGAAGGCTAAGAGATGTAGGTGTATTGAATTTGGGTGATTGATTTTAGGAAGAAGGGAAATTCAAGAGATTAGTTACTTCAAACAAGAAAGAATGAAGACTTGTATAATAGAATATGATGTGTTGTTGCCTCTAAAAAGGAAGAGGAATTTAAGCAACACCTCATGGATGCTTTCAACTGAATAATGGCGTATAAGAGTTATGCATAACTTTGTGTGATTGTTTAAGAACTCAATACTTTCCTTTCACAATGATAGATAGACGTCCATTGAATCCTAAGCACCGGTGGGAGGACGAATCTGTCTTAAGAAAAGAGTGTCACACACTCGACTCGATCAGGTTTTATCTGTTTACGCACTGTAAGTTTTATCACGTTATTATGTTGATATATTTGAGTTTTTGGTTTTGCCCAAAAAGCATTTATATAATTTTACATTATATTTTCCTTATAGTTTGATACTATTTTATCCAACACTTCGCACTACGGAAGAGACAACAGCATCAACCATCCTTGGCAGTTATGTTCTTTTGTACACTCTGTATACGTATTGAATTTGGGTGGTTTGATCTCAAGAAGGTGAAAAATGCAAGGGCTTAATCACTTCGAACAACAAAGAACTTCTTTGATTGAATATGACTTGTTGCATCTGAAAAAGAAGAGGGATTTAATTTAAGTTTTAAGCCAATACCTTATGGATGGTTTCTTGGAAACAATGGCAAGGGACTTTCAAGGGACTTGTTGGAGGGCATCTTTGCCATTGCCGATGAGATCCAATCCCAACGTCGGTATCCTTGACCGCACAAAGTCTCCTCAAATGACAGGATGTGTTGTGTGGTCCACCCATGTCAAGAAAGAGAAGTTATTGCTCATTGTGATAGGTGATTAGGAAATATGGAGCGATGGTGATTTGTACTTGGTGAAAAGTACCCTACATGATGCCCTTGAAAGAGAGAAGTTTGGGTAGCAAAAGTTAATGGGATAATTATTTTAAGAAAATGATATATAAATCTAATATTTAGATTTATTTTTTAAATTTAATAATGTATAAATAAGATAGTTGATTGATAATTAAAAGGGATATAAATGTAAGACAAATAAAACATAAAAGCAATTAATTGATTAATCATTAAATTTAAAAAATTAATTTAATTTTTGAATTCGGTTAAATAATTAGAAAATATGTACAGATATGATGATTTGTGATTCGTGATTAGGAAATGAGGAAAGTTAGGGATCATGAAAATTTTGTCATGAAAATGATCATGAAAAATTTATAATTCTTGGATTACCTTGATTAGTGTGTGGTGCTTCATTCTAAGTGTAATCCAAGGGTCACAAAACTTTCATGATTATTTTCATAAAAGGTTTTTCATAATACTTAGCATTGCTACTAGAAAATATGTTGAGGGAGATATGATGATTTGTGATTGGTGATAAATATTGTTATGTAATGTTCTTGAAAGAGAGAAGTTTAGGGTAGCAAAAGTTAATGGGATAATTATTTTAAGAAAATGATATATAAATCTAATATTTAGATTTATTTTTTAAATTTAATAATGTATAAATAAGATAGTTGATTGATAATTAAAAAAGATATAAATGTAAGAGAAATAAAACATAAAAACAATTAATTGATTAATCATTAAATTTAAAAAATAAATTTAATTTTTGAATTCAAATAGTACTACTGTTATATTATTATACGCAAAGGACGCATGCGCATATGAAACCAAGAAAAGAAAAATAATATGCAAGGGACGCACGCGCGTATGAAACCAAGAAAAGAAAAATGGCTCACTTTGATGATAAGGTTTTTAATTTTTTTGTCACTTCAAGTGGGCCATGAAAAAGAAAAAGAACAAATGTGATATAAATTAATAAAATTTATATATTTTTAAAATATATGTATATACATATATAATACTTTCAAGTTGAAGGGCATCTTTGCCATTGCCGATAATTAAGATCCAATCCCAGTATTGGTATCCCTGACTGCATAATTGACAAGGTATATGTGTTGGGTGGTCCATCATGTGAAAAAAGAGAAGATATTGGTTGTTGGGGTCATAATTTATATTAGATGATTAAAATTTATTAGAGAGTATTGTAATTTGTGATTGATAAGGAACCCTCCATGATTAATTAATAATTTTTCATGGAGAAAACTTAAAGAGAGTTTACGGTAACAAAAGTTAATGGACAATTATTTTAAGAAAATGACATATAAGCTTAATTTTAAGATTTATTCTTTAACTATAATCATATGTAAGTAAAAAAATAATTAATTGATAATTAAAAAGGGCATCTTTGCCATTGCCGATGAGATCCAATCCGAGTATTGGTATCCTTTGACGGCACAAAGTCTTCTCGAATGACAAGATGTGTTGTGGTCCACCCATGTCAAGAAAGAGAATTTATTGGTTATTGTGAAACGAAGAAAAAGTTTGATGATAAGGTTTTTTTTTTTTTTTTTTTGTAGCGATCCCGGTTTTGATCCGTCTCTGTGTGATTTTTCAGGCTTGGATTGGTATGGTTTTGAATAGTGTTACGTATCTTAGTTTCCCAGTATTCCCCTTATTTTGGTTATCGGGTTGTAGCGGTGTGTTTGGAACAGATAATGTCTCCAAACCTTTAGATGCGAATCCAACCTGATTTGTGCCTTGCAGAGTTGTATCATAAGTTAATTCTTTCATGTTTTGCCACTTCGCTGAATAGGTCGGGGATCAGAGAATGTTTGGTTCTAAAAGTTTGACATGTCTGCAAAAATACTGGGAAAGTGTATTCGACGCTCGAGTGGAGCTTTCCATGCTCTAGCAGGAGGCTGTGTCTGACGCTCGAGCGGACCATGTTATATCAGTTTGTGAATTTGATATTTCAGATCACTTTTGCAGTTCTCTCTCTCTCTAAAACTCTCCAGAATTTCAGATCTAGAGCTTCTCTCTCTAGAAGTCATCTTCTCTCTTTGATTTCTCCAAATCCATTGGGATTTAGACCTAAGTTCTTCATCAAAGTTGGTTATCATCTCAAGGGCTTCGTTGTGTGCAGTAGAGATCGAGTTTAGGCACCGTTGATTTTGGGGTTTCATCTCAATTCTTCTTCAATACTTGAGGTAGGGATTTTTTCTTAGAGTTATATATATATATATATATTTTTGCAAGATCTAGATGATTTTCGAAATCATCCTTTGATAGCTTTGAAAATTGATTGTTGATTCAAGGAGTTGAGCGATTTTGAAAGTGGGCTTGTCTCTTGTTCTTTTAAAATGATCTTATGGGTTTTAATCTTCGTTGATTGAAGAAAAGATGATTTTGAAAAGTTTTCTTTCAAAAGATTTGAGTTGTATAATTTTGGTGAGAAAACCTAGAAATTGGGGATTTTTAAAAGAAATTGAAAATCCATGAATGATATTGTTATATTTATTTTGTGTGTCAAAATAAATGGATGTTTGGAAAATTTCTTATTTATATTTATATAAATGATGAATTTCATAGAATATGAGAATTGTTGTTCATTTTGGAAATTATTGTTCAAAACGTTGAAATAATCTTGAAATGACTAAAAGTTGAGGATACTTGAGAAGAGGGAATTGTGTTATTCCTTGGATGATGAATCGGAATAAAAGTAATTATATTCATCTTATAAAATTGGCATATCAATTCATTTGATTACATTAAATTTTGAAAGTTGATTTGAAAACTTGCATTGAGAAAAAAAATGTTGAGAAACAAGTTTTCATGGAATGGTTTTGGGGTAAATATGTTGGTAAGTCTTGATAAGTGGTGTAGATGATATTGAATAAGTTGGCCTGAGAGTCTGGGGTGAAAGACCAAAAACCCGCGCGGATAGGTGTCGAGCCTTCCGATTAATACTGGTAAAAATGACAATTTGGTAGCACTTGTATAGTCTACTTGCAGACACTAACCTACGAATTACTAGAGTCGTATTTACTGCCCTTGAAATAAATTGTTAAGTTTTGAACAATTGAAATTGCATGACATCATTGAACATGATGGTTTTTAAAAGATGAAAATGTGATTTACTTTCAAAAAGGGGCATAGCATGACATGTGCATTTCATCTCTTGAGACTTGTATAGAATGTCTATACTTTGTTAAGGATTTCCTACTGGGCTTTATGCTCACCCTACAGAATTTTTGTGCAGGAAAAGATGTGGCGATCCCGCCTAACTAAAGGCGAGGAAATATGTGTTGAGAGCACAAGACTCTCATTTTGCTGTAACTCTGTTTGTAAGCCAAGGATTGTATTTGTGTGTGCTTGAATAACCATTTTGTGTAACTAGGCCTAAGCCTTGGAAACTTGTAAACCCTTGGGGGTATCTATTTGTTTATGTTATTTTGATTTGAAGTAAATGTAGTATCGCCTAAAGACTATTTGTATCATATAATGCAAGTGTGGGGATTTATTTTCAATTTTACTTTAAATAACCATGGTTATCGTATTATCATTTGGGTATAAAAATTGGGACGTTACATTTTTTGTCACATCAAGTGGGCCATGAAAAAGAAGAAGAACAAATGTGACATAAATCAATAAAATTTATATATATTTTTAAATATATATATATGTAGGGGGGTTCGAGGTTAGGAAGGTGATTACAGAGGCAAAACTATGCTAATGGTCCAAGAGTGGTGGAATGACTGGAGGATGAGCAGCTGCAACTGTCTGGGAAGTTGGAGAGTGAGCAGCTAGGTGAGGGTGAAGCAGTAGCTCAAGAAGAAATATATAGCAGTGCGCAAATGGGTAGCATCTCCTCAAATCCCCAAAATTCCTCTTGTTGAACCTTGGGAAATGGGTCATATTTATAGGCTTTTCCTTGGTACCAAGAGGACACCAAGTGGCCAAATAGAGAGAAGACATGTGTCTTAGAGGATCACATGGAATATTTTGCCTTAAGCCACCAGGCTGAAGGTGCCACGTGTCCCTCTGTATGTACTGTGTACTAATTGTTTGCCTCCGCAATTATCTTTTTGAGCCTCAGCAAATGTAGTTGCGACAGGAGTGTTTGGCGCTGCAATTCCTTTTTGAGCCTCAGCAAGTGCAGTTGCAGCAGGAGTGTTTGCCGCTGCACTTGCCTTCTCAGCTCGAACCTCAGCAAGTGTACTTGCAGCGGTAAACCTTGCTGCTGCACTTGCCTTCTCAGTTCTACTTGGCCAGTACATGCATTCTCAGGACTCCATCAGTCTGCTATCGATTATGTTCGTGCTCACCTCAGCGAAGCCTCTACCTTTAGCCACCTAACCACAAACTCCCCAGCTTCCCAGGACGAAGGCCACAGCCAAGCCTGCTATCAGTCATGTTGTGCCTTAGTACCAAGCCCAAGGGGGCTTCCTTAGTCCTGCCTGTGTGACTAAGGTAGGTCCATGACCTGGGTAATGGAAAGGGAGTCCCTTACACTCGGGCTACCCTGCTCCCATCTTCGCGGGATCGCCACGGTAAATTGGTACCTCTAGGCCTGCTATCAGCTCCTACTAGTAAGTCTTGAGGCCTGTTATCAGCCCTAGACTAGTAATGCCTTGGGGCCTGCTATCAGCGCCAAGCATTAGCCTTTACTTGCAGAGGGGAAGCTTTTCCCACAAGCTGCTATCACCTTGGCAGGATGTTCCCTTCGCAAGCTGGTTATAGTGGCTATAGTTGCTACGACAGTCATTTCCCGTGGCAAGTTCAAATGGAAAAACCAACAATATTGGAAATGGCAACGCCGACAAAGTGCCTCCATAACTTGGGCGCTGCAAGTACTGCCTCTGCAACTTAGTTGCGTCGGCTTTTTCTTTCCCTCAGCAACTTCAGATGGCATCGGAACTGAAGATATTAGGAATGGCAGTGCTGAAGCAAAATGCCTCAACAACTTTCCCACTGCATATGTTCCCTCTACAACTTCACTTAGGCAATTTCCGTCGTGGAGCCCATTTGGACCCTTGGCGGGTCGGACTTGTTTTGGCCTACTGTTGGCTCACTTTCCCTAGGCTTTAGCCCATGCTCCTTCAATCATTCCTAGTCGCCTTAAAGGGGCGACCCCAGCACTTAGGCTCATACTTAATTTGGGGCTTAATTTCTGACCCTTTACAATATATTTATAATATTTAAAGTTTTAATTTTATTAACTTTATATTTGAAAATTTTGAGTTACTTTGATCCAATTTTAAATGGACTGTCTAAAGTTAATAAAATATACTTTGGTCTTTAAAGTTAGAGGAAATATCATTTTGCCCCCTAAACTATCACACGTTTTTCACGTTGACCCTCATACTACGATTTATTTCATTTTAGTACCTGAACTTTTCACAAATTGATCAATTAGACCCCTGCCGTCACCTTCCATCCACAATTGGACGAAATGTGCTGATGTAGGGGGCAAATTGATTTTTAAAGTATAGTTTGGGGGGCAAATTGATTTTTAATTTAGGGGTAAATTGATTTTTAAGGTATGGTTTGGGGGGTAAAATGAAATTTTAAATGCCACGTCAACACATTCCGTCCAATTGTGGACGGAAGGTGACGATAAGGGTCTGATTGATTAATTTGTGAAAAGTTCAGGTACTAAATTGAAATAAATCGAAGTATGGGAGTCAACGTGAAAACGTGTGATAGTTTGGGGGGCAAAATGATATTTACTCTTAAAGTTATTAATTTGGTCAATTTTATCTTGAAATATTGATGATGAAAATAAGATATAATCTTATAATATTGGGAGACGGAATTAATAATATTAAAATTCTAGATATTAAAATGACACAAAACGTATAATTTAGGAATCATAGTTGAAATTTATAATTGTTTTGTTAACTATTTAAGTGACTGTTTGAAATTGGACCTATTTTATTCAAATTGAAAAATTGAGAGACAAAATTGAAAAAATTAAAATTTAAAGAATTAAAGTAACATAAAACTCATACTTTAAGAACGATAAATATACGAGGAAATATCATTTTACCCCCTAAAGTATCATTTAAAAATTAACTTAACCCCTATTTTTTTTTAATAATATTAATTTTATACCTAAACAATTTAATTTTCGATCAATTTTACCCCTGCCGTTAGTTACCATTTATAATCAAACAGAAGTTGTTGACGTGACACAAAATTTTCGTTTGAAATTTTATTTTACCCCAAACTATCTCTAGACTATGAATTAGACCCCAAATTTCATTTTATTTAGGGGTCTTATTGATATTATGGGAATAGTTTGGAGAGTAAAATAAAATTTCAAATAAAGTTTGGATGTCATATCAGTAACTTCCATTTGATCATTGATGACAAGTGACGGTGGGTTAAAATTGATGTAAAATCAAATAGTTTAAATATAAAATTGATATTATTAAAAGAGCAGGATTAAATTGATTATTTAGTAACAATTTACTAGATAAAATGATATTTTCTCTAAATATATTTATCTTATATTTTATTCATTGGTGTGGCACATAAATGTGTATTTAAAATGGAATTTAATAACAATAATCCATGCAAGTAAAAAGATTTATAAAATTTATTAATTTATTGCATCTCAAAAATGTTTGGGGGTACACCCATATGAAAGAAAAGTTAAAAGAAAGAAAAAATGTTTGTGGCTACAAAAGTTTATGGACTGCAGGTGTTTGGGAAGAAACTTTTTTAGTTTTTTTTGGCTAAAATAGTACTAAAAGACAATATAGGTTAAACAAAAATGCTTCCGACCCCCAATTTCTTTCGACCCCCAGTGACCCCTACCTGATGTGACAAGTCATGTGATAGTCACGTGACTATAAGACCCAAACACATATTTACACTTCAAAATAATCTCCCCCTCAAACACATATCTCTCTTCACTCCAACGGTTGAGACGGCTGGATGGTAACAGCTAGTGACCCCCACTCCGACGCCGGCGACAACTCGTTTCCTTCACTCCAACACCGACAACTCATTCCCTTCACTCGCGAATCTCTCTGTCTATTTTTCCCTCTCATCCGACGAAGGACGATTAAGACGTAAATTTTCCGACTGTCTCTGTGTTGAAGCACCGACTCTCTCTGTGTCTCTTTCCTTCTCATCCTCTCATCCGACAAGTATATCTGCGTATATATATATATATATATCTATTTGTGAAGCCCCGACTCTCTCTATGTATATCTGCATATATATATATATATATCTGTGTTAACAAAATTAGCCATGTGCACCTAATGTTTGATTAATGGGTTGCTGAGAAGTTGGTGCCATTTGCCAATGAGAAGGCTTTTGAGGGATGTCTGACATCTTGGGATTGCTCTCAGGACTCACATTTTGACACTAAATTGATGCATATTTTAAATTGGGTTTTTCACAAACCACAAACACTGGTTTCAGATATGTATAAAAACTCAAAGCTCTCAAATTTAGCTCAACTGAACTTGTTTCTCTATCTGTAATGTAATTAGAAACTAATCAATGAAACAATTACAATAATGTGGAGAGAATCTAGTTTGAATTCATATATATATAGAGCAAGTGAGAATATATATATGCAAACTCATTTTAAACTCCATATTAGAATATATACAATCTCCATATATACAAACTCCATAGATTAGGATTAGCATATGTGAAGGCCATATGTAAACTTCGTATATTCTAATTTCAGATTAGTCATATGTGAAGGTCCTATTTAAATTTCATATTTGTTTATTAATTTTATATGAAATTGATTTTTTATAGGAAGTTAATGAAATTGATTTTTTACCTCATAAACCACCGATCCAGATTTCGTGCGAGACAGAGACACAGCCGAAGATAGAGAGCGACAACGGAGCTGCGGATAGACGAAAGAGACACAGACACGCAACCAAAGATTGATGAGAGTGACGGACAAAGATACAACCGAAGATATAGAGCGACAGAAAGAGGACAGCCAGATACAGACAGAGGACAACCAGAGTTCCCGGTGAGCTATGGTCGTCGTCGACGGCAGAGAGCTACGGTGGAGGAGGAGGATGGTGGCGACAGGTGAGGACAGACGAGGGAAGATGGCAGAGACAGGTTTGGGAGGTTCCCGCTATATCTTTCTTTTTCTTTTTTTTCCTCACAGCACAGCAGCGTATAGACCCATACTCCACATCAGCTGCCACCTCATCTGCCACGTCACTAGGGGTTGCTGGGGGTCAACTTCTGCTGGGGGTCTATAGCGGGATTGTAGAGCAAGTGAGAATATATATATGCAAACTCATTTTAAACTCCATATCAGAATATATACAATCTCCATATATACAAACTCCATAGATTAGGATTAGCATATGTGAAGGCCATATGTAAACTTCGTATATTCTAATTTCAGATTAGTCATATGTGAAGGTCCTATTTAAATTTCAGATTTGTTTATTAATTTTATATGAAATTGATTTTTTATAGGAAGTTAATGAAATTGATTTTTTACCTCATAAACCACCGATCCAGATTTCGTGCGAGACAGAGACACAGCCGAAGATAGAGAGCGACAACGGAGCTGCGGATAGACGAAAGAGACACAGACACGCAACCAAAGATTGATGAGAGTGACGGACAAAGATACAACCGAAGATATAGAGCGACAGAAAGAGGACAGCCAGATACAGACAGAGGACAACCAGAGTTCCCGGTGAGCTATGGTCGTCGTCGACGGCAGAGAGCTACGGTGGAGGAGGAGGATGGTGGCGACAGGTGAGGACAAACGAGGGAAGATGGCAGAGACAAGTTTGGGAGGTTCCCGCTATATCTTTCGTTTTTTTTTTTCCTCACAGCACAGTAGCGTATAGACCCATACTCCACATCAGCTGCCACCTCATCTGCCACGTCACTAGGGGTTGCTGGGGGTCAACTTCTGCTGGGGGTCTGTAGCGGGATTGATAGGTTAAAGTAGCCAATAAGACCAAATGTCACATCAAACCCATAATCATTTTACTTTTTCTCTCACAAATATCACATCCAACTACAAAAAAATCCAACTATCTTCCCAAACATAAAAATTTTAGCCTCTTAAAATAGCTAAAAACTAAAATGGCCTACTAAAATAGCAACTTTTCAAACACCCACATTGTATGCAAAGGACACACGGGCCTCTAAAGTCAGGAAATGATTCTCAATATTTATAGTGCGTCAATTAACATATTTAAAATAAGAGATTAAATTGAAATGGAAAATGTTATAGGTCCTAAATTTTCTACCAAACAAATGACTAAATGTCTCACATAGATACTAAATGTCTCACATGGGTGTGGGGTCACAACCCACATCCATGTGAGACATTTGATCATTTATTTGGTAGAAAATTTGATATCCCTAACATTACCTAATTGAAATAGTTTATATATATTAAACATTAAATTTACACAATTTAATATTAAGAATTAAATTATAATATTTTTAACATAATTTAGATATTGAAAGTAAAAACCTAGGGGTGTGGCCTAATGGCCCTACTTTAGGATGTGGTGAGTGACAAGTTAAGGGTTCAACTCATAGAGCAGTGGTGACTCTTCAATTGTAATCTAATTATATTAACATACTAACTCTATTTTTGAGCAAAAAAATATTAAAAATTAAAATGATACAAAACTCATATTTTATGAGCTAAAAATATAATTAAATAATATTGTTTTGTTTTTAAATAAATGGTCTACATTAAAATGTTCACACTAAGATTGCTCAAAATATAAATGGCCCCATGTTGTTTTGAAATTTTTAAGCATGTAACAAATGACTCTTTTATTAATTATTTATTAAGTTAATTAATAATTTTATTATATTGAAGGAAAGTTAAAAAATTTTATTTTTCTGATGAAATCTAATCTAAATTTCATATATAAGTAGGGAGATTTCAACCCGTAATTTTTTAGTGAAATGTTGAAATTCTGACCAATCAAAAATAAATCGATTGATTAACTTCAAGATAATTAAGTAAAGACAATATAAGTAGTACCCTTCAAGACTCTATTTTCTCCATAACCTGCAAGGCTTCATTTTGTACGTCCTATGGACCCACAACAGTGATCCGAACTTTTCATCAAACAAGCCTTGAAAAGAAAAATACATATGTAAAAAATTATTTTGTTTGAAAATTGATAGACACATTAATTAATTATGTTATAGCGATCCGGGTATTTCCTTGTTGTATTTGTTGAATTCCGGACGTTGGTTCCGTGGAATTGGTGGTTGTATACCTTGTTGTTATCCTTTGATTCCACTTGTGTGAGTTTTCGGATGTTTTGGGCAGGTGGATTACAGGTGGGTTGAGCCTAGGTCTTAAATCTAGTTGCCGAGGTTTTTGGTGTTATGCTCGAGCAGGTTATTCTGCGCTCGAGCGGAGTTTGGTTTTTGGTGTTAGGCTCAAGCGGGCCATTTGGCGCTCGAGCGGTTTTTATACACTTCCAGTATTTCGTGTCCCTGCAAAACTTCTGCAGGTGTGATTTCTACACTCGAGCGGGTTTACTGCGCTCGAGCGGTCTGCGCTCGAGCGGGATTGTTGGCGCTCGAGCGGATAGTGCATTTTGGGTGTAAGTTCTGGGAGATGGAAAATTACGCTCGAGCGGACCGGTTTTTACGCTCGAGCGGTTTTGCTTTATCTTTGTGTCTTGGCGCTCGAGCGGGACTTCGTACGCTCGAGCGGACCATGTCTTTTTGTTCTTGACGCTCGAACGTTGTGTTTTTCGCTCGAGCGGACCTGTCGTATATCAGAAGGCTGTGGGGCGTTTTTGAATCACTTTTTGCATTCTCTCTCTCTCTCTTACTTTCTAAAAAGATCTTTTGAGAGCCCCTCTCTCTAGAAACTCCCTTCTCTCTAGGGTTTGATCTAGTTAGGGTGTGTTCCTTTCCTTCGGCCTTTGTAGAAGTTGGGTTGATCATCGAGGGCTTTACTTTGATCCGAAAATTTCGAGTTTTGGAGCGCGTTGAGTTTTGTCATCTTCTCCCTTTGGGCTCCGGATTTGAGGTAGGGATAATGTAATAACCCACATTCATGTCTTAGTCATGTTCATGTGCATTTGCATGATTTCGTCTTGTTAAGTTTGCATTGGTAGACTTTGACTTGTTTTGCCTAAGTAAAGGTCCCTGTCTTGTTTTGTGCTTATGTGATTTGCCTAAGTGTTGTATGCAAGCTTTGTTCTTTCCTTGCTGTCTCAAGCCTAGGTCATGTCTAGGTCATGCCAAGCCTAGGTCATGTTAAGCCTAGGTCATGTTAAGCCTAGGTCATGCCAAGCCTAGGTCATGTTAAGCCTAGGTCATGCCAACACCTAGGACCATCTTGGAACCACTTTGGTTGACCTCCACCATCACCTAGGCATATTGGCCGAGATGTCATCATCTAGGCCGAGGTGTGCATCACCTAGGCCGAGATGTGCATCATCTAGACTGAGATGTTATCATCTTGGCGTCCGAGATCCTTAATCCTTGCACCTAGTGATCTTGTTCTGGGACTGGAATGACCTAGACCGAGGTGTGGCACATCTAGGCCGAGGTGTGGCACAGCTTGGCCAAGTGTTATCCTTCCTAGCCGAGATTGTTGAGACCATACTTGCCGAAGCCTATGTCCTTATCCGAGATCATTACTTCCCGAAGTGCCTTGCCGTGTAGCTTGTTAGATACGCTTTGTCTTACACATGTCTTGTCAATCTATCACCTTTTTGAGGAGAACCAACCAGCCGTTGCCACGTGTCCGATCTGAGTGTTAAATCAGCCGGCAGAGAGAGAAACCTACCATTTGTTATATCCTTGTTTTGAAGAAGAGAGAGAAGCTCTAGGAGAAGAAGAGGAGTTCTTGAGGGAGAGTAGATTTCCAAGCTTGATCCCTAGAGATCGAACCGTTAGATCTGTGTTCTAAGGTTAGATTCTTGATCTGCTCATGTTGTTCCTTATGATCATGTTATTACATTGCATGATTGAATATGATTTGTAAGCCATGCATTGCTTTGAAGCTCGGTTTTAGAAAGAGAAAATAGTATTCATATGTTCTTCAAGAAAAGTCATGTTTTGATCCAAAAGCTCATGCCAAGATCCATGTTTTTGTGTTTATTTTCATATGATCTTCAAGTATGGGTACCCAGGTCCATGTTTTTGAACTCATGGCATGAAATCCCAGATTTTGTAATAACAAGTTATTATTTTAGCATTCATGTTCTCCATGTTCTTCATGTTCATGTACTTCATGTCCTTCAAGGAGGAAACCCAGATTTCCAGACCTCATTTCCCTAGGTGTGATCACTGAGACCACTCTTGCCTAGATCCCACACATAGGCCAAGAATCGTGTCTCACCTTAGCCTACCTTGCATGATCAGTTGCACCTTAGTTTATCTTGCATGCACACCTAGGCTAACCACTGCATCACCTAGGCCGAGATGTTCATCATCTAGGCCGACCATGGTACACCCTTGCCGGCATCTTGTAACACCTCGGCAGAGAGCTGGACACCGAAGCCTAGGTAACCACACCTCGGCCAAGAGGTGTGGGACCTCGGCCAAGACCTTCTGAGTTCACCCAGCTAGGTCATTTTAGCCTAGATCATCTCTGTGCATTCATTTCCAAGACCTGGTTGGTACCCAGCATGTTTTCCCTAGATGTTTTCCAGCATGTTTTCCCTAGATGATTTCCAGCATGTTTTCCCTAGATCATTTGCATTCATGTAAAGCTTGTTTTTAAGAGTACATTCAATAGACTTTGCCATGTGTTTGTAGCACTTGGACCTTTGCCTTGATCTCGACGTCACAAGAACTATGTGATTGGTATTTTTAATAAAGCTATGTTATACGTTTTGATAAAGGCTTTGCTTTGCTTTGTTTTGAAAGTATTTATTAAGCATGAATGATTACCCCTATTTTGTGTATCAAGTATAAGTTCATGTATCAAGTAATTAGCTTTGTTTTGGATGACATTCTTAGAAAGTCCTTCCATGCTAGGGGACTCTAAGCCCATGTAGCTTTATGTTTGGGAGATCTCTGCTATTGACGGTTTATGAACGGATAGCCCCTACCGACGGTCTATGAACGGGTGGATTTGTCTAATGTGCTATCGACGGTCTATGAACGGATGGCCCCCACTGACGGTCTATGAACGGGTGGATTTGCCATCGATGGTCTATGAACGGATGGCCCCCACTGACGGTCTATGAACGGGTGGATTTGCCATCGATGGTCTATGAACGGATGGCCCCCACTGACGGTCTATGAACGGGTGGATTTGCCATCGATGGTCTATGAACGGATGGCCCCCACTGACGGTCTATGAACGGGTGGATTTGCCATCGATGGTCTATGAACGGATGGCCCCCACTGACGGTCTATGAACAGGTGGATTTGTTTTGTAACGCCCTCAAAAAAATAACATAAAACCCATTAATATAGACATGCATTGATTTACAAAAGTTCCACATTCTTCCATTAATCAGAGTTTCATTACAAAAAGTATTACATGTTAACAATAAAAGCAAATGCCCTAGAGGCTTACAGCTTTCCAAGTTAACACTTGGTTACAACAAAAGAGTGCTAACTCATTTACACATTAAGCCAAGGGCTTAATGTGTAAATGAGTTAG
>NW_021027272.1:27682-45283 GCF_004153795.1 Camellia sinensis | reverse complement strand
CGGACTTGACTTTTTCAGTTGCTTTTGCTTATCTTGGTCATGAACGGGAGGACAACTATACATGGGCTTTAGGCGTATTGCGTACTGTTATGGAGAATACTGCTTTTCCAAAAGTCATTATTACAAATAGGGAGTTGGCTTTGATGAAAGGCATAGCAAAAGTTCTACCTATGGCCACTAATCTTTTATGTAGATGGCATATTAGCAAGAATGTTCTGATGAAATGCAAGAAGGTTTTTGAGACGAAAGATAAATGGGATAAGTTCATGCATAGTTGGAGTGCTTTGGTATTGGTTAGAACAGAAACAGAATTCAATGAACAATTTTCCACTATGAAGACTGAATTTAGTACGTATCCTGAAGCTATTAAATATGTTACTACCAATTGGTTAGAGCCATACAAGAAAAATTTGTTGCAGCTTGGACAGATAGTAATATGCATTTCGGAAATACTACTACAAACAGGTAAATTATGGTCATTGCATTTATGAATTGCTATAATTCTTTGATTTTTATATTAAATACCAAAATATACAAACTTGTAGGGCGGAGAGTTCTCATGCTAAATTGAAGAGGCAACTTGGATCAAGTCAAGGCAGTTTTGAGACATCTCGGACCAAAATGCACAATTTGTTAGAGTTGCAGCATGCAGACATTAAAGCCTCGTTTCAGCAGAGTTTGATTGTAGTCCAACACAACTACACACCTGTTGAGTTCACTATAGAGCATTATATAAATTGGAAAAAGAAAAAGAAGCGAAAGAATACTATTTCTAATACAGACAATGGAAAAAGCATATATTAACATGGAAAGCAACACAAAACTAAAAAATCAAGTGATTCCTCCTCTAGAGAGAAAATATAGACCATATTGCGTTTAAAAATAAAAAAGCGAAGACTTCACAGCTAAAAGGGAAAAAATTGCAAACATAACATATAAAACTAAGATTTTTATAAAAATTAAATAGTTTCTACCAGTAGATCTAACAACGACACAAACACGAAAGATTTTATATATTTTCGAGAGAGAAGCTGAATGAGAACATAAAAAATTGATCCATTTTCTGAAAGAAAAGAGAAAAATAAAGTAAGAGATATGGAGTGCGGAAGCATCCTGTTTTAGAAACTATTTATATTTGCAACCATCCATAAATTTATATCATAACTCATAAATTTACTTCCATAACATGATCTAGTAATGCATATATTGATACTTAAAATTAGTTTCTCCCATCAAACTTTTCTTGCTATTTTGACTCAACATGATGTTCATTGATAATTGTTAAGTAACAATGCGCTCCTGTTTTAGAGCCATAATTTTTCAAACCATTGAAGCTACTTTTTCAACTCACATGCTGTAACCATTCATGCTATTTTTTCAACTCACAGCAAAAATAAAAGCTTTCTAAAAAAATACATCTACAAAAAATAGGAAAAACCAAAAAAGTATATATTAAGTAACACAAGAATTGACTCCACACACTAAATGGAAAAACAGATTTGGGACAACAACAATTAACAATAAACATAGATAGCTCAAAGTAGAAATACCCAACCAACGGTAGCTAGTAAAAAGGTAAAATCTAACAACATAGCTAAGGTTATTCTTCAAAGCACAACTGAAAGAAAAATATAATCCAATAATCTAACACACAGCAATTAATTTAGAAACCTCCAAAATATTTTGAGGGCTTTCTGACCAAATAAAAACAGTGCCTAGTCAACTATTTCTTTTTACATGTGTATTTACTGATTTTATTTATTTTGATTGTTTTTTGTTCTATAGAGATTGAATCTTTGTAATCACACCTATGATAGCTCCTATAACTTGTATTTATAAGCAAAACATATAAAATTGCATGTAATACTATTGTGATTTCCCATTTGAATTACCTGCTCTCACAGGTACTAAATTTTTATGGATACATACCCAATATAAACCTATACACACACAATCATCCACCGCCAGAAACTAATTATTACTGAAACTCATCAAGTGAAAAAAATAAAAAATAAATAACAACAGAGCACACTCAAGCATATATATATAATTATGCATATACTCTTCTATTTTAATACTATAATAATATTCATACAAGAGCTCCACCAGTCATCAGTTCCACTGGCATATTTGTTGGCTACATATTTTGTATAAGCCAATTATAATTCGACACGTGGCAGAATAAGGGTAATACAGGAAGACTATTCAAGTCTTCAATCATAATCGTACACGTGGCAATTAGCATTGATTATTACGAGATCTGAGTAGCATTGGATCAGCAAAGAGATGCAAAGTGATGTGGCTTCAATGGTTACTCACATTCAAATTCAAAATTAGAAGGGAAGCCTAACTGCAAGTGATGGCATAGTGGAGCTAATTATAAGGCAACATGATTAGCGATCATGAAGGAGCAGTTCGACGGTTGGAAATGTAGTTCGATGGTCATCCTTGAGAAGTATAAATAGCAGAGAAGGCCCCCGAAAAAACCCCCAGACTCAGATCCAAAAAACCAGTCTTATTCTACTTTATTTCCTTTCCAGTTTTATCTTTCCAATTTTACATTTACTGTTTTACATTTCCAGTTCTGTACTTTAAAATTCCTGCACTGCACTTCATTCATAAGAGTAGTTTCAAGTAGATTGTTGCTGTAAACCTCTACAAGGCTGAGTTTGGATCATTGTAAGTTTTTCATTTTAATGAAATGCTTCGATTGTTCTTTATTTAATTGTTATTTGCTTAATTCTCCTAAATCAAGCCACCAGTAAAAGTCCTCTTCATTAAGGCTAAAAGAACTAAAACACAATCGTCTAATAATTGGTTGGCAATTAATTTTCTGTAAGGACTAATTGATCCTTGCTGGCACGCTCGCAATTACAAAAATAACCTTCGAAAGCCAAAAAGTCAACATATATTTTTGGCACGCCCAGTGGGACTAATTGAAATGGCTAGACGTAGAAGACAAGGAGAAAATGAACGCTTGGAAGAAGGCGTAGAAGGAGAGGTGGAGATACCTAATCCAGAGGATAATATGATAACACGTCCTGTGGAAACTCCCATTTTATCCGAACTTATGGTCGAACAGACCAGCACTTTGGAACAAATACCACATGTTCATAATATTGGACGAGACCAAGGAATTGGACCATTCACTGTTCCATCTACTCAGCTAATAAATCCATGGGGTGGCCTAGTAGATGCTATGGGACAGCAATTAATGAACAAGATGGAAAGGTGGGCAACATCCTTTTTGGATCGAATGAATAACCCCTAACCAACAAACGCAAGACACATGGAGGAAGTTTCAAATGTCCCTCAGTAAAGATTGGCTAGAGAGAAATAGCCTATGCAAGTTAATGGACATTCTAATGGTCAAACTAATAATCAAAACTATGAAAGACCATCACCTCAGTCTTGGTACGAACCTATTTCGAGGCCTATAGCAGGTCAAAATGCCTCAGTACTTAACAATGAAGCCATGCGAATTGGTAGATCTGGCCCAGTACAAGAAAATGGCATAAGAATGGCTCCAAATCCAATGTTCGAAACCATACCTGGCACGAAGGGGTTCACTAATCCCTTATTTGAATTTAGACCCAGGGGGTTAGAAGGTTTTCCTACAAATGGAAGAGTCACAACACTAGTTCCAGCACCTTTCACAGGTCCTTTCGCAGGACAGGCTCAAAGGGGTTACCCACACCCCCAACAGCAACCTGTACCACAAGGACAACCAGTCCCAAATATACCACCTTATGGACCAAGAGGACAACAGGCACAAGTTTGCCCACCAAACCCTGTGTTTGTCCCTCCAGTAGTGGTTCAGCAAGCACAAAATTTGGTTCCTAGAGACCAGATTGCTGATATTGTTAGGGAGATATGTGGACCAATGGCGCCCCCGATCGGTTAGCCAAGATGACCGGACTTCATGCGACCTAGAACGATGGTAGAGCGGGGAAGGGCCGGCATGCTCCACGGCCGGTCAGTCAGGAGTGTACAGGAAACCATACCCAGAATGGGTAGATAGGGTACATGAATACCCAAGAGGTTTCAGGATACCAGATTTTGCCATTTTTTATGGGAATGGAAACCAATCAACAGTGGAGCATATTGCTAGGTTTGCTGCTCAATGCGGTGAATTTACTAATAATGACTATATGAAGTTAAGGTTATTCCCAAATTCCCTAACTGGGGGAGCATTTGTATGGTATATTAACCGTATACCTGGCTCTATCCAAACTTGACAACAAATGGAAGAGGCATTTCATGCCCAATTCTTCCAATCGGAGCCAGAGGTTTCCATGGAAGACTTGGCAAGATTGAGTCAAAGGCATGATGAGAAGGCTACTCAGTTTATTGCCAGATTTAAAAGGGCTCAAAATAAATGTAAAGTCATCCTACTAGAGCCAGAATTCGTGAGATTGGCTCAAAATGGCTTAGAGTTCAGGCTTCGAAAGAAGTTTGACTCAACTGAGTTCAGAGACTTAGTAGAACCCACTTATAAGGTGTCTAGGTACGAAGCATTACTAGAGGAGGAACAAGATCAAAATAATGCATCGTACAAGACATATTATAGAGATCCTAATTATGAGATCGATGCAGCAGAGATTGTGGGGAAAGAACTTGTGATCTGTGAAGCATTAATTCATAAGGATACAACAATTGACCAACAATTTTAAAAAAAAGACCTTCATAGGAAACGCTCTTTCGATTTAACTAAGGCAGATGACATTGTTGATCATTTGCTTGCGGCCAAGTTCCTTAAGTTACCAAAAGGAGTCAAAATTCCATCTCCAGATGAATTTAAAGGAAAAGTCTATTGTAAATGGCATAATTCTTGGTCTCACTCGACTAAGAACTGTATTGTTTTTCGAGACAGAATCCAAGAACAAATTCGGAAAGGAAGTTTGAAATTCTCAGCCAAAGCAGAAAAGGCCGTGGGGATCGACAGTAATCCATTTCCAGAAATTGGAGAGGTGGTAGCCAATGCCATTATACCAGACTTTCAGAACTTGTTCTTGAAAGAATTGGAAGAAGTCAATGTGCAGATGCATGTTGCCAACCAGACAACTATCAAGAAAGACAGTGGAAATCTACCAGCTATTGGACAAGGTTTCTCACACCAGAGGGAAGACTCTGATGAAGAAGCACTGGATAACGATTCCTTAGAGGCAGTTGTAATGCAAAGGATGTGTCCCAGGTGCAGACTGAGCTACAAGTGGTTGAAAGGGCTTTAAATTGATGGGAAACAATATTACAAGGATGTGCAGAGGCGTCCTAAACCAACCAATGCTTACAATAAAAGGCCATATCCATCTGGTGTTAGACAACAGGCATTAATGGTTGAACCAACAGTCGATAGAATGCATTCTAAAGGCAAGAGGCCTTTATATGAGTCCAGGTCACCTAATAATTACAGAATAGAGAGCAGTCATTCTGAAAGGAGACTGGAGAAGGGTTCAGTTTATAGGATCAAAGTCAGAGATTGGCCCCCTAGACCAGCCTCACGCAGGACAGAAAGTGGACACCTTCATCGAAGGCCTAAGTTAAGCCCAAAACATGAAGTCAGGGCCAAGCAGTGGCCTTCATAGCCAGCTTCGAAGATGGCTTCGAAGGAAGAAAAAAGCAGTTCAACGGCTGGGTCAGTAAGTTCGTGGGTACCTGGAGTTCCAGATTGGTTTGTGATGTAGAACAAACCAAGGGAAGTGTTTACCCAAAGAGATGCAATTAGAAACCAAGGTAGGATGGTCAAACCTCCTTTGGCGGCTCCAAACAACTGGGTATTGCTTAAACACCCAAAAATAAAGGAACCAGATATGGTCCCCGTAATTTCTAGATCACAAAGGAGGAAAATTCAGCGTAGGTACACTCAGTACCAGTAAGACCTGAAGGAAAGTGGAGAAAGCTCTTCATTGGTACAGACAGAAGGAAAGAAGAATCCAAAGTCAGACCATTCTCCAAGACCAACTCTACAAGACAAAATGGGCTGTAGCAGAGAACAGTTGGCCAAAGTTCACTCTGAACTAAAAGCCAGAGAGAAGTCCAGTTTAGCATGATTGGAGAAGGCGTTGATAGAGAGTGATAGCAAGACAGAGAAAGAAGTTGGCCTAGACCAAAAAAAAAAAAATGGTTAAGGAAGAAATGTTCAAAGCTTCATGGCTGAACAAACATTTTTGGTTAAAAAGCCAGTCGGAAAAGACTATTCGAAGGAGTTTGTTAGTAATGAAGTGCCAGAATGCAGCATGGAGGATACTTCTATAGTAACTGAACAAGGTGGCCAAGAGGAGAAACAGGCATAGCCAGCCATCCAATTTGGCTCAGTGTTAGTGAATATGGTACAAATACTACCGCATGAATTCCAAGCTGGAGATGAGAACCAAGAGGGGCAAGAAATTGACCCAATTCCAGTCTCTAGTAAAGACTCACAAGTGAGTATGGTGCAAGATGAATCCGGAATGGCTACCCCAATGGAAACTGAATATAAGAGTGAAGAAGAGGTGAGTATTAACCTCTCATATCCTTTTGAGTATCCCTCGAACTCTATGACATAGCATGTCAAGCCTTTGTATATCAAGGCCTTCTTCGTTGGGATACAATTGAACCGAGTCTTGGTGGATAATGGGGCAGCGGTGAACTTACTACCGAAATCTTCCTTAAAGAAACTAGGGAAAAGGAACCCCAGGTTAATGCCAACCAGCACAACCATTGCTGGTTTCACTGAAGACAAACAGATGGCTCAGGGAATTCTGCCCATCAACCTGAGTGTGGGAACCAGGGACTGCATGACGGCATTCTTCGTTATCGACAGCAATGCTAAGTATAATGCTTTACATGGTAGAGACTGGATTCACACTGACAAGTGTGTGCCTTCCTCTTTGCATCAGAAAATAATGACGGCCTTAGGCAATGGAGAGACAGAGGAAATTGACACAAATCCCCAACCCTTCATAGCCTGTGCAGACTTCGCAGAGGCCAAATTGTATATTGAGGGAGTGACACCACTCAGTATACTGAGGAAACCTGATGGCTCAGCCGAAGTGACGGCTGATGAGGAAGTGACACACCTGAAGCACTTAGTCCAGGAGAGTGCTGATGAAGAGGCTGTCGTTAAGGATGACAATGATGCCTGGTTGTAGGCAAAGAAGTGAAGCCCAAGAAGCCAAGTCTTTGGCTCTAATTAAGTTCTCAATATTGGATGTAAAATCAATAGTCCAGAGAGTGCAAGAGCAAGAGAAAGAAACCATGATAATTGGCTGCAAGCAGGAGCAGCAACAGGCTAGAGTTTTGGCCCTTGATAAATACTGTGCATTGGACATTGAAACAAAAGTTCAGGAGATACAGGAAGAAGATGCCTCATGGACAGACTTTGTCTATGAAGAGGAGTGTAAAGATGTTGAATTAAAGAATCTGGAAGCAGAACAAAGCAAGAAGATTGCTTCGAAGGCAGAAGGGACAAAGCAAGAAGAAGCTTCAGTAAGTTCTCAGACACAAGACCCCTTAGAAGAAATAAATTTAGGGGAAGGTTCTATACAACAGTCCACCTATATAAGTGCCTGTTTGAATGCTCTGGATAGGGACCAGTTGTTGGTTGTTCTGAAGAAATATAAAGATTGTTTTGCATGGTCTTATAACGAACTACCAAGATTGGATAGGTCATTAGTGGAACATAGGCTCCCTATGAGGCCTAATTTCAAGCCATACAAGCAAAAATCAAGAAGAATGAGTCTAGAAGTGATTCAGAAAGTTAAGGAAGAAATTCTTAGACTACTCAAGGCAGGCTTTATTAGGACAGCCAAGTATGTTGAATGGCTATCCAATATTGTGCCTGTAGTTAAGAAGAATGGCAAAATGAGGGTATGCATTGATTTCAGAAACTTGAATCTAGCCAATATTGTGCCTGTAGTTAAGAAGAATGGTAAAATGAGGGTATGCATTGATTTCAGAAATTTAAATCTAGCAACTCCAAAAGATGAGTATCCTATGCCTATAGTAGATTTGCTGGTAGACGGTTTAGCAGGGCATCAAATTTTATCAATGATGGATGGGCACTCTGGTTATAACCAAATCTGCATTGTAGAGGAGGATGTCCACAAGACAGCATTCAGATGTCCTCGGAATATTGGCACCTTCGAATGGGTTAAAATGCCATTTGGCCTGAAGAATGCTGGGCTACATATCAGAGGGCTATGAACACTGTCTTTCATGACCTCATTAGAGGGTATTTAGAGTGTTATATAGATGACATTGTAGTTAAATCTCAATCCATGGAGGAGCATTTGTTTCATTTAGAAGCAGCTTTTGAAAGAATGAGAAAGTTCAAGTTGAAACTCAATTCTCTTAAGTGTGCTTTTGGCGTATCATCTGGAAACTTCTTGGGCTATGTAGTACACAAGAAAGGAATACAAATTGACCAGAATAAAGCCAAAGCCATCATTGAAGCCAGACCTCCATCAAGTAAGAAAGAATTACAAAAGTTCCTTGGACAGGTTAATTTTCTTTGAAGATTCATTTCTAATACTGCAGGAAAAACTAAAGTATTTTCTTCCTTATTAAGGCTAAAAGATGAAGAGGAATTTGTGTGGACAGCAGAGCATCAAATTGCTTTTGAAAGTATCAAAGCCTACTTGGCCAACCCTCCAGTGCTGATGCCACCAAAGGGTGATAAGCCCTTGAAGTTGTACATAACTGCCGCAGAAGATTTATTAGGAGCTTTCTTAGCCCAAGACAATGAAGAAGACAAGGAGCAAGCTGTTTATTACCTTAGTAGGTTTTTAAATTCTTGTGAATGTAAATACTTAGCTGTAAAAAAGCTATGCCTTGCATTGTATTTTGCTGCAATGAAATTAAGATACTATCTTTTGCCTACAACTGTCTTGGTAATTCCAACCACAGATTTGGTTAAGTATATGTTATCTAGACCTATGTTAAGGGGAAGAATTGGCAAATGGATACTAGCCTTATCATAATTTCATTTAGAATATGTTCCCCAAAAGGCAGTAAAAGGACAAGTTTTAGCTAATTTTTTGGTAGACCATCCATCTCAAACAGAAAGCCAGGAGATAATGGAACTTGGTATGGCTAGTGTTGAGCCATGGCAAATGTGGTTTGATGGATCAAAAGCCAATGGCCTAATTGGAATTGGTATAGTGATTAAGTTATCACAAGGAGTGGAAATCACACATGGTTTCAGAGTGGATGAAATTGCTTGTTCTAATAATCAAGCTGAATATGAAGCCTTAATAGTGGGACTAGAAATTCTTATTGGATTACAAGTTCATGCAGTTGACATATTTGGAGATTCTCAATTGGTGGTTAACCAAGTGAAAGGGATTTTCAAATGTCAAAATATAAGCATGTTGCCATACTATGTTGTTGCATTATATCTGTTTTCTCAATTTCAGATAGCAAATGTAACTCATGTCCTAAGATTCTTGAATAATAGAGCTAATGATGTGGCTCAGAAAGTTTCGAATTTCAAGAGAAGGGATAATACTCAAAGGGACATAAGCCAAACAACATACCAAAATTTAATACCACCCTTAAATAAAAGGAACGTGGTCCTGGAAGTCAATCATAATGACTTACAAGAACAAGATTGGAGCCATCCAATAATGCTGTACTTGGCTGGCCCATCTTCGAAGGCCAGCAGAAAAATTAAATTGCAATCTATGCAATACATCATATACGGTAATGCTCTCTACAAAAGGGAGGGAGATGGTTTATTGCTGGAATGTTTAGGCCCAAAAGAAGCATTGACAGCTATGGTTGAGGTTCATGAAGGCATCTGTGGTGCTCATCAGCCTGGTGTGAAGATGAGATGGTTGCTTCGAAGGCATTCCTACTGTTGGCCAACTATCCTTAAAGACTGCATAGAATATGCAAGAGGTTGCCAGGCATGTCAAAAGCATGGCACAATAAGGCATGTGCTCATGACTGACCTACATGCAGAAGTGAAGCCTTAGCCATTTAGAGGATGGGCCATGGATATGATGGGAAAAATACACCCACCTTCTTCGAAGCATCATTCTTTCATTTTAGTGGCCACTAATTACTTCACTGAGTGGGTCGAAGCTAAGCCATACAAGGCTGTAGACCAGACTGAGGTTATTGGATTCATTAAGGATTTAATCCATAGATTTGGTATCCCACAGACTATGATAATGGGACTGTGTTTGATGGGAAAATGGTAAAGTCTTTTGTAGCAGAGTTTAGAATTAGCCTTATTAATTCCACCCCCTATTATGCACAAGCCAATGATCAAGCTGAATCATCTAATAAGTCCTTGAAAAAAGGAATATAAAAGGTTGTGGAAGACAATCCTAGGGATTGGCATAACTTATTGTTGGATGTATTGTGGGCTTATAGAACTTTCCCAAGGTCAAGCACAGGAGTCACCCCTTATGCCTTAGTATATGGGCATGATGCAGTGTTACCTGTGGAAATTAATGTTAAGTCCTTGAGGGTAAGATGCCAAGACCAGTTAAATCCTGAGCAATAACATCCGAGTATGTGCTTGGAATTAGAAAGTATAGATGAAGCTAGAATTCTAGCATTAAATAGCATTCTTTTCCAAAAGAAGAAAGCAGTGAAAAACTCCAATAAAAAAGTCAAACACATTGGCTTTGATGAAGGTGATTTGATATGGAAGACAATACTCCTAATAAGGGTTAAAAGCCATAAGTTTGGCAAATGGTCACCTAACTAGGAAGGACCATATCAAGTTCACAGAGTTCTGCCTTTTGGAGCATACCATTTGAGAAATTTGAATGGATATCTACATCCCAAAAAGATTAATGGCAGATATTTGAAGCCTTATTTTCCAACTATATGGGAAACACAACAAATAGAATAAATGTTAAAGAACGTGAGAATATTCAAATGACAAATAAGAATTTTCTTTTCATAAAGAGTTGAATACATTCTGCCACAAATTGACCCAAAAGTTATTACAATATCTCAGTTGTTCTTTTACAATGGATGTTCTATTCTTAAATGATGAGAACAACAGGATGGCTATGGTCATTTCCTACTTTCGGTCGGCCAGTCCTTGATTGGTAATCTGCAACTTGGTGTCAGTTCGGATCAAGGCCTGGTTAATTGCAGATAGTTCCTCCTCAAGTTGAGCTTTTTTGTCCAGTAGTTGAGTTCGAAAGTGGAAGACAGAGGAATGTTGTTCCTTTAGCTCTGATACTTCAATGTGTACTGTGGAAACAAAGCTTTGGTCTCTAACCAATTTCTCCTCTGTAGCCTTGGCAGTATGGAAAATGTTGATGTGAAAGTCAATAGTGGCTGCTGCTTGAGATAAATGACTGGAGACAATCATGCCAGATTGCTCAACGATTTTGCAGCACTGAAGGAAGCCATTTCTTATTATAGGCCTCTGTAAAGCCTCAAAAGGGATCCTCGAAAAAGATGTCAATAGCTCCAGGCAGCTGTCCAAGTCTATCAGAGGTGAAGAAGGTTTACTACTGGAGAAAGAGCTCTCCAAAATTTCTAGTAGGGAATTAGCCAAAACTAATGGCTCAATCTCATCACTAGCCATTGGAGAGGTGGAAGGCATGTCGAAGAGACTAGCTAGTCTTGCTTCGAAGATGTCTACCTCATCCATGGACATGACGGGTGTAGAAAGAGTTGTGGTGGAAGACACAAAGGACTGCATAGGGATAAGAGAAATGGCTGGAGCATCTTCAGCAATCTCTATGGTTCTAGCCACTAATAGGTCAAGGGAAGACGGGTTGGAACTAGGTAGAGGTAATAAACCATGAGTTAGAGAACTATTAGTGCCCTCTATTGGAGAATCAACTACCATCAAAGAAGGAGTAGCAGTTGGAATTTCCTTAGAAGGAGGAGGGGAAATAAAGCTCAAAAAGGAGCCAAATTGAGTGAAATCAAAAGATAAGTGAGGGAGGTATGGTGTTAAGCCAGAGGGAAAAGGAACAGGAATGCTTGACCTCAAAAGGGGTATGGAAAGTATAGGACCAGGAAGTGGAAGAATTATTCGAATAGGATCCACATCTTGAGGTTGTTCAACTTCGACTGAAATTGATGGAGTCCTCATTGGAAGAATTGATAAAGTAGTTATGGCTGCAAAAGAAAAAATACAAAGTAATGTCAAGTCTCAATACTAAGAATTTGACAAGGGAAGAGAATAGAAGCATGAAAGAGGTTACTTGTTTCAGAAGTGGTAGTAACAATGAGAGAGCTGCGAAGGGAATAGTGTTCAGCAGTAAGCTGTCTCCTTACAGTTTCTCTCTGGATTGCAGCAGCAGCAGAAGCTTCATTTCTTAACAGTTGTTGTTGCCGCCTTTTTTTAGCTCTCTGAAAAACAATTATGGTCTTAGAATGTTCTTGCTCTACTGCCTTGGCAGCTGCCTCATGAGTAGGGTCCTCAACCAAATCAGAAGGAGAGACAGTCATCTTCCTTCTATTTTTTCTCTGTATTAGTATTTCCTATTTTTTCTCAATCACCCTCTCGATTCAGATTCCTCAGAAGTGAGTTCCTCTTCTACTACTCTGGCAGTTGTCTCATGAGTAGGATCTTCGATTGAATCAGAAGGAGAGACAGTCATCTGCTTCCTCTTTTTTCTCTGTAATGGTACTTCCTGCTCTTTCTCAATCTCTCCCTCTTTAATCTGGGATTCGGATTCCTCAGGAGTGAGTGTCAACTTCCTTTTCTTTTTCTGCTTTTGTTTGTCCTTGAGAGTAGCCAGAATTTCAACCCTCTTAGGAGATTCTTCTTGTGGAGACCCTACACCAAGAGGTATGAATGTAAAGGAAACAAACAAAAGAGTCGGAAAAAAAAGAAACCTGAAAATACTTACCCCTTTTTGAAGCAGCTCTAGTAACTCTAGCAAGAGGGGGTGAGGCTGCAGGAGTAGTTTTGGCAGCTGTGGAAAGAGAGGGAATATTCTCAACTGTTGTTGATTTAGCCTTCGAAGGCACTCCTAACTCTATCAGTAAATCATGAGGGTGTACGGATAGGCGCACTTCCATATTGGTTGTCCACCAGTTTTAAAATCTTTTCAGAGCCAGGCCAGAGGGAAGGAAGGGGACAAATTTGAACTCGCTCAATTCTTTCAACAGTTTAAATGTTACCTCTTCTAGTTTTGATTTGGGTATTCTCAGGTCTCTGGCTGTAAGATGGACATTCGAGAGGCTGCATAGTGGAATGGGAATCCCCTGAATTAACCCAAATTGCCTGGCAAATTGAAAAGGGCAGTATACCTCAGCTATACACTTATAAACTCGAGGGTTTAAAGTGCCAATGAACAGCTCCCTCGGCAGCAAAATAGAAGCCCACATGTCTTTGTGGGGTGAGGTGGAGCACTCTTTATCAGCTAAGAATGTTTGCAGCCAAGCAGGTCCTTTGTTGGCATCAAAAGGGCAGAAGAAGGTGGCAGATGGAGAAATAGGAAGTTGGTGAAAAAATGTGAGGTAGTAGGCAAAGGAAGCAGGATAAAGAATAATTCTGGCATATTTCTCCCCATAAGTGCTAGGGTCTTGAACAAGGAATTTTAAGCATTTGAGATACAAATCAGTGAAGTAAGCAAAGAGCCAGAGTTGGAGCACCTAAAGGGGACCCCCTTGGTTAACATCAAAAGGTTTCTCACAAAATTGGGAACAGACTCTATAAACATGGCATAAGAGATAAGGAGCCAGGGTTATGCGTTTTTTCAAAGCAAGTGCCGTCTCAAGTGGAGTGAACTCAGGCATGATCCGCTGAGATGATGTACAAAAAAGGAATTTGCACAACCAGTATAAAATAAAGGAAAAAAGTTCTTTATCTCTCACGGGGCTTTCCCTTTTATTTTCAGCCTTTACAAAATCACTGTAAGAGGAGTTTAGGGGTGGAAGGGAAAACTTAATAGAGAGGTCTGGGTAGCTGGGAGTGAAGGGAGAGCCAAGGGGCGAAAGCCCTAAGAGATGGCAAATATCAAGAACGATGGGGGCCATCATGCCACACCGAAACTGAAAAAAATTGAAAGCCATGTTCCAAAAGCAAAGAGCAGCAGGAATCAAGAAAGGGTATTTAGGAATGATAAACCTGGAAAGACAGAGGGCATCGAGAATGTAGAGCTCTTGCAGGTCATCTTCTCTTGCAGGTACAACTCTGTCATACCATTCCTCCCATTCAATTCTCAATGTCAGCTAGCAACGGTGAGGTCGGGTCATTCTCCAATTTCCCCAGTCAAGCCCCCCTTCGTAGAGAAGCAAATGGTCCTCTAGACGAGGGTATAAAGTTAGAAGTTGAGCAGGAGCTTCTCGAAAGATGGGAACTCAGACATATTCTTGTTTGTTGCTGTGGCGAGGAACGAAGAGGCGTCCGTCTATGGCACTTGGCCCGTCAACTGTTAACTTGGCAATCTCTTCATCAATACATTTTTTCAAAGCCATGGTTGGGCTTATACGATCACCAGTAAGCACTTTTAGAAAAGAAGAATCCATTGCTAGCAAGCAGCAAGCAGCAAGGAAGAGAGGGTTAACAGAGGGGAAGGGTTTGTGTGTGGAGCGAGCGAGTGATTTCAGAGCACGAAATAAAGGGGTTTTAAAAGCCTTTGTGTCTGGAAGGTATATCGCGTAATTCGTTAAGTACTAAAAGTACAAATACGAAGAGTTTCCTTCAATATTGATACTTTTGAAGGGAAAAACATATCCTAGATGTTGATGCCAGCTTCGAAGTAAAATGTTTGGCTTCGAAACCAGATTTTGGCGCCAAAAGTTAAATAACAACAGCTTCAAAACTGAGAAGCCAACTTCAAAGCACATTCTATACCTAAGGATGTAAGAGTACTCAAGTATTTGTTTACTTCAAAGGGATTAAAGACCTGTTTTAGGTTTCTTAATGAGAGTAATGTCCTTTGAAGCTAAACTCGAGATCCTTTAAGGATGAGAATTGGTGTTCGAAACATCAAAACCAATAGTTGGTTTATATATATACAGAAAAGATTGTCTTTTTGGATTAAAACAGTGCAGCCCTCAAAAGAAGTTTCCATATTTGTGAAAGTATGAACTGTTGTTCAAGGAAAAAATGGTCAATTTAAAACAAATTGATCATACTAACCATGACCATATGTTGGTTATGATTAAAACAAGCTTTAAGGGGAAAGACTGTTGAATTCGAAGCACTGATTTTAAATGAAATCAGCAAAAAAAAACTGTCAACTGTATTCCATAAATTGGAAAAGTTCATGTTGGTATTTTAGTGTTTCATTTAAAACGATTGAGTCCAGATTCGAAAGATAAGATTGTTCAGTTCGAAGCCCTAAATTTGCTTTTAAAGACAAACGGAGACAAGATCAAACAAACAAAGGGAAAAGTCTTAGTTGTATTAAAGCGAAAGCAATTAAATCAAATGGCCCTCTTTGGGTACAAATTCAAGTTCATAAAAGTAAGGAATAGAATAAATAACAAGATCATGAAATTTGGTCAAACTGTGATCAATGAATTTCTGTTCTTTCTTTATTTTATCCTCTATCTCTTCTAGGATTGGCTGCATAAGTTGATGTGCTCTCACTTCATAACAGAGCTCTTCAACCTTTATTTCGAATGTTGTTTCTCTCAATCCTTGTTCCAACTCGTCCATATCCAAGTCATCCCAGTACGCGGAGTCCTTATTCTTGAAGTTATCGAATTCTTCAATGAAGTTTTCTGCTTCGTACTGGGCATGAACTCGAAGGGATGAGAGTTGGTCCAAAGATTGAGTGGTGGCCACAGAAGTTCGATGCCAGTGAAGAAGCAATGGGAGTTGGTCCAAAAACATGTGAAGCTCTGCTTGGGCGAGGAGGTTGAGAATGTGACCCCGAGTCAGAATGTCACAAGCCCATCGAAGGTTCTTGAGAGGGATGTCGTCCTCAAGAACATTGAAAGGCAAGTGAGAGAAGGCCGCAAGCAGAAATTGGGCTTGCTTCTGCTCAACTGGAGTAGGGGAAGGTGGAGGCTTGTAAGGAGAAAAGACCTTATCCACAGAGAGGGCAAGCCTCAGTCTCTCTGTCCAGCAAGAATTTGGTGGAGGAGGAGGAGGTATGGAAGCTTCCACTTCCGGAGAAAGAGTAAGGGCAGAAGGAACAAAGGCATTAATATAATCGAGCCAGTCAGAAGAGAAAAGCTTCGCCTTCTGGGCTAAGAATGATGGATTGTACCCTTGTGCCTCTTTTGGGCGTCGGGTAACGTGCATTATCTTCGTAGGCATGGAGGATGTGTACCATGCTATAAGCAGATTGTCTTCCAAACTGCGTCGTCGGTCGATGGGCACGTAAGGGTAAACCACCGGGCTTCACACATAGGAAGGGAACTCTAAAGGGTCAGTGAACTCGACAAAGTGATGGTTAATTCGCTCCCTTAAATCATAGGCCTCAGGTTCCGACCAGCTTGCCCAGTCAGAAGCCCCAGAGGAAGAAGAAGCCACAACCTTATCTCATGCAGAGGATTGTGAAGAAGAACTTCCCATGTCCATATTTGCAACTTTCTGAATCAAAGAATTGAGGGCAGTTTGTTCGTAGTCCGAGGGTGAATCAGAAGAAGAACTTCCCATGTCCATATTTGTAACTTTCTGAATCAAAGGATTAAGGGCAATGTGTTTGTAGTCCAAGGGTTGATAGGTTGCGAAGGCTTCCACGACTTGAATATAGAAAGGTGGGTAAAAGTGGCTAATTAATGCATGGAGGTTCTTTCGAGAAGGAACAGCATCATCAGATGAATCTTCGTGTGCTCGATCAATGGAGGAGAAAATTGATTTGGCCACAAAAAATGTATCAGTCTGTTCGAATACTAAGGTGGTGGGGGTGTTCAAAAGATTGAAGGAGAATTTAATGCAGATGATGAATGACAGTTGCATTTCTGGAAGAATGCAAAACCCATGCACGTTCTAAGACGTGGATAAAAGACCTTGATCCACTAACATCACCAAGTATTGGGTATATTAGTGCGGGGGGTAATGTTGGCTACATATTTTGTATAAGCCAATTACAATTCGACGCGTGACAGAATAAGAGCAATACAGGAAGATAATTCAAGTCTTCAATCATAATCGTACACGTGGCAATTAGCATTGGTTATTACGAGATCTGAGTAGCATTGGATCAACAAAGAGATGCAAAGTGATGTGGCTTCAACGATTACTCACATTCAAATTCAAAATTATGAGGGAAGCCTAACTGTAAGTGATGGCATAGTGGAGCTAATTATAAGGCAACATGATCAGTGATCATGGAGGAGCAGTTCGACGGTTGGAAATGCAGTTCAATAGTCATCCTTGAGAAGTATAAATAGCAGAGAAGGCCCCAGAAAAAACCCCCAGACTCAGATCAAAAAAACCAGTCTTAGTCTACTTTATTTCCTTTCCAGTTTTATCTTTCCAATTTTACATTTCCAGTTCTGTACTTTAAAATTCCTACACTGCACTTCGTTCATAGGAGTAGTTTCAAGTAGTAGATTGTTGCTATAAACCTCTACGAGGCTGAGTTTAGATCATTGTAAGTTTTCATTTTAATGAAATACTTCAATCATTCTTCATTTGATTGTTATTTGCTTAATTCTCCTAAATTAAGCCACCAGTAAAAGTCCTCTTTATTGAGGCTGAAAGAACTAAAACACAATCGTCTGATAATT
>NW_021027272.1:17441-27632 GCF_004153795.1 Camellia sinensis | reverse complement strand
AATAGGAGAAACAAGTACTAAGGGGAAAGAAGTCCGAAATTTCTTTTGGGCATAGAGCTAACTAAATGCAAGCGATAAATCCGCAACATAGAAAAATGCTAAAAAGCAAAAACACCTCACTAGTCTATATCTACAACATCAATTTTTAACCACACAAAAACTTTATCAACAAACCTCTAAATTTTGTTATTCATTGGTATTTTTCTTCCAGCTTGAGAGTATTTTCCATGAAACTCTTTGTCAACCAAATTGTAGTTTCTCTAGGAGAAACCTTTTCCAGTCCAAACGGCTTCAACAACACCCCCAGTTCTACCCACCCCAAAAAAAACACCCCCAGTTCAAGCAAACCTTCCAATTCGAACACCTACACCGTATTTCCTAAGCACAATTTTTGAGATATTTGAATAATCGAATCATATCTCTTCACATCACAAATGTTTTTATTTGCCTTAATTTGGCATCATCTAACATAATCTAACAATTCTACTTTGGAACATAATTTAAAATTGCTTTGGTTGTAATTGAAGGATAAATTACCATTAACCTCAGGAGCTTAAGTGAAATATCACATTAATGTTGGTAGTTTTAATTTGAATAATTTAAATTTTATATTAGAAAATATTTGAGACATTCAAAAAGTATTTCAATATAACTAAAGAATTTTTTTTATTATAACCAAAATAGTATCATAATCAATATTACAATAAATCATAATTAAAACTCCAATGATTTATAATCAAAATCACAAAAGTTGTAACTTGTGTACCATAGAAATTTTCAAATGATAATTGCTTAGAATATACATATTTTTAATTTGCTTGTATCAATATGAAATATGCTTTACATATATAATTACTAAAATTTATTTACAAAGATTAAAAAAATGAAGAAATCGTTACAAAATTTTAAAAAGATAAAAAAAATATTTATTTTTTACTTTATAATTTATTAAAAATCAATTTACAATAAGAAAAAATAAATAAAAAAATTATAATACCAAATAAAAATCAAATCAACTACCCAAACTAATACTTAAGCCATACTTCATCTTTTATTTTTAGTTACAAAATTAAAATTAGATAACGGTCCTTTAATTTTGCTAATTCTCTCTCTCTCTCTCTCTCTCTCTCTCTCTCTCTCTCTCTCATCCCTACTGTTCGCAACCCACTATCTCACTCCTGCACATTCACCTCTAAGCCTAATTTGAGAATTTTGACTTTTAACTTATTTTGAGTCATATTATTATTTTTTTTATACATTTTTTTTTAAAAAAAGTAAAAAAGTCAAAAAAATAGCTTTTAAACAATTTCTCAAAATAACTCTAAAAAAGAGATGATAGAGATGGATGAAGGTAATTTTTTTTTTCCTTTATAGAATTTGTATAATTTAAATTTTTAATTGATCCTTGCCTTTCTTGGGCAGGTTGAATATTTTCATTAGCATAGTAGATCATCAAGATATTTAAATAATAGAAAATAGATTTGTTTCAAGCAACCAACAATGCCAGGCTTCGCAAAAGAATTTCACGAAAACCATCCTGAAGTCGTGTTGATGAACCTACTAGTTGATACCTTTCATTGAGGCAATCTAAAATTTTCGTTATGCCGCAACTTATCGTCAGCCAACATTGACAATAAAGAATCAAGAAAATAGGAGAAACAAGTACTGAGGGGAAAGAAGTTCGAAATTTCTTTTGGGAATAGAGCTAACTAAATGCAAGCGATAAATCCGTAACACAGAAAAATGCAAAAAAGCAAAAACACCTCACTAGCATATATCTACAACATCAATTTTTAATTGCCCAAAAACTTTATCAGCAAACCTCTAAATTTCATTGTCGGACGAAATATAGAACTTCATGTCAGCCATTCATTGGTATTGATCTTCCGGCTTGAGTATATTTTCCATGAAGCTCTTTATCAACCAAATTATAGTTTTTCTAGGAGAAACCTTCTCCAGTCCAAACGGCTTCAACAACACCCCCAGTTCTATCCACCCAAAAAAAACACCCCCAGTTCATCGTACCTTTCGTCTTGCAACAATCTCGCACTAAATTCTGGCAAACCCTCCAATTCGAACACCTGCATCGTATTTCCTAAGCACGATTTTTGAGATATTTGAATGATTGAGTCATATCTCTTCACATCACAAATGTTTTTATTTTCCTTACTTTTGCATCATCTAACATAATCTAACAATTCTACTTTGGAACATAATTTAAAATTGCTTTGGTTGTAATTGAAGGATAAATTACACCATTAACTTCAGAAGCTTAAGTGAAATATCACATTAATGTTCGTAGTTTTAATTTGAATAATTTAAATTTCATATTAGAAAATATTTGAGACATTCAAAAAGTATTTATAATTTTACTCATATTGATGTGACAAGATAAGTGTCAACTTTTAATTTATTACACACTTAATTGTGAGTCTAATTTCCATGCCACATCACTGTAGGCAAATTTGTAACTCTCTAACATTACTCTTCTATATTTTTAATTTTATTATAATATGATCCCTTCTTCAATTACCGTTTCAATAACTGAAAAAAATCATCAAAGTAAAATTTAAACAAAATTAAAATAACTATTAGTGTAATTTACAAATGATAAAAGTGCAATGTGGGAAATGCAAAGAAAGCAAGAAAACCTCACTAAGATCTACAATATGAATTTCTACCCACGTGAAAACTTAATTAGAAAAACTCTAAATTCAAGCAACCTTCATGATTGGTCCACTTTTGAAATTTCTTTGTGCAGTGCATATTGTAATTACATTATTTTATTATATTTTATTTTTAAAATAAATTGGGAAAATAACTCCCTGTTATATTTTTATTTATTTATTTGTTACCTCCGTTGACGAGTAGAACGATAATGTCATGCGTGACATCAGCATATCAAAAAGCACCTAAAAAGCTGGACTGTGACGCGATCCATGACGTCAGCAAAAACCCTCACCTATATATGTAGGAATGCATTGCATTGTAGAGTTGAGAAGCAGAGGAAGAAGAAAGATGACTGATTTTCAGATGTCCAAAGTTAGACTTGGAACTCACGGGCTTGAGGTAACCAAACCAAAAAACCCTATTTACCCTTTTCGAATTCCCCACCCATACTTGCTAATGTAATGTTTCTGTTTGAGGATTGTTTTGGGTATGTCATAGTTTTTTGATTTTTTTTTTATCTTGAAAATACATGTAAAAAAAATAAATGTTTGATATGACTGAAATAAGCCAATAAGTTAATAAATTGATTTTCTATATAAATGTTGTTTCAATTCTTTAGACTCCAATCACATTATCATCAACAAACTTTTACTTTTGTTTTGTGTATATATATATATTAGAAGGTGCAAGTGCTATGAAAATCAACCAGTTGAATATGGAAAGAGAAAAAGAAAATGAAAATTTATTAAAATTTAAAATCAAAATAGAAGGTAATGAGAGTGAGAAGAGAGTGAGAAAGTCTATATTGAGTAATGAGCAACAGTTGATTTTACATTTTAATCCAAACAAATGGGTGATGATTCAGAGCTCTAGAGCTGGGGCTCTAACCCAGCTCTAGTGACGTGAAAAAAAAAAGAAAAAAAAAGAAGACACCAAAACAGCACATCACATGGGCCCATTATTCGCTAAAGCTCCATTAGAACTCTTATTTTAGAGCAAGGTTTTGATAATAGGACTGGATCAGCAGGTTTGACCAGTTGAACCGTCGACCGGTCGGGATTTCGGTCCGAATATACCCTCTAAACCGTTCGAAGCTAAAAATTGGCCTATTTAGAGAGAACCGGGAAAACCGACGGTTCAACCGGCGAACCGGCTGACTCGGAGCCGATTCACGGGGTTGATGGATTTGGATTTTTTTTTTTTGGATTTCTGGTAACTTTTTTTTCTTTCTTTCTTATTTTATATGTATATATAATATAAAAATATAAGAAAATTTTAATTGGAAACTCTCTTTCAAGGGTCTCCTCTTGTGAAGAATTCCATTAGGAGCTTTAAATTATTGTGAAAGTTTCTACTTATTTATAAGAAAAAAATTCTTTCAAAAAAACTCAAGAAATCCATATGGGATTCAATCAAATGTATTGGATGGAATATTGAAATTTTGATATCCTTCCAAAATTTTTACTCTTCTCTCAATCAAATTATTTGAATTAAAATCACAAGGAGGGAATATTAAATAGGAAAATTTACCAATAAATCCCATTTCACAAACTGTTAAACCAATTAGTCCCAACTTTATTCTTTTGTTCGGGTAAGTCCTATCAGTGGGGAGGTTTGTTTCTTGCTGAGCCTATTTTCCATATTTGGTGTAATTGTGTGGACGGTTTTACCCATTATTGTTATTTTTCCATATTCTGTTGCGGGATCACGTGGGTCTTCCGATTTTACAGTGGCTATGTGACACACCCCTAGAGATTCGAAAAACTGCCATGTATACGCCATTCTCTACCTGGTATCTCCTCGACGGCCAAACGGGATGTCTGTGGGAGCAGAGTCTGATGAAGCGTAAAAGCTGTGTTGATCTTTTTCACTCCCAAAATCCACCGAGAGAGAGAGAGCCAGTAGATGCATGTGTGTTGGTGTCCCAGTCTATGCCGTGTGTGCTGTGTGCATTGTGTGTGCTGTGTGCGTGTAGATGCATGTGTGTTGATGTCCCAGTTTGTGTCGTGTGTACTGTGTGTGCTGTGTGTGCTGTTTGTGTGTATCAGTGTGTGTGGGTGTGTGTTGAAGTCGTCAGTGTGTGTGTGTGTATCAGTGTGTGTGTGTTATGCGCTGGGTGTGTCTTAGAGAGAGAAGAGAGAGCTGGGTTTGGTGTGTGTGTGTTGTGTGTATGGTGTGTATGAGTGTGGCTGCTGGGTGTGTGTGTTAATGGTGTTTTGTGTGCATGGTGTCTTGTGTCTGCTAGAGAGAGGAGATATGTGTGTGGCTGGGTCTCCATGTGAGAGAGAGAGAATGCTGAGAGAGATGAGTGAGTGTGTTGCAGAATGGGTTAACTATGAGCGGGTTGTGGGAACATTGAAATATCATCTATGATACCCACAAAATCGGAAGACCCACGTGATCCCGCAACAGAATATGGAAACATAACAATAATGGGCAAAACTGTCCACACAACTTAATTTCCTCTTCCAAAATTAAAATTAATAATATTTTAAAATATATTATTATATTTTTCAGTAAAAAAAATATTAGGACAAATATTTAAAATAATTTAATATTTTTAATTTATAGTTTTATTACTTATATTTTTATTTAAATATAATTTTAATATATTTATTACGTCACGGTTTGATTCCAGTTCAACCCGATGGTTGAACCGGTGACCCGTCCACCCGATTCCTTTTCCGGTTTGCTCACCGGTCCGATTTTTAAAACATTGTTTTAGAGTTCTAAAACATTTTTGAAAACAAATAATTGCTAATCAAATGTAAATATTTGGGAAAAATAAAATGTTGCTATAAGTTTTTGGGAATCAAAATTATGTGACAAAGATTCACACCAAGTGATTTGTGCGTTTTGTATAATAGAATAGATATACGTTAATGGTGGGTGCAAAATGCAATGCATTTGTAATTTTATATCTAAACTGAGTGGTTTGATGAATAAGAAAGATGTGTCGAATTTGAGAACCTGTTAACAGCTATTTATAACTGGATGTGGACTTTTAAATTAACCGAATTATAATTTGGGGATAAAAAAAGTGTGAACAATTAAAAAATTTATGGGTGTTCTTGAAAAAAGAAAAAGAAAGGAGTGATGGATTTTCAGAAAATGTTCAGATTGGATTTCAACCTTAGTAGTGGCTTCAAATCAGGCTTTTAATCCTCTTCAGCCTTCAAAAATTAGTTTTATTCATTTATTTAAATATTTTTCTGGCTGGGTTATATGCACTGGGGCTTTGTCCGTCCTGTAGTTTTCAAGTTCTATACAAAGAATTTTATTAGTTGAGCTAATTTGTACTGTTGAAATACTACTTGTAAAGCTTTGATTTATCAACAAAAATGGACTACAATAGCAAATGGACAACGTGTCTTTCTCATTAATTTTTAATTTTTTTTCCAGGTTTCAAAATTGGGTTACGGCTGTATGGGGCTTACTAGTATGTACAATTCTCTCGTCCCTGAAGAAGATGGCATTGCAATAATCAAGTATGCATTCAGTAAAGGAATCACGTTCTTTGATACATCCGAAATTTATGGGGCTAACAACGCTAATGAAATATTAGTGGGAAAGGTAATGCTTTCATTCATATGGTACCTGAGCATTTTGGGCTTGCTATGAAATTTGGTTATAGCCATTTATTGCATTCAATGTATTCTATTTATAGAGAAATATAAAGAATTTGAACTTGATAAGTTTTAAGAAAATGAAAGATTTCGTTGAAATTGTTCGTTTTGAGTATTCTTGAAACATGAGTTCTTCTCTGCTCTACATTGGGACAAAGGACCATCGGCACTATGTTGTCATATATTCCAAGTCAAGTTTTCTAGTCACACTTTCTCTGCCTTCATTTATTCTTTTTTGTTTCCGTTCCTATTTTTTATGTTGCCCATAGTGTTTTCTGGACTATACCTGACAACAAATCTTTTTTGGGGGAGAAAAACATTTTATACTTTTGAAATGTAGAAAACGTTTTCTGGACTAAAGTCTTACTAATGCCACCTCACTACCACAACCACCACTATCACCGCCACCACTACCACCACCACTGCCAGTCACAGCTGCTGCCCCACCACCACTACCACAACTACAACCATTGACACATTAGTTTCAAAGTCGTAATCAAACATATGAATGAAAATATTTTCTAATCCGTAGAAACGAATGGAGTGTAAATATGTAGAATATGATACATGCAGTGGATGTTGTCTAGAAAATTATCTTTTTGTTGGCTGTTTTCAAAGAAAAAATGAATCTATTTTTGGGTATTTTGTGTGTTAGTTATTTCAGTTGTAGATCCTAAAACTTGCAGGCATTAAAGCAGTTGCCTCGAGAAAAGATCCAGTTAGCTACAAAATTTGGAATAGTCAAACTTGACCGTACTCAAGTTGTGGTGAATGGTAGTGTTCAATATGTGCGCTCCTGTTGTGAGGCTAGCCTGAAGCGCCTTGGTGTGGACTACATTGATCTCTACTATGTACATCGGATTGACACATCAGTCCCTATAGAGGAGACTGTAAGTGACTTGTTTCTTTTTTCCATTTATCAACACACCCTCAAGTCCTGTTCTTTTGGCTCCCAACTTTAAGCTGGCTTTGTTTTTAGTGAGTTTTTCAATTTTTAGTCAATATTTTTGTACATTTTAGGTTTGTATATACAAGATGACCCTAAAATTTAACCTTTTTTTTTGTTGACAAAACTGCCAACTCTCTTATTGATTCTCTTTTTGTTCTTTCTCGTGAAAGGAATGGTACCTTAGTAGCCACTCATTTCGAATTAGTTGGAATACTTTCCTCAAATGTAAGTGATGTTCGAAATATTTACTGATTGATGCTGAATTTTCTTCATGAATGGTAGATGGGGGAACTTAAGAAATTGGCGGAAGAGGGTAAAATCAAATACATTGGTTTATCAGAAGCAAGCTTACACACAATAAGGAGGGCACATGCTGTTCATCCTATAACTGCTTTACAAATGGAGTATTCCCTTTTGACTCGTGACATTGAAGAAGAAATAATCCCAATTTGCAGGTGCTTCATTTTGCTTCCAAAATTTACTTGCATTTTATCCAAAATGTTGGAGATTCCTGCCCAATTGTTACTCTTCATTAACATAATCCTCAAAAGCACCGCTTTAATGGGAGCCCCATGCTTTGGATCACCCTTTTTTGCTTATAGAAATATGTTTATCATAAGAAGACACCTTTCTTTCAGTTTGAACTCCAAATTCTTGTAATCATTTTTTGTGATTTCTTCTTTATTGGAATTTCCATCTTAAACTTGTAGCCATTTTTATTATTTTTTATAAGACTTCCAATTTCTTTTGTTTTCTCCTTTGACCTTATTTTTGTCTAAAACATGTGTTGGTTATCAGGGAACTTGGAATTGCAATAGTTCCATATTCCCCCACTGCTCATGGGTTTTTTGGTGGCAAGGCAGTTGTGGAGACCGTCCCTACAAATAGCTTCATGGTATTGAACTGGATTTTTATCTTTTATTTTCTTTCAATTTAATTATTGTCAGATAAAAATCATCTTTTTGAACTAATGTTCTGTTTGTTTCGGCAGAAAGCGAAAGTCAACAGAAAACATTTTTTGTGGTCAACCAAAAACAAACTTATTTAAGTAGAATTATTATTATTATTTTTAAAGTTTTTGGAAGGTAGAAAACGTTTTCCAAACTAAGGTCTTAGTAACACTACCGCACTACCAACCCCACCCCCACCTCCACCTCCACCTCCACCGCCCTACCACAACCACCAATGCCATCACTAATACAGCAACTAGTAGAACATTAGTTCCAAGGTCACAACCAAATAGAGGAAAATATTTTTTGCTGAAACAAATGGAGTGCAAATTCATTCTGATATTTCCTCATTTTGGTTAGTCAAATAATTATATGAATGAATGACTAACTTAATCTTTTTATCAGCAATCACATCCTAGGTTTGCCGGGCAGAATTTAGAGCACAACATGATATTTTATCTTCGAATAAAAGAGTTGGCTAAGAAGCATAGTTGCACCCCTGTTCAACTCGCACTTGCATGGATTCTTCATCAAAGGGATGATATGGTACCTATACCTGGTGAGTGACTCACAAAATTTTGATTTCTTGGTAATGAAGTAAATGTGAGAAAAGCTATGTCAAAAATGCTACAAGTTTGATAAGTAGGAGATTGTGGTCTTTCTTACAATTCAACGTAAACCTTGCCGAAATATGATTTTTTGCTTTTGAATTAAATTAAACATGATTTCTATTGAATGATTACTTTTGATTAGTTTTTCTGAAAATTCGTGAATTTTTTTAATAATATTTGGATGTGTAGAATGTTTTAATAATTTATGTAGTGGATGTTTGTGCAATCAAGGCAAAGTTAATCAATTTAAGAATTCTAGGAAGTTAAAACAAAACTAGCTCAAGAACCATGGGATCTCTTCTTGTATTGAGTTCTTGAAATCAAACAACTATGAAGGGAAAATGGTAGATTGAAAGATTAAATTAATGTTATTGTTGGAATGTTTATTGTTAGATTTTAGAAATCGGGTTTGATTTTTGTTCTACAAGTGTTCTGTAACTTGCAGCAAAACAATGTAATGAGGAAGGAAACGAAATAAATGGATGTGAGAGAGAGAGAGAGAGAGAGAATCCTTATTGATTTTTGGTATTTATTTCACCACACTAGTTTTCAATATTTTTCCAAAAACAGGTTTTGAAAACAAACCCAAAACTTTCCAAATGTGGTCCTAAATGTTGTATTTCGAATGGTAAAGTTAGTATTTGACCTCTGATTGTACATTTGTAGGAACAACTAAGATTAAAAACCTTGATGAGAACATTGGCGCCGTAAGAGTGAAGCTTACAGAAGATGATTTAAAAGAGATTTCTGATGCAGTGCCGATCTTTGATGTAGCAGGGTCTAGAATGTTTGAAAAAGATCATCACACCACGTATCAGTTTGCAGACACACCACTGCCAAAGAATTCGAAGTGATTAGCTTTATATTTTTCAATTTTGTATTTCATCTTTGCAGTTTGTTGTGGCTTTGCTACGTTGTCTTAATAAGATTGTAATGCTAGTGCATCTTTTTTGCTAAGCATTTTCATAATGTGAGGTGAATGAGATTTCAATACCAAGTTTTATACCCAAAATGTAGCCCCAATATTGAGAAAAAATAGAGGAGAGAGAGAGAGAGAGAGAAAACCCTTTATTTTATGTGCCACATGGTAGGATGTTAGTAGGTTATTATAGATAAATTACTATAGCAAGTCGATGACTGTAACGCCCTCAAAATAATAACGTTAAACCCATTAAATAAGACATGCATTGATATACAAAAGTTCCACATTCTTTCATTCATGAGAGTTCCATTACATAAGTATTACATGTTAACAACAAAAGCAAAATGCCCTACGGGCTTACAGCTTTCCAAGTTAACACTTGGTTACAACAAAAAGAGTACTAACTCATACACACATTAAGCCCTTGGCTTGGATTTACATGTAATACATCAAAAGTAAAACA